>JBAMHW010000012.1:3713937-3725803 GCA_037177495.1 Rhadinocentrus ornatus
GGCTAGGCTAGGCTAAGCTCCAACGCTGCTAGTTTTAGCTACAAAACGAGTGCTCATGTCTGTAATGCAAACGTGACGGAACAAGCGAAGAGAAAGCAGACGAAATAGTTGATAAGAGAGGAAAAACTAACTCTATGGTACGGAAGTGGTTTGGCTCAGAGTCGCCAACTTAGCGACTTTGTCCTGTTCGTTTTCACTCCTCTCTAGCGACTTCATTTATTTATTTTTATTTTTTTCTAAGGGACTAGCAACAGATCTAGCGACTTTTTCTGGTATTATTGCAGACTTTTGGCTTTTGGGGACTGACGCGCCCCGCCCAAAAACACTCATATGAGACTTGGTCCTGACGCAGTTTTCAGCTGCATCAGAGCAGGAGATCAGACCTGTTTCATCACCAGGCTTTAAATGAAAACTGCTGCTGGCTGGTCCCTCGCTGGCTTTCCTTCAGATATTAATGTCTATTAATGAAGAGTGTGGACAAAAGTATTTAAAAAGTTTAAAGTGTTGACATGTTCCAGACTCCTAATTAAAAAACAAATTAAACTAAAAAACAAAGAAAATATTGACTGAAGAATTTAGTTTTATTTATTATTTTTTGCTGATCAGGCAACAAAGCATTTCCACTCAGAATATGCTGAGTCAGAAGATGAAGCACCAATTGTTGCTCACTCTTTTTTCTGTTTTTTGTAGCAATTTTGAGCACTTTTCTTTTTAAGCCTAGTTGAAGCACCTTTGTTTAAATATATAAGAATAACATAATAAGCCTAACTTATAGTTAAAAGTTAAATGTATTATTATTGAGAAAGGTAAAAGTTTAATTTGACCTTTGATGGTGATTTTAAATTGCTTTGTTTGAAGGCTGATTTAGCCTTGCTAGATACAAATAAAAAGTGAACATTAATTTATTGTACAGTTTTTATTTCTAAAATGTTATACTGGAGGAGTTTCATAGACTTGGTAAAATAATTTTTAGTTTTAAAGCATCTGTTGTGGCATTTTTGGCCGTTTATCCTAGGTTTTAATTTTGTTTATATCGATATCGGAATTATATCGTATCGACCGAAGTTAAGAAATATATCGTGATACAAGTTTTGACCGTATCGTCCAGCCCTACTTTAAAGTCTATTCTCTGTCGAACAGGCAGCCAGTGTAAAGACCTTAGAGCTGGACTGATGTGATCCACTTTCTTGTTTTAGTGAGGACTCGAGCAGCCGAGTTCTGAATCAGCTGCAAGTGCCTAATTGATTTTTTAGGTAGACCAGTAAAAACACTGTTACAATAATCAAGCCGACTATAGCCAAGTAAAACAAAGCAATGGTAGAGAAAATAGGCAGTTGGTCATTTTGGCCATACATGACAGAAAACACAAGGTCTTCAGGAATAAATTTGGCCTGGATGGAAAGCTCACTGTCCAATAAAATGCACATCCACAGCTGAAAACTTGCCATGACCTGAAAGATGATGTGTGCATGTGTTGCTGTATCTGGTCCGACAAATCCAGACCCGTGTAGTCACAGTAGTGGATCATCCCTGACAGCAGAGTGACAGAACTAAGTCTCATCAGGTGATTTTATCTGCTCAGACGGGGATCGACGCCATGTTTTTAGCGGTTTAACTGTTTTACAAAAGATAAACCAAACTGTTGATGGAAACCTGCCTGTTGAGGCTGGAAGTCTGAAGCTGATTAAATCCAACACACAATCACCATTTAACACATGTAAAAACAGATAAACACACATTTCAAGCATAGAAATAAGCTTTAGGCAGCATTTATGTACATTTAGTTTATCGGGTCCACCTGTTCAACTATTTGTTAATGAGGAAGAAAGGAGATTTAAGTGACACAACAATCTCTAGGGTTTACAGAGAATGGTCTGAAGAAGAGAAAATATTCAGTGAGCAGCAGTTGTTTGGATCAGAATGTCTTGTTGACGTCAAAGGAGAACGGGCAGACTGGTTGGAGATGATAGAAAGGCAACAGGAAGTCCAGTAAGCACTGGTTCCAACCAAGGTCTGCAGAACAACATCTCTGAACACACAACACGTCCAACCTTGAAGCAGATGGGCTCCAGCAGCAGAAAACCACACCGGGGGCCTCCTGTCAGCTAAGAACAGGAAACTGAGGCTACAATTCACACACAGTGTCCGAAATGAACTTTTTGACTCACCGGCCAACTGGGCCGGTAGATGAAAAAATCCACTGGCAAAACATATTTTTTACCAGTAAAAATATTAAATTATTTTACACACACATACTTCTAGGCACACGTCATTTCTATAATACTGTGTTGTGTTGCATCCAAACTGAAAGTGGAAGTCATGGCAACATTTAACAAAAGCAAGAAGAAAAATGGTTTTATTTGATAAAGTGTTAATGTCTGAATTCATTAAGTAAAACCTGATCAGGCTCCTCCCGCTCTACTCTTGGTGCTTTCACACAGTCCTTGAAGTCTGCTCCTAACAGTCCTTGTGCCACAGCATTACAGCCTTAGTGGCATCATACTCCCTCATTTCTGCTTTTTATTTTATTGTTAAAAAAATAAGCTTAATAAAAATGGATAATAAATACATGTAAAGTTTATTGATCTGATTCATAATAAATCAGTATAATTAAATATAAATAGCATATCAATAATCCTAAAAGCTGATTTATTATAATAATGAAATTAATAACTGATCGACATAATAATAAGCATCATTATTATTGATCAGTTAATCGGTTGACAGCTGTTCGTCGTCTTGCGGATTTACGTCACGCCCGTTATGCAGCTGCCGTCACCCTTCAGGTTGAAAACAGCTAAGCTAACCTAACAGGACTGAAATAGTGCGAGCGCGCTCTTGTGTCACGTGCGAGTGTTTGCGCCAGTGTATGTTTGTGTACCTGCGTGTCCTTCATGCATGCAGACAGCAGAGGAACATGAAGAAGACATCCACCAAAAGGAAGAATGGAAAACATGACTAGTTTGGTACAAACATTTACTCGCCATTTGGCGGATAGCCCTCTCTGACTTACTCGCCACACGGAAAATTTACTCGCATCTGGCGTCTGTTAATTTCGGACCCTGCTCACACAGACTCACCAACACTGGACAATAGAAGATGGAGAAACGCTGCTGGTCTGATGAGTCTCCATTTCAGCTCCATGTTCAGAATTTAGTGGAAACAACATGAAAACATGTTGTTTTCTTGGCCCACTTTGGGCCCCTTAATACCAACATGGCCTGGTTTAACCACCACAGAGTACTAGTGCTGACCATGTCCATCCCTTTATGACCACAGTGTAGCATCTTCTGATGGCTACTTCCAGCTGGATAATGCACCATGTCACAAAGCTCATTTGTGGGGATGTGATGAAACCAGAGATTCTCATCATGGATGTGCAGCAAACATCCGCAGCAACTGTGTGATGCTGTCATGTCATTATGGAGCAAAATCTCCAAGCAACGTTTCTAACACCTTGTTGAAATTATAACACAAAGAACTGAGGCAGTTCTGGAGGAAAAAGAGGGTCCAAACAAAAACACTTGACAGTTTGACAGAAATAAAGCTGATCCTGGTCCAATCAGTCTTTAAATACAGCAATGTCCTGGCCTGCTGAACAGCTGATGAAGCAAATAAAAAGAACCATGGACAATATGAGATCTATTGATCTGAACAATCTGTGCTGAAGTCTACTTTCACTGCTACTTACTTTTAAGATTAAATAACGCATACAATACACAGATAAATGTAAAAAACTAATATTAAATGTGCATCTCTGTTACCCTGAGAATGGCAGATATTCAGCATATTTAGCAGTATTTTCCATACGCCCAATGCTCTACAGACTATTTTAGATGGTTGCTAGGATGTCATAGCAACCAGAGAGCTTACATACATACATACATACATCACAGACAAACATCCGGTGAGAAAAACAGAAACAACAGGCTGGCATAGTGCACCAAAGTGCCTCATCAACCTAAAATAAATGTTCCCTTTTAGCATTTACTCCAATGTAACCTTCCTCACGGGGAAACAAAAAGGTGGATATGGGAAAGAAAACCACTTTCCTTTTATTTTTGCCCACATTTCAACATTATGAGTTAATAAGTCTGGACCGGAAAAATACAAGGAGAAAAAAAAGCCTCTGAACTTCCCTCTCCTCACATTTCTCCATCATATTTACCTTCTCTCAAGTTACCATCTATAATGACGGGACCACTGCAGCAGTAAGCCTGGCCTATTTGAGATGTAACAAGTAACTCAAAAGCAGTTAAAAAGATGGTTAAATTAAACATATTTTTCCTAATAATTAAACATTCTTAACCAGTGAATCTTAACCTGCAAGATTTATGAACTTGCAGGTTATTGTTGGGTTAAAATGTGAGTAAATGTCAGTCCTCTCTGCAGGTCCCGTAGATGTTAAAGCAATATGAGAGCAGATTTGGTTGCTTTCCACATCTCTAAAGAAGTACAGGCCCATCCCTCACCTTTCCTTTCTAAATAAGGTTTTGGTGAAAGTAATCTATGCATAAGAGATATCATTTATAAATAAAACCAGTATTTCTAACAGCCTTTATTCTGGTTTTAGAGCATATTTAAATTTTATTTCTATTTTATTTATTTTAAATATTTAAACATTTCTATATATACTTATTTACACACGTGTTACAACTTCCAGAGCACAATTGATGTAGAAAATCACAAAACATTTAATTACAGGTATCCTGTATGAACATACATGTACATTTCAACATGTGTGTAGTTATCCTGACCACCTGAACTGACTCACCTCATAATACAAACCAAAGTCAGATCTATTAATAAGAAACATACGAAAGGTACGACAAGTTATATTTAATCTTCTCACGTACCCCCCGGAGCGTCTCCAAGTGGTACGAGGGGTACGTTTGAGAATTACTGTTCTAGAGCCAGCTTTCCTGGCCAGGAGCAAAACTGGTTAGGCACTGGAACGGCCTCAGTGGAAAAAAAAAGTATGCCTGACCTAAAGCGGGATTCACACAGATGAGATGCTGTGGACATGTCAGACATATCAGTCAGTGCTGCTGCCTGAAAGGTTGAATTGTTCTCAGCTTACTGTCAGCTATGCTGGCAACGCCAAGCAACAGACCCACAACTGAATCCAGAACTGAACACAAGCTGTCCCAACATCAGAAGTAAATGACAAGCGAGAACATTGACACCTGAACGAATATAAGTGGAACTTGCTTAATCTTTAGAGTTTCACCACAGCACAGGACAAATAAATTATTGTGAGTTAGAAACTCTAATGGCAAAATTATCCCTATCTCCCCATAGTAAAGAATCACTTCCTGGATCCAGGCAGTGATCCGAATCACCCCGAAAATCTAATCACTTTTTTCTTATTTCATTTCTGAGTTTTACTCATTTATTGACAATATAAGGTAAACATCCTCAGTTTGACACCGATGATGAGAAAACACTGTTAAAAAATGACTGATGACAGATAATACAAGCCAGCTGAAACAGAGTTCTTCTTCTAATAAAACACCAGCAGGAAGCGCTCCTGAGCAGTCATCGAGATGCGTACAGGCCTTAAAGAAAGGTTTCACTCCTCAAATCTGAATTCAGACCAACCATCCTCAGGCTAAGAGTCCCCTTCAGTAAACAAATTTTCTCTTGGCAGGCTTCTCTGCATGTCCTCAGCATCCTGCTAATATTGGTGCATTATACCATGTGACTCATGGCAAAAATGATTAGCCATCAAAGCTCTGTTCTTGTTATATGTCATAAATATAGTTTATATCTTCTTTTGGCTAAAATAATTGTTTCCAATAAACATCATGTGCTCCCAATCATTGACAGTCAATCAGTACATGCAGAAATAATCAATTTATTTGATCACATATTCAAGTAATCTGATTATATGGAGACATTTATGGATCTTTGACCTTTTCTCTACTCTTAAAATCAAGAGTTAATCTTCAGATTCCTTTTATACACAATAGAGTCTGCACATGGAAAACCCATTATGATTACTCAATAACATTTCCAATAACACCGCCAATAGTTTTAATTTCATGACTATTACGTTTCCCATTTGTTCAATGCTAATAATTAATAAAATAGGGAAAAAAATGTGTTCCTGGAGGTCTGCCCTTTTTGAGTCCGGTCACGTTGGTCTGTTTAACCATGACTGGGATCAAGACGACCCATCTACTTTCTGCTCATCACTCTCGCCTTTAACGACTGTCGAAAAGAAGAAGCTAGCAAGAGCGTGAAGAGCAGCATAATGAAAAAGACAGATAAAGAAGATCCAAATAGATTGGCACAAGGCGACATATGTAGCAGTAACAAAATGACTGGAGATGGAGGCTTCCCTAACTCATTTCTCCCTCACAGCGGGGGCTACCCTCTGCATGAGTCAAACAGATATTCAGTTTAACATCCACCCTTTGGTATGATCCACACAGGGAGTACAAGCAGTCACCATGTCAAGAGTCATTATAGTGAAATTAAGAAATGGAATATAATTGTGGTTAATATATCAATATATCTTATCAGAAATGTGGTGGGGGAAAAAAAGTAAAAAAAGGTAATGGAGGCCAAATACTGCGGTGATCCCGCGGTGAGTCACACTATTAGTTCCATTACATCAGTGCTTTCAAAATTTCCTGAGTTTGAATAAAATATAACTAGAGCTGGACTGATACTGATATTAGCATCGGAAATACTCGCCGGGATTGGCTAGTATTTTTGTTTAACCCCATCTGATACCACAGAAACAGAATCATAATTCCTTTTTTCCTGCTCAACCCCACCACACACAGACACAGAAGTTACGCAAACTTGCATGAATATTGTTTTAAGTTGGTAGGCGGAGAAGCAGCTGCACGAGAATCAATGTTGTGCTGACATTTAGCATTAGCGGTATGTTAGCAATTTGCCATCATTACTTTTTTTTATTCTCGAGTTGTGCTTCATATGCAGGGCTGAAGTGTTCAGAGGCGGCATGAATGCTGACAAATTTAACACCAGCAAAAAGCACAAGGAGTTTAGTGGCTTAAAAGAAAAGAGCAAGAACTGCTACAACAACACTGGCAAAGGCTTTTAAAAAACATAAGAAATTTGCAAAAGAAAGCCAGAAAGTTTTAGAATTATTTGTCTTGGATGACTAATGTCTCTCTGTCATAAAAAAAGTTCACTGCAAGTCCAACTCCTAGATTATTTCTAATAGAAATTCTTTTATTTGAATTTATTTACTCAATAATTTAAAAAGTTCTGTGGCAATCATTGTTTTCATGTGTTAATTAATGTTTTATAGTATAGCCAATGCTAGGCCAATGGATGATAATATTGTGCACCAAGGTCTATAATAAACATAATTTATTTAAATTATATTTTAAATAGAGCTCTTAAAACAATACAAATATGGGATTGGTATTGGGTATTGTCATATACATAAACCCCAGGTATCAGTATCGGAGAGAAAAAACGAATCGGAACATCCCTAAATATAACCACAGTTTAAAGAGGTTGGATGTTGTGCTAAGTCTCAAACACATTTAATACACATGATGGAACTCAAAGGGGACAAGCCCTGAAAGGCACAGGGTTTGGCATTTATAAAACGGCCTGTACCTGGCAGCAATATCCTCCTTAGTTCGGCTCATATGAACCAGCAACGCTGTCTGTCTGAGATAAGGAAGCACAATAAGCGCCACAGTTTACAGTTTATACCTCCAAAACAACAAGATTAAACCTCGGCTGCAGCAGCGCCTGATAAAAGTCTCAACTTGACACAGAAGCTTTGTTTCCAGTTCGCAGACTTGAAGAAGGAGCACTTGTAAACTCTTACTTATATTATAGTCGTCATCACGGTGACGTAAACAGATCTTTGAATAGATAACTCGGGACATTAAAGGCTGCTTTACTATAACGTCTTTTTATCAGAAATAGCGTCTGTAAAATGAGGATGTCATGATTACTTAATTTCACAACTGATTGTGGTAATTAACATGATTAATTAATTTAAAGATCAATCAAAATATTGTCATTTTCTATGAAGGATTATGTTTGAAGTAGGGCTCCAACTTTTCTGATAGTTGGTTGGTCATCGACTATTAAAACGACTAGTCGACTAATCGGATTATGTATCTCATAATTCTTAAATGGCTCTTATTTCACTTTCCGCATTTAAATCCTGCCTGAGATTATGTACGTCCGACGTGCCTCCTCTTTCAGTGTTTTAGCATTGCAGGCGTACTTCCGTTGTACGCAAGGTCCGCTTTACAAATCTCACATGTATTTATTTTGTAAGTTTAACATGAAGTTATCTCAGACTTTTGACGTCCTCTGCCGCCGTTTTGTTCCCTGGTCGGCCGCCATATTTTTCCCCTGGCAGACTTTATTGCACATGTGCAACTTTCAGCAGAAATAGAGAAGAAGACGATGTCTCACTCTGTAGTTTTTTTTGTTTTCCTTTTGCCGACAATAGTCGACGGATCAATTTATTGTCGACTATTGTCGAAAACGTCGACTAATCATTGCAGCCCTAGTCTGAACCAGACCAGCAGACCAGCGCAACTTCAACACAGGACAAAAACAAACTTATTGTTGTTTGGGTTGTTTAGATTTGGCCACATCAGAGCAAAACATGGAGCTGCATCAGATCCTGGAGCTCTTGGGTTGATCGTATTTCTATTATAACTTTTACCACGTCCTTCTACATCTGACCTCGAGACATTTCTCCCAGATATTTTCCGACACATTTGTTTTGGTTGTATTTACCCACAATGCCCTGCGTTGAACCCACAATGCTCTTTGCTTTGTAGTCAGCTTCCTGAATTTGGTTCAGTAGAAGCTAACCAAGAGCTACGCTTCTACCAGAGTTCGCCTGTTTGATCTGCAGCAGTTTATTTGTGGATTCACACCTCCCCAAATGAAGTGGACTTTCCAAGCAAACAAAGCTGCTCAGAGAAGCCGTCGTACTTCCACATGCTAGCTTTTAATGCGGAGAGTTAGATTTTACGCTCAGCCATCCAGTCCGTTAGCTGCACGCCACGTCTAGGTTCTGCACTTCGTTGCGTTCCTCAACACTGCTTTATTATTAACTGTTAAAGAATCGATTTTTTTTTTACATTTGAACGTCTATTTCAAGTTGTCCACATCCGCATCACAATGCATCTATAAGACTACTTTACCCCCCACCCTTAGTTTCTAAAGTCTTTATTGAGGTTAAAAAAAAATGTTAAAAAACATTTTATATAATGTAGTTTCCAGAAAGAAGGCTCCCCAAGTCCTGGTAGAGATCCTGCACCCTTTTTCGTTCACTTTCTCTGATCGATATCCAGAGTTAATATGTAGGATTTGTTTATTTTTTACACAGAAGCAGTGTGTTTTGCTTACAGTGTTGAAATATTTTTTTATGTTAGCATTGAAAGACAGAGACAAATAAGTGTTAGTGTGATTTTTCACATTTTTAGCCCCATGAAATTAACACATAATCGTGATAATTGTAAAATTGTCATACGATAAAAATCATGTAAAAAAAAAAAAATGTATAATAATGCAATAATGCCATCACCAGGCATGTGTAAGTAACAACGCTAGCAACATGGTGGAGGAATATCTGATATTTCAGATAAAACTTACTTGAAATAGCAAAACCTTTTTTTTTTTAATCCCAGTCAGGTCTAAACAGGAGAAACCACTTTTTGTTCAGGCTCCTGAAAATCTTCCAGCTGCAGTTATATATATGATTATACCTGTTGCCAAAGAGTAAAACTGCCTGACAGCTGCTTTTCTATTTAAAGTTGCAGCCGATGCTCGTCCAAGAAGGATTAGGTTTACAAAGGCTGGAGCAGGTTAACTGCTATTATTACATGCCATAACACCAAGATGATAAGAAACATATCCTCACTGGAGCTTACATCAACAAGGACATCCACTGAAATTTCTAGTGGTGTATCTTCTTCTACCAGCTACTAAGTGAACCTCTAATAGAAGTACGCTAAACGTTTTACCTGCTTCATTTAGATATGTTGAAATTTATTTTATTTTTTACTTTGATGGAAACAGCTAAAGTAATCTCCCTTGTTTTGAATGTATTTATTTGACATTTTAAGAATGGGAGACAGATAAGGAAGACAACTGTATTCATGCAAGTGGAGTATGGAGTTTAAATGGAGTATTTAGGTTAATATATACAGATAGATGAGTTAATCCTACGTAAGAGGAAAATGGCCAAGCCTACAGGGAAATTAATATGAAACATTATAATAAACTTAGAAGTATGTCCTTTTTATGAACATTGGTGGAGGAACAGAGACAGGAAGGAGGAAAATGTTCTCTCTCTTTTTATTTTAATTTTCTGTTTATTGTTTTTTTCCCTATATTCACTTCTTTTACTTTGGTAAAAAAGGGTGGGGGATTATTTTTGGAAATGTGCTGTTGGTTTTCTGTGTTAATGCCTTTTACAAACAAACTAAAAAAATATAAATCTGGTGTTTAATGATGGATATCCTCTTTCTTTTTCTTTTGGCTTCGTTTTATATGAAATGTTTTGAGTTAAATTTTACATTCAAATGAAAATCTGTATAAATCATTCAGATGCTGCTAATTATACTCGTTAGTTTACCGAAACTGACCTAGAAAACTGTAATGAATTCATCTGTATTAAAACTTTTTTTACACAACAGTCGTCATTAAAAAGTGGTAAATTGTATCTGTACAAGCAAAATGAATACAGAGAGGCCGACAGGAAAGTGTGCAGTCGGCGCTACCGTCTACCCACACTGTCATCAGTTCTCTGTGCCGTTAGTATCCTTCCTCTTTATTTCATGACAGACAATATGCTTGACTAAAACTTCCATTTACATTTTACTAACATTGCCCGTCATCTATACAAATAAAACCAAACTCTCAACTCGCTGTTCTATAACAACAAAGGTCACCAAAGCTTTGAGAAAAAGCCACAGATCTGCAGAACACTGAGCCAAGCCAGCGTACCAGCAGTGGGGTTATACAGTGATCAAGAAGCAACCCAGTAGCATCAGCAGAAAAGCCAAACTCCAGCTGCTGGCTACAACGGAAACTCAGGCTGAAGCCACAGACATGCCTGTTGAAAACCTGCCAACTGAGAAGAAAATCTTGCAAGATGTCAGAAACTAGGAATCCAAAGGTAGAAGTGGTTGGCTTGTGGCAGGTTTAAAAATATCTGGGATCCTGAGTCATTGTTTGAAGCTGCGAGACTCGCTGTGGAAATAGCACAGGATGGAGCAAAACTCAGGATCTGACTTGTTTGCATTTAGGTAACTTTTTAAAGGACTTCAGCAAAACCAGAAATCTGTTACCTGTGAGATCATTACACTAGTGTTTCTTAAATGGTGCAAGATGAAGACACTGGACAGTTGATTAGGTACACACTGGGTTGGACCACCTTTGTCCTTAAGAACTGCAATATCCTTCATGGTACAGATTCAATAAGACTTTGGAAACATTACTTAGTACATTACTTAGTATATATTACTTAATATATTGGTGCATATTGACATGATAGCATCATATGTTGTTGCTGATATGGTCAGGCGAGCTGTGGAGTTTAAACCATGCAACATTGGTACCAAGGAGTCTAAAGTGGGCCAAGAAAACATCCCCCACACTATTACACCACCAGCAGCCAGAACTGTTGGATGGATCCCTGTTATCATGATGTTGCCACCAGATTCTGAGCCTAGCATCTGAATGTGGAGCTGAAATGGAAACTCATCAAACTAGCAATGTTTCTCCATCTTGTTTTGTCCAGTTTTGGTGAGTCTGTGTGAATTGTAGCCTGAGTTTACTGTTCTTAGCTGACAGGAGTGGTACCCAGTGTGGTCTTCTGCTGAAGTTTATTTTATTT
>JBAMHW010000012.1:3741157-3767731 GCA_037177495.1 Rhadinocentrus ornatus
AGATAGATAGATAGATAGATAGATAGATAGATAGATAGATAGATAGATAGATAGATAGATAGATAGATAGATATCTGCAGCCTGCTGCATCCAAGCCACCTCCACAGACTGTAGTGAGGGGGCGCTGTGGTGGATCTCCTTAGTGACCAGTTAAGCACCAGCCTCCTGAAAAACATTGTAATATCCCAGTAAGAGGCACTAGACGGCAGCAGATCTCATCTAACGCGGATCAAAGCTGCTGTGTGGGCGACTGATGAACCACAACCACAGAAACCTCAGCTGGTTAGTGTTACACTTTGATGTCCTACTTCAGTTGTCATGAGCTTTTTTCCAAACATAAATTGTTCCATGAGCTATAAATTTCTCCAAAATGCCTCTAGCAGGTGTGTTTGTTGTGAACTGCCATCTTATTAACACTACTGAACAGAATATAAATGATAAAATGAACATACTGATTATTGTGCTCCAGTTTCCTGCCCATCCCTGCTGAAACACTGACTTCTGTCAGTTGAATCTTTTGTAATAACGAGTAAACGGAAGCCATGAATCACGAGCAGATTCTTTGTGTAGTTTTAAGGCTTGCATTGGAAAATCCCCCATGTCTGGAAAATGATTATTGCATAATGAAATGATGCCATTCACGCCAGACCTGATAATCTACTTTGTCTCAGAACTTGAAGATAAAGTAAATACAGCTGAAAGAGGGATTAAAATTCATTTAAAATATTAGCATTTTTCTGATTTGTGTCACCATAATTTCAAAATTCATCTTCCCCACCATAAGTTTAAGTTTTAGTGTGCGTTTAGATCCTCCGGGGGGTCGAGAAATACAACTTCCAAACCCCAACTAGGAGCCCTGTCTCACTAGAAAATATGTTTTTTGTAGGTTTGTCAACATGTGGTACACATAGGCAGTGTGATAATGACCTATAACCATGTATTTATTAACATTTAAGCCTAAACCTGTGGGGTTTTCTGTTGTTTCTTTTATATAAAACCAATCATAACCATGATTTTTTTATTCTTAACTTTAAAAAGGTAAAAACTCAGTGGTTAATATTGGGTCAGATGGTGTCTAAACATGGTTTTCCAGAAGTGTAATACCACCATCCGTTCCTTCCTATTTCCTTTAAACTTATATTTTTACACTATCACATCTATAACAGCCTAACATAATGCAAAATGTAAGTAAGTTACAGATTGCAAAGGTATAGCCTTAAACAACGTTTGAGCTCAAAAACTGTATTGATTATACAACTTTTGAACCTCTGTTGTGAAACATCTTGGTCTAGACTGAGGTACATTTGGAGGTAGCACCAGAAAAGGTCCTGCATTTTCCATGCGCTAACTCAGGCTGCCAGGATCCCCATAATGCAGGTTTATTAAACATCAGTACTGACGTCAAGCAACTATATTTGTCACTGGTAATTCTTTAGCACCTGAACCAATTAATAAATAAATTAAATGTCTATGTCAGAATTATTGTGGTGCAAAATGTCTCCACTAGGGGGAAGAAATCAAATATCAGGTTGTATCCGTTTTTACCATATGGTAAAAACGGATACCATATGGTGATGCAGTAGGTCTCAGAAATGGTTTGTAAAATATGATACATTAAGAGTTAAAGTAACACTACATAACTTTCATTTGTTATGTACTTTCCTGGAATCATTGCTACCCTGCAGTGTTCTGGGGCTGCAAAACCACATTTAACAACTTTTCTTTCCAGCCCATTACTGCTGTGATTTCCTTTACAGCACTGAATCACATGCCTGCGACTGAATGTCAACAAGGGTTGTTTAGGACTCGCAACATGGCTGATTTAGCAAAGGAACCCTAGAGGACATTATCAGGGGATACAAGGAGAGAAAGAGAGGAAGTAACTTAACAAGAGATAAGACAAGACTCCACATTGGACTGACTTTTATTGGCTGGAGAGAGCTCAGAAATGAGACAGGATGTCAGACAGATGCTGAATTATCTGTCAAATCAGGTGTTTCAGCAGAGAAATATTTAAAACCTGCAGGTCATTGGCCTAAGACATCCAGAGTTGGTGATCGCTGGTCTAAACTGACTGTAAAGCTGGATTTATATTGGCGAAGTCTTTGCGTGCGGTCGGTTAGGGCGTAGCTGACGCTGGTGAAGTGTGCTCTAGCAATGGAACACAGGGGGTCGTTTTGGTGTCGTGTTGCAGTTTCTCCTTCTAACATGAAGGTGGCAGCAGGGATGGTATCGGCTGGTAAACTCACCAGGACGTTTTTTGATGGTTCACTTCAGTTCCTGTAGTAATTTTCTGTTTTAAAACAACAATGGCGTCCAACATGGTGCACTGTCTTCATGCGCTTGTGGAAGCAAACGAATAAATATTTCGATCAGCCTCTCATCAACTTCATCCATTGGTTACTGTTTCTTAAAAAAACGGTTACCACTAAAATTCAGTGAGAAGATCCAGAAATCCGGAAACGCATAATCCCAAACTGACCTATCACAAATAGAATAGAACTTTATTGTCATTGGAACAAAGGTGCAACAAAATTACAAAGCCATTCAGTCAATGCAAAACAGAATAATAAAATAGAAAAATAGCAACAACATAAATAAGACTAAATACAACTACAAAACTGCAAATAAGATTAAATAAAGTAAAAAAATAGTTGCCAGAGTATATTGTATAATATATATATATAAAAAACAAGGGAGTTCTTCCGTATAAGAGTCTGCTTAGCAGGGGTGCATGTCGGGTCTGGAAGAGGTTCGTGTCGAGTCTCCGTGGACCTACACGGCGCCTACAGCGGTGACACCGTAGCCGACCTTTCACAGGTGCTGTGCGAGTATTAATCCAGCTTTAGCGTGTGTGTGCATAGTTACGTTCTCTCATGTTAGGCCTATGATGGATTTGTTTCCTCTAACCCAGAGGTAGGCAAGTTTGGTCCCAGGGAGTTGCTGTCCTGGACGTTTTAGATGTTTCCCAGTCTTAACACACCTGATTCAAATTAAATGGATCTAAAACTTATCAAGTTCTGCACAGTCACTCGTTCATCTGAATTAGGTGTGTTGAAAAAGGGAAACATCTAAAAGTTGCAGGAGTATGGCTTGCAAGGTCCCAACAGCAGTATTTTAACTTACTTTTTTTTTTTCCCCCTAATTTGTCTTGTTTAAATCCCAGGCAGGGTTTAAAAACGTTTCGGTGTTAGTGATGAGCAGCTCCAGCTTGTGTCAACATTCCCAAGACAGACTAATTGCTGCATGGTGTAAATTTCTCACCATCAAGATAATTGTGCAAATAAAAAACAAGAACAATGCTCCAGTAAATGAGAGCAGACACCTCGCAGACAGCTTCCTTCAAAGCCCTTGAAAACAAGCCTGGGCATGAAACTAACAACAAATGTGTAATGCTTAGAAATGATACCTAAAAACGAAACTCTAGACTCTGAATGGTACTTTGTGCAGAGTAACTGGACTTAAATATCCATTACATCCCAGTAAATTTAAAAGAAAATCACACAAAGCATTACTTTAATTGCAGAGTTGTTGGTAAAGTTGTCTGTTTGGAGCAGACAACAGTTCACTTCCTCTACGGCCTTGAGTCAGAACAACCTTTGTAACGTGTCAGAAACAGTCATTTCCAGAGAAAAGACTCTTACATGTAATGGGTTTCATTTCAACAAAGCATATTCAACAGAAAAAAAGGAGAACAAATGTGAAAAGAAGCTGGATTCTTGTATGGCCTCTCACCAGATGTCAGCGACAGTTTGACACTTGCATAACAAAACATTTGCTGCCGCTCTGGAGGAGCGTGCCCAGAAGACCTGTTTCTTTTTCCCAAACTGTTTCTTATTTCTTCAAAATAATCTGATAGAGAAATCTACATTCCAGCTAAAAAAAAGACATCTAATGTAAACTTTAACTGTGAGCAGTTGTCATCTTATGAAAGACACTGCATGAGCTGTTGACAGCTAACACTTGGAACAGTCGGACTTGTTGAAAACACATTTTATCTTTCATAAAATACTATCTGTTTGATAAAAAAAATAATTTCACCCTTAACATCTACTTATACTCGCTGACAGATGGGAGAAATCACATTTAGTTCCAATAAAAACTTTAAACAAAGCCACTTTGTGTACTCTCCATGAGTGCGCCTGACATTTGACCTTACAGTAATGGCATCCAATAATAATTTCTGTGGGAAAAAGTGTTCTTGATTACAGTCTGCAGCATTATACGTTTTTTGTTGTTGGTAATTCAGCTCTGCAGGGATATTTGGCTGCTGCAAACACAACAAATTGCACTGAAAAGCTTTTCACCTAAAAAATCTCGCCCATACTCTGAGCTCTGCAGCTGCACAACCAAAAACTCTGAGCTGAGTTCTTGTCAAGTTGTTAGGTTTTTATTTATGATGGCCTCTGGGCTTTGTTGCCGCCTCCGCACCCCACGAACAAATCCTCGCCTCTTTGCATCCATTTCAGAGGAAATCTTAACTTATTAAGTCGGTTCTTCTTTCCTGAAAACCACGTGGATCTTCGGTTTTCCTACTGCTTCCTATTGGTGGGAACTGCACTCACAGACGGTTGATTCTATTCAATTTAATATAAAAAACTACTTTATTTGTCCCCAAGAGGCAGACAGAGTAGTTTAAGGTTTCACAGTACATGATGAGTAACATAAACAAGACAAGTCAGAAAACACAACCTGTGCAACTGTGCCAGAAGAGGAGGTGGCTGTCCAAGTGTGAGCAATAAATGAATGCACGGATCAAGCCTCAATAAAGAAGTTCATGCACGCTTTCTTTGTATTTTGACATGGTGGTATGTTTTGTTTTGTGCCTTTAAGCACTGCTCATTTTTCATTTAACCACCACTCCAAATCACTGTAGCTTACATGTAAGGAATGCACACAGGATTACCATGAAACAACACGGCTCCATGCATCACTTCACTCTTTTTCACTGGTTGGGTCAACGTTCGCAGCAACGCCTGTCTTTGTGAAACACACTCAATATAAACACTCTGCTCAATATGTGCAGCTGCATCTATAGGAAAGTTGAAAAATCAAGTACAATGAATAAAAGCTTCAATCTGTCAGTTAGTTTTACACGCAATGGAAATTTTATTGGGAAAACGTAAACACAAATATCTATCAGCCAATCACATGACAGCAACTCAACTATGTAGACATGATGAAGACAACTGTCTGAAGTTTAAACTGAGCATCAGAATGAGGAAGAAAGGAGATTAAATGGCTTTGAACCTGGCGTGGTTGTTGGTCTGACTATTTAAGAAACTGCTGATCTACTGGGAGAATGGGCAAATTGGTTGGAGATGATAGAAAGACAACAGGAAGTCAAATAAGCACTGGTTCCCACCAAGTTATAGCTCTGCACTGTATATATTTGTATTCACAGTTTTTATTCCTGTTAAAAGTTAATACATGAGCAACATGTTTATATGTATATATGTACCATACTGTCTTGTTTGTGCTTGTGGATCTTGTATTCTGAAAACGACAGTCCAATCTCATCCATCCGCCAATCCATCTATATCCCTTCATCCAATGAAGAGTCGCTGGACCTTTAGTGAGTCAGAAGCAGGGTAAACCCTGGACAGGTCACCCGTACATTGTAGGGTCAACACACAGAGAGGCAAACAACCACTCACATTCACTCCTAGGGAGAAGTTAGTCATTAATTAACCTAACATGCATGTCTGGACGGTGGAAGGAAACCGGAGTACCCGGAGAGAACCCACGTATACACAGAGAGAACATGCAAACTCCGCACAGAAAGTCCACTATTGGAACCTCCCCCCAGCAAATCTCGAGGAACCAGCAACCTTCTTGCTGTGTTAACCACCACACCACCATACTAAAACCTCATGCACTTTAAATATGCAATTTAACTTTAGCAATTTCAATCATGCACTTTATAAAATACTTACTACAACTGATTTGGATGTTCCTTTTATGCATGTACCTTAATATTATATATGTTCTGCTGAAGATCGTCTGTGACCTGCCAAGGGACAACAGATGTAAATTATCACTAATGCTAACCCTGTGCACACATTAACATTCTGTATTTTCAGTATTTCTGTGTTGTCAGATGGACTACAGCAGCAGAAGACCAGACCGGGAGCCTCCTGTCAGCTAAGAACAGAAACTGAGGCTGCAACTCACACAGACTCAAGAAGATGGAAAAACGTTGCTGGTCTGATGAGTCTCCATTTCAGCTCCACATTCAGATGCTAGGCTCATTTGGTGGTAACAACCAAATATTTTCTCGGCCCACATTCAAACTTTGAAGCAAAATTAATCAAGAGTTAAGGCCGTTCTGGAGGTTAAAGGGGGTCTAACCCGGAACTAGAAGGTGAATTTAAAATATATAAAAGTTAACCTCATACTGGTATTTATAGTGAATGTTTCGAACTATGTCCTAACCACACAGTTGTTTTACAGAATGATTGAATTATAAATAAGCATAACTGGTGCTGGGAAAGCTTGGGATTTATCCACTGGGGATCATGAAAAACTGTCCAGAATGCCATGGCTTGGTTTCAGGTTAGACCAATGATCAGTCCAGAGGTTTTTACTTCATATCTACAGTGGAAAAGCAAAGTATGTGGGTGAGACATGATCTGTTTTAGTGATTCTTTAACATGAAACAAATTTAAGCTTCAGTATCTCAGTTAAAAGATTAATTTTTCATAAATTTCTCAGTACGTGGGTTTACATGAGTCACTCTTGATCTTAAAGGAAGATAATATATTAATTAACAACTAAGGAGTTCCTAAAAAAAAAGACAAGATAAAGCTTGCAAATCACGTGTGAGAAATGAGAAAGCTGAAGAAGCTGGCTTGTAAAGCTTTTGTTGAAAGAGGAACACTTAAAAGAATTTTCACGTCTGCCTGAGAGCGTCATTTGACCCCATTTGCTGTTGCTCTTAGACAACCAGCTTCACATCGATGCGCCCCATTTACCATGAATCTACACCTCTTCATGTAGCTTCAGGTGGCACGTGATCTTTGGCTGCAGGAGAGGCCACAAAGTACCCGTGACAGCTTAAGATACCAGAACCACAAATGTTTTTATTAGCATTTAAATCTGCTCTATCTTTCCATTTGCTTTACTTTCTTTTATCCTTTTCCAAACACAGAGATGGATTAAACTCTAATGCAGGAGTTTGGGACTGTGGGAGGAAACCAGAAAAAGACCACAACAGGAAAAAGGAGAACATGCAAACTTCGTTCAGAAAAGCTGAGCAGAAAGTTCAAATTGGGAACTTTCTTGCTATGAGGTAAAAGCGCTAACCGCTGCACCACCATGCTGCCGATTTCAGTTTTATTTCTCTAAATATTTATGGCCAAGTTCTGCCACACAGACAGTGGAAATCTCAGCATTTCATTCCAAGATGAAACTATTTGGTTGTTGAAACTAATCCCATGACAGTATTTAGACAAGTAAAGCGGAGATAGTTTGAAAGGGGATATTTTATTGTTTACTCTTTCACCACTCAGAATTGATCCTTTTTTTCTTTTCCTTTTAAATTAACTTCTTGATTGTGCAAAAAAAAAAAAAAAAAAAAAAAGAAAGAAACTAAAAGCTTTCCATTTCTCTGCAGTGGATGTCTCAGTTGTTTGCAGCTTACTGGGCAGCAAGATGATCCACAAAATTTCATAGCTGATGTGGAAGATGTCATTTTATGCAGCTCATACGTGTTAATTAATAAATTTTAAGTTACTTTAAAGTATTGATAATAAACTGAACTTCCAGTGGAAAGAAATTACTCATATCCTGTCTTTCAGACTTCCAATGGTTTCATTATTCTTGGCAAACTGACTGCTTGTTGCGGTAAAGGTTTATCTGTTATTGCTTAACTCCCACTGATCCCTGATTGTAATCTCCGTGCATGCATGCATGCATGCACTTGCATAAACACTGAAACAAACAAATACCCTTCAGACAAACTGAAGCGCTGCCCGTATCCCCAGAAAATTCCCCAGACCCCACTGTCACTGCTTTGAGTTCAAAGGATAGGATGAGGGTAAACAATCATTGAAGACAAGATAAAGATTTAAAAATGCTTTTGTTTCTTTGATTTTTACATTATTTAAAGATTCGGAGCCCTCTGGATGTGTCCTCAAAATCCAAAATGATTCAAACTTTATGTTTTCCACTGTCAATTTTAACATTAGCTTTAATTGAGTATATTTAGTGGATATAACTATATGTTAAAGCTGTCAAATTATTAAATCAGATTAATCACAGTTTACAAATTAATTAATCATGATCAATCACCATTCGGGACTATGCCTGGAATTTGCCTGTTTTTACTTTATTGTATCAACAATGCTGACCAATATTTAGTCTCAACTTACCTAAAATTGGGTAAACATCAGATGTCAAAGCATGTGATGTACTTCTATATGTTGTTCTGCATCATGTATACCGTGTTCTAAATCATGATGCAGAATTCACACAGCATCGTCTCACCAACCGTCTGCACATGATCACATGGTAATAATTTCTGTCATAACACCACCAGATGTTGACAAATGCAGTGAAACAGCTGATATTAATGAAGAAACTTTGATAAAACTAATTATCTGGATAAAAACACAAAGGTCTCATTTGTACCCCTCTTTTGCCGGCCACTGCTCCTGCCTGGCCCCCTTCAAAGCTTTTCTAGACCCGGCCCTGCATAACTGAAGTATAAATCCTTTCTACCACCTGTCAGCTACTGTGTTTGAGAGAAGTCCTGCCAAAAACATTACTCTGGGGTAAATATGTGCCTGTAAATTCCTCCTTCTCACCTGAACCATAAACAAATGCAACTAGACCAGCCACGTTTGTGCACAATGCAGGAAAAATAAGTGCGGGTGTGGAACCCTCTCAACATGAAAAGTGTGGGTGTTAAAACACCATCATCCTCCACGGAGGCACCCATGTTTTGTTCTATAAATGTTCTTTTTATTCTTAAATCCACCCATAGAGTCAGCAGGTCTAATCTTTCCCATCTTGCCTCTAGATGCCTCTATGTCCCACCGTCATAACAGAGAAATGACGGATGTATTGAGCTTGTTATGCTGTGCACGCGGTAATTGTATTAAAATATTAACACACTTAATTACACAAACGCTGTTAACACGTTTTTGTTTTTATTGGGTTTTTTTTTTTTTTCACAGTCCTCAAAAATTCCCCCTGGATCGATTATAAATCCATCATGAGGGAAAGGTAACCATACTCACTCACACTTACAGTCAGTTTAGACCAGGGATCCCCAACCCCAGACCTCTTGAGTCAGTGTCCTGCAGGTTTTAGATGTTTCCCTGCTGAGACACCTGATTCAATTTAAATGGTTCTCCAAACGTTCATTGTCAAGCTCTGCATTTGCTTCCTAATGACCCATCAATGTGAGTCAGGTATGTTGCTGCAGGAAAACATCTAAAACCTGCAGGTCCTGAGTTGGTGATTTCGGGTTTAGACCACAGTCATGTTGTTGGAGGAGGAAGCCACGGAATGTCGTGCAAAAGTTTGCACATGGAGTTGTTATCAAACTGAATAGTTTTGCACAAAGTCAAGCTTTAGCTGTAACGAGACACTGTTTGGACTCAGTTACATTACAGTATTATAACATGATGCCCCCGGCAGCAAACCAAAGCTGTGAAGTTGGATGGTTAACGACTGCTACAGGAATTTTCTTATGAATGTCATTAAACCGAGTAAGAAGCTCAGGAAGTTATGTGGTCTTGCTGCAATAAAACCAACTTGTCTGATTTTACACTGTGTAAACACAGTGGTGTTGAGAGGTTTGTGAAGATATTTCAACACAAACGTGACCTAAAATATTTTTTAAAGTGCAGATAAAAGGCTGCGAAGTGGAAAAGTATAAAGATGTTGGATGTTTGCACAAACATAAGTTGCTTCTGCAATGCATCATAAAGCAGAAAAATATACGATACTTTTTCAACTGTCTGGCCTCAGGGGTGGATTAAAAAAACATTCCTGGAGATGGTTGGCGATAATCCGAGAAGGAAAGTTGTTAATCTGATTATTTTGGCGAGTGTGAATCTGGTGCCAAACCTTTCCCACTTCCAGTCAGTGATTTAGATCAGACTTTCACTTTCTGTCGAACACCTGTATAAATGCACCTGCAGCTCGCTCTCTTGATCACACCTTCACTCTCCTGAAGAGACTCGCTGAAGCAGATAAGCTGAGACCAGACCTACGAAGAATCAGAGACATGGCCTCTCACGTTGCAGCTCTGATCTTGCTGGGTGTCCTCTGCCTGGGGCTTGCAGCAGGTAAGACTCAGATTCACAGCTTTGAGGAGCTGTGCAGGTTGCAGGGGAGCTTCCAGCTTAAATGCTGCACTTCTGGCATTTCATCTGTTTCTTTGTCTTCCTGCAGCTGAGATGCCGGTGGACTGCTGTCTGAGGGTTAGTGGACAACGTTTGCGTGTTACCAACCTTGTGAGCTACAGCATTCAGAATGCAGAGAAGGGCTGCAAAATCAGTGCTACTATGTAAGCATCAATCCAAACAATGTTCATACGTCCTATTTCACAGATTCTTTGCCAGAAGTGTAATCTCACTTCTCAATCTTTTTTCTTAGGTTCATGACAAAGACGGGCAAATCACTGTGCGTGGTCCCTGCCAAAGACCATCCATGGGTGCAGCGCATCATTGCTATTTTGGACGCCAAAGCAAAAACCCAGTAAACAAGGTAAATAATGATAATTATTGCAACTTGCATCTTATAGTCTGACACAAATTGCCTTGAGCTGCATTTAGCAAGCACAAGATAATCACTCACGGCTTTGTTTTTCCTATTTTTCAGCTGTTTGGAGAAGATGGGGAGAAGGTGTCTGAAGTCTGAACATTTCAGATTAACCCTGGGACCAATCATCACTTCATCTTATTTATAATGGTTTTCTGTTTGTTCTGACCTGTAAGTTCTGTTTCTTCTCAGTAATGGTGTCTGTTGGGGAATTTTGGTTAAAAGGGAAAAAAAGCTTGTTCTATCCTCCTGCTTTAGTGAAATGTTCATCAAAGTACTGTATGCTGCTTATAAAAAGGAAATTTGTGCTGTTTTCTTGCCAAGAAAATGTGATGAGATCGTTTAAAAGCTAATGTTGAGTCAAAAATAAAATTGTATATTATTTTGTAAATCCTGGTTGCCCGTTTTCTTTTCAGTATGAAACAAATGTACTTTAATTTCATCACATTAAGATTTTACCGATGTTTCCTCACCATCAGAAACACTTAACAATGTTAAGATGTAACTGGCATTAGACAAAATTCAAGCAAATGAAACAAGAAACTTTAAGCTTTGAAGCTGGTGTAGTGGAGGAGGGATCAATCAGTAGAGTAAGAAATGCGTAAAAGCACCTATTTACCCAAATATGAACATAAATATGGCAACCAAAAAGGATCTTTAATGGTGATGCTTGAATAAGGAGGGTAGCATAAAGAAGGGAAGAAAGTATGCATAAAATGTTGCATACCTTCTATAAGTCTGTATGAAAAGCACACTTTACTTTGCAACCATTTGTTGTAGCAACAGCATGAAAATAATAAACAATTCTTCACACCATCTGCACAATGCAACGAGGGAACAACAGGGTGTTCAGTCAGAGGCTTCTTCAAGAAGAAGACAGAAAGGTACAGGAGGTCATTTCTGCTGCTGTAGCCATCTTTTTTAGAACATTATAATTTTCCCATCAGATGATAAATAAAGTACTTTTCATTCTTTCATTTTCATTTTGGTCATTCATTAACAGACAATGTAATAACTTATAAACTATAACTGAGTCAGTTAAACGGTGCAACACTCAGTTTTCAAGCATTTCATGATTACATGATGTTTCTATGCATCAGTGATGCGTTGATTAAGACATTTTGGGCCCATACCAATATTAAATATTAATTTAAAATTTGACTGTTACAGATTTATTATGGCCATTTATTCCTCCTGTAATCATAGAGAAACAAAGAATTATTTATGATTAAAAAACAAAATAACTGGATAGAATTTAAGTGAAGATGTGGGCTGATGCTGAGATTTTCCCAGACACTTCTTACAATAACAACCCACCTGGTGGTGGTGACATTTCCACAGCAGTCGCTAATTAGCAGGTTTTGTTCAACTTTTCTTTAACTTTTCTTTTGAGTGTAGCCAGGTGGTAGCGTATTAAAATAATCTGTCACTTGGGCATAGGATGTGCCCCGTAGAGGCCTTTATAAATGGCTAGAGTGTTGTTTATGTTATTGTGCAATGTTTGTGGTTTGTCATTTGTTTTCTGCTTTAGTTTGTATTATTTTGTTGATCTATGCATGTATAGAGATTTGCTAAATATGTTGTAAATAGTGTAAATAGATAGACCATTAGAGTGTTACAGGACCTTCTATCTTTCCGCCAACACTTGGCCAGGGGCACTTTGGGCCATCTTCCTGTTTGACATGTGAATTGACCAGAGACACGGAGAGTGCTAATTAAGAGTCCATTTTATGGAAAAATAGAGACTGATCTCTGGGAGAAGAAGAAATATATACAACCCTTGTTGAAATGTAAACCAGGAGTTACATTTAAGGTGTTTCTGACTGCATTTTATTGAGATGTGTTGTGAAATGGATTACACAAAGACCCTGCATGTGGTGCAGGGTGGAGACTGCCATGTTCCTTTATATAAAAAAAAAAGAGCAAGAATCTCGGTGTCTTTAACTTCCTGTGTCTGATTGATGTGCTGAACAGAACTGCTGTGACATGTGAGTGGATAAAAAGTAATACATTCAACATCTCTGCCAGTTGATGGGCTTTGGATTAATTGTGACTAATGTTTTTTTTTTATTATTATTATTTATTTATTTATTTTTGCCATTTTTGTACATTGTTGAGTCTGTCTTTTATATTAAATTGCTGGTAATTGTGTCCTGTAAGGTAACTCATTTCCCGGGCTACATGAGAAGCTGTTTTAGCAGGACTTATCTTACATCTTGAAGATAATGTTGAGTCTTTGGAATCCAGTAAAGAATCAACTTGCAGGAATTACATGAAAAATTCTGCCATCAGATTCACATGAGCTCATATTTTCCATGAAATGGTAAAATGTCTCAGTTTCAACCACTGGTATGTTGTTTATGTTCTACTGAGAATAAAATATGGGTTGATTAAACCATTAGATTCTGTTTTCAGTTAACAGCACCTTGTGGCGTTTCTCACAGTGCCCCCCCCCCCCCACCCCCCAGACCACCCAAATATAAAAGACAAACCTCCTGAGCATCTATTTACATTGATGTTTACTCTGGGTGGATCAGAAGATTTGTTTATAGAGCAAAACTGACTTTAGTTTCACTTTCACAGAGGACATATCCCAAAACATCCAAATCCCAAAATTGTGCGTACCGGGAATGGTGAATAAATTCCAGTTCAAAATGAAACTTAACTGCTAGCGAGCAAGTCGTCAGATGAAACATAAAATCCACCCTCACTGATTCTATAGGAATGAGGAGGGTAAATAACAGCCAGATTCAGCTAATAAATTCACTTGATCCATCGATCATCAGCAAATAGAAGCATCTATTAAAGCATTTTTGTAGTTTGCTGGTCTGCAGCATTCAGTGTGAACACAGTGCCGAGGTGGAAAGACATCTGCAACGATCTTAGACAAACAACCGTTGCTCTTCATTAGTCCGGGAAGCGTTATAAGGTAATTTCCCATCTATCTAGAGTCCATCATACAAGATTATTTACAGGAAAACAGTCATGACTGTTGTCAATCTTCCTAGGAATAGACTTCCCACTTGGTCCAGCCCAAGAAAAGATTATGCTATGCTCAGAGAAACTGCAAAACCCCCCAAAAAACTACGTCTCAAACTCTCCAGGCTTCAGTTGGCCTGTTAATGTTAAAGTTTGCAACGGTAAAATTAGAACAACTCTGGCTTGTTTTCTCAAAAAAAAAGAAAAAAGAACATGATCTAGGTTTGCAAAGCTGTTTCTGAACAGAACATCAAACATCTAGAATGACGTCCTTTGGAGAGACCAGACCAAAGTGGACATAAAAAACCTACAGTGGTGGAAAGTTGATGATTTGGGCCTGGTTTGCAGCCACAGATCTGGACACTTTGCAGTTACTGAGTGGGCCATGTGAGTGTGAGTCCATTTTTCTGAGAGCTAATGATTGTCTGATACTCGGTTATGCAACAGGACAATAATCCCAAAGACAGCAGTAAATCTGCAAAAGAATGATTAAAAAAAGAATCAAGGAGTTGCAGTGGACCAGCAAGAGTTCAGACCTCAGCCTGAATGAAACACTGTGGGGGAACCAAATAGGATTTGGCCATTGGGAAGACTGGGCGTTCATCTGGTGGGCCTATTGTGGGTTAGTAAACCAAATGGTGTTAAAATAAGGAAGAGAAAATAATGCTTTTTAAAATCTATCTGTCTAGATTTATGTAGTCCTTTTCTAGGCATCCAAAGTGCTTTACATTGTATCCATTATTCATTCACTCATACCTGGTGATGCTAAGCTACATGTGTAGCCACATGTAGTCGGAAACGTGGCAGCCAAACCGCATCTACGGCCTTTCCGACCACCACCTAACATTCATGTCCACATTCATACATACAGGGTCGTTGCTGTGGAGAGATCGCCCTGGTCGGCGTTGTCCTTCACTGCTGCCCTGGCTGTGGTGTGGGCCCCGGCCTGCCCTGATCTGGGTGGTTTCTGGTGTGAATGGATAAGCATGACATCATTTCCTCACCTCAGTTTTGAATGCAAAGCACTTTGCTATGCTATTGTATGACAATTGTTTTATCAATTTGGTTTGATTTGATGATGTTATCCTTTCTTACCCTCACACAAAGCCTCAAGGTGTGTCGTTTTCTCCACCACACATGCAGACCATTATCATTTTATAATGGAGGGTTGTGTATTTCCCTTTTGCAGCCGTATTCAGTGTGGGGAAAACCATGGAGCGGTATTTACCAAAGAAGACAAAAACCGATCAAAGAAGAGGTGGACAAGAGGGGGACGCTGGCAGGAGCTTTCGGTACCTCCTGCTACATTTCCGAAAAATTCCCAGAATACAAAATAAAACATAAGTCTAGATCAGGGACAACTTTCACAGAACAACATGACTATTAAAGATTTGTTTTGACATATACAGTAAATGTTGGAGAATTCATAACTTCTGCTCAATATTTTACAATAGCAACAGGAAAATAATCCCACACATGAGGTGACAGAGGCTGTTTGTGGCCATAAAATGAAAAGGAAGTGTAGCTACAGTAACTCAGTAGGGTCCTGAGAGGGTTTTGCAAGCTAAAGGTTTGGTGTCCTCACGTTATTATTCTTCACTGCAAGATTCTTAGTATGACCCTTAGACTTTCCTTGACATTTACAAGCCATTTCTGTCAGTAAATCACTTGAAGGCAATCTTAGAGGGCATCTCAGGGATGGGAAAACATGTCCTTTCCTGCCAGTTTGGGATACAGATATGAAGTTTCCGGTAACACTTCACTGAATCCATCCAGTTTGTAAGGACTCTGGATCCCTGCCAGGCTTTCCTCCTGCAGAAAAACTTCAGGTCAGACAACTCTTTTTATTTTACTGTAATTGCTTTAGCAGGGAAAGTCCCAGATAGTACATGAAAAAGATAAGGCACACATCCAAATCTGTGACTTCCAAGAAAATGAAAGTAGTTATGCAAGGGCTCCATTGGTTCAAACATGTGGGACTAAATGTAATATTTTACTGAAGATGTGCACTCTGTAGGTCTTAAAGGTTAATCTGGGAGGAAAAAATAAATAACGTTTAATGTGATCTGTTTAATGTCAGTAACAGAAAAATCAGATTCCAAATGACTTCCTTAAATGGGAAATGGAGGAAGAGAAAGTTGTACTTTGCAGTCAAAGGAATCGCTTCGCAGAAATTGCTGCTCTTCCAGAGAGATGCTTCTTCATTTATCAAAACAAGAAAACAGACAGTCATAATGCAAGTTTCTGAGGGTTGATTTATTTCTAGTTAAACGGGTGGTTTTGTTTTTTTTTAGCAAAAAGTGGAACAGATGGTGGTACAGATTTACAATAAAATACAGAATGTCTTGTTTTCTTTTCTTTGCAAAACAATATAATAGTGACGGATCAAACAAAGGGTCTTCACATTTTACTAAACGCCTTGGAGCATGCTATACAAGTTAAAGATGTGTTTCATTATCATCATTATAATGGCCAGATACTGGCGGGGGAGGGGGGTTTGGGGTTCTCTGCAAATATATTTCATCACACCGAGCACTTTTCTATGAAGTCAACGCTTGGGCTCAGACTGCCTCCCAGTACCTTTGTAAGCAGAAGCAGGACCCTCTGCACAGAGCCAATTTTTAGGCCTCTTCTTGAAAATGACATACTCATAATGAAATGAGTTAATCATGGAGTCTAGATGAAAACCTTTGGAGTCATAGAAAAGCGATTTGGTAAGATGTGTAATAACACTATGCATGGTAAATAAATACAATAGAATAATAATTTAAATTAAATTAAAATGACACAAAAAAATCAGGCTGTCTAAAGAATAAAACCAACACTGGATAAATATGAATTTCACTTTGAAGTAAGGCAGCCGTAGCTCTGAACCTCCAGCAGATTATTGTATAATATGTGTTTAATAAATCTGTAAAGATCAACTCTGATAACCTAGCAGAGCAAAATGTGGAGAGATTTTATTATAAACAGTTCTGGAGAGGTCTCCGTGGTCATTTTGGCACAGTTTGGCATTTTGTTTACATTCATCTTGCATCCTGTCTCTTCTCTCAGCTCTTTTCAACCCGTAAAGGTCAGTCTGATGTTGACTCTTGTGCTCTCTCACTTCTCTTTTCTTTTCCTCTGTTGATATCCAGTTGCTGGTGTGTGATGCAGTACCATGAAATAAAATACAGCTGTAACATGATGCTCTGGAGAAAAAAAGACGTGACGTGCATTTAGCTTTAGGATGCTGCAGGAATTTTCATGAATGTCCGTCCACCATCAAAACATATCAGAATAGTTTTAAGGTCGGAAAGTTATGTGGAAAAATTACTTTAATATAAATGTGGCCAGAGATTATCAGGTGATGAGTACTCTGTAAATTCATTTGATTTAGAGGCCTAGATCAAAAACAAATGATCGTTCTTTCATTTTCCTTCAGTTTTCTCTCCTATGTGATCAATGGAAACGGTCACACGACTGTTTTTACTTCGGAATGAATCATCAAGAATTAAATAATCCAAAATTGAAGTATTCTTCTTCGCGTATACATGGAAAAAGTTATTCTGAATTGAGGTTTACATGGAAACAATGTTTAATCACCTTAATCAATTCCACTTCAGATCTCAGGGTTGGGAAGGGTGGGACGTGACAAACAAACTCCACTTCCTCTCTTCTTTCTCTTCTTTTCGGCTAACATGAAAAACCACATACTAAGAATCACTTTCACTTGATTTTAAGCAGCAGCTCGAGACCAGCATACCACTTCACTTTCGTCAGCTGAGGAATACCGCATGTGCGTCATCGCGACAGGACAAAGGAACGAGCATGCGCAGAACGACCGGAAATAATTAAAAGTGGAATTAACAAATACAAGATTTTTTTTTCATGCCATTTGAAAACCGATTAAAAATCCTGTAGATGCCTTTTCAAATTTATTTTATTTTACTTGAATTATTTGACAGGGACATTGCATTTGTACATAGTCACAATAGCCATGCAAGCTAATTCTCAACTCTTGTCCCTGATTGGGCCTTTCTACACTACATTAAAATACAATAATATATTACAAAACCTATATAAAACTCAACTAAACACACAATACAATATCTATAATTCATTCACACTCACACACATACAGTACTATTTAAAAATGGTTTGTTTTTAGCCTAAATTTAAGCCTAGCGGTGAAGGTTATAAACTCAGATATTGTCTTGAGTCCCCCAAACAAGGGAGGAAATATGAAAAACTAAATCCAAAATTCCCAGTAGGAAGTTGTGTGAGAGTAGAAGTTATCCCAAATTTTTTCCACCCACATCGTAACTCTTTAAGCCACAGCTGTGTGGAACTGTGTTGCTGCAATAACCCTTATCTGACATCATGTTCTTTGAACAATACTAAATCATTTCAGACAGTTAGGTTAGATACTGTAGATATTACTCACTGGTTCAGCTGACCAGAAAGATACAGCATCTCTTGTAGGGGGTGTGTGGTTTCCACAATGATCTTATTTCAATGCATTTATTGTTTAAGCCTTTAAAGCCCCACCCAAGAAAAGCTACATTTTTTTAATCTGAAGTCTTTATTTGGCCCTTTAACAAAATGTGAAAAAATAACAATAAAGTCAACTTCCAAAAACAAGAAAAAAAAAGTACAAAAATTGAGCAAATGTTGCTTAAATCAAGAAAAATTATCTGCCAATAGACCAAGAAACAGTGACTGCACCACTTCAACCATGAATCCCACAAAAACAGGTAAAAGTCTACGTACTCTATGGTGTCCCTGTGGACATTTGTCCTACTCATAAACTCAAAATATAATAAAACAAGATGGTCTGTTAAAATGACATCCTGAGATCTCTTAAGGACAGTGTCATTATTAGTAATAATTAGTAAGAGACATTTATTTCGGACTTAAGGCCCATGGTTTGAAAGTTGTTGACGCATTAGTAATGCAGGGCTACGACTATAAGTGGAGTAAATCACAAACTTGATCACAATACAATATATTGATTCAGTGGAAAGTTGTTTTCCTTTAAAACTTGTCCTGTCCAGCATCATGACAATTAATAAAGTTATTGCTGAAAAACGTGTTAATGTCCACCTGACAGAGAGAACAGGCAAAGGGGGAGCGGGAGGAGAAGAAAAAGGAGACAAGGATTTAACAGATAGAAAGCAACACCAACAACTGTGCAATCAAACCCAAACAGAAAAATCATACAGCAAATGTACGATGTCATGGAATAGTGCTCACGGGAAATGAAGTAATAGCAGTTATCATTTATAGCTGCCAAAATTAATTTTAGCTCACATTTGGCAGGTTGCTGGGTGTTGTTTTAGCTTTATTGCTGCCACAGGGTGTGTGTAAAGGTAAAGAGGCTGGAGGTAGACAGGTGTAGGAATAAAGATTTAATTATAACAAAAAGTAACAGACAGACTAATACAAAGACGACACTGGGGAAACAACAATGATGCGGCAGTGACTAAATAAAACAAAGGGGTATACACTGAGGTGAACTAACAAGAAGCAGGTAAAGAAAATTAGGTAAATGAATCTAGTTGTGCTGATGAACAGGAAGTAAACAGATCACAGTGGGTTGTGCTGATGAACAGGAAGTAAATAGATCACAGGGGGCTGTGCTGATGAACAGGTAGTAAACAGATCAATGGGGCTGTGCTGATGAACAGGAAGTAAACAGATCACAGGGGGTTGTGCTGATGAACAGGTAGTAAAAAGATCACAGGGGGTTGTGCTGAAGAACAGGTAGTAAACAGATCACGGGGGCTGTGCTGATGAACAGGTAGTAAACAGATCACGGTGGCTGTGCTGAAGAACAGGTAGTAAACAGATCACGGGGGCTGTGCTGATGAACAGGTAGTAAACAGATCACGGGGGTTGTGCTGATGAACAGGAAGTAAACAGATCACAGGGGGTTGTGCTGATGAACAGGTAGTAAACAGATCACAGGGGGCTGTGCTGATGAACAGGAAGTAAACAGATCACAGGGGTTGTGCTGATGAACAGGAAGTAAAAAGATCGCAGGGGGTAGACCAACAAAATTAAACAAGAATCTACACAGGACTGAGACAATGAAAACCAAAAAGACCTATAACCAACAGATAATGACAATTGCTGTCTCATATTAGATACACAGTTTTTAACTATTGTATACAATCTGATACTCGTCTTCTGTCCCCTAGTGGATATCTTTTGCACTATAATAATTCAGATGTTTAAACACTAAACGATACATATATAAGAATAGTTTTTATTTTCGTTATATTTTGTTTAAGGATCAAATGAAGATTTCAGATAAAAAAAGAAGAATTTTCTGCACATTATTTCTTGGGTCAGGCTTTAATGGTTCATTTGTTTCCTTAAGGTTTGCCTAAATGTTTGTGTGTAATTTTGAAAAACAACTCCACTTGTTTTTCAGTCTAAGCAAAAGATTTTTTTAGATTTTAGAAACAGTGCATGCCATTTAAATTAGATTTTTTGGGGGGACATTAGAAAAAAGTTAAATCACAAGAAGCAGAAATCATGAAAAAAACATAAATAAGGAAATAATAATATTCAAAGTGTACACAGACATATGAGGTGGACTTTCAGTGAAACACAGACCTAGTCATCTGTTTTCTGCTTTCTCAGAAGTCACCAGCATTCACCTCTCTGCCCTGTGTTGCAGACATTTCAAGAGAAAAAAGTACTTTCTCTTCTCTGCCCAAAAGGGTGGAGAGTCCAGACAGAAAGTGAAAGCTCTGGTCACTCATACTGTATATATATAGAGTAACCCACACAGAGTCAGTCACCTCACTTCCTTTCCCACAGATAGTGTTGAGAGGAGGAGGAGACGCCACCTCAGCCAGTTTTCCTCCAGCGAAACCAAGAGAGGACGTAACCCGTTCAACCAGACATGGCTCCGTGGGGTGATGCCAAGCTCTTCCTCTGCATCCTTTTCATCACCTGCTGCTGCACAAGTGAGTTTCCTCTCTCAACTGATACTTTTTCAGCTTGTGAAGTTTGCACATCAAATTTGTCTGTTTCTGACTCATTTTTTTATGGAAATAAAGAACAATATATTAAAAAAAATTAGATAAAATCCAAAGAAAACAGTTTTCACTGTCAGATCAGAGTGCAGCTGAGTGTGAAAGAGAAAACATAATGAGGCTGTAATAGGTAAGGAATTTATCAATAAAAAGGTGTGTTGCTGGAATTCCCCTCTCATCTGTATGTACTTTAATGAGTGAAAGCTAAAGATTAACTGCTGGAAGTACTGGTTAGCTGACCAAAACAAATCAGAAACCAGTGTTGACGCAATGCTGGTTTCCGCTTCATGGGGTTGACCATGTGCAAGAGCTCCGCTGAAAATAAATCAAAAGAAAAATTCGTTTTTTAACCCCACTAGTTCTTCAGTGTCTTAACTTTACACTCTTTATCACATGAAGACTTCACAGAGCTTCAGGTTACGTTTCCTGTTGCTTTTCACAGCCAAGTTAAATTTCCTGTTGTTTTCACAGCTTTAGTTTTCACTCTTTACATTAAAAATAGCTAAAAAAAGCAATGTTATGTTGAAAATGTGTCATATATTTAAGACGTTATGCTTTAACATACTGAAAGGTGTTATTAAAGGGTAAAAGTGAACAAAAGACTCAGTTGGTTTAGCATTTCACACATTTAAATGCATCTCACATGTATGCTGCCTCATAGCTTCAACCAGATGTACGCGTTGTTAAAGTGTGATAAACTGGAAAGTTCCAGCCTGTAGCTTCTCACACACCCTCACATAAGCTTTCATCTGTTCTTTACTCAACTTTTCCTGTTTAATTTACTGTTAAACACCTGAAAAGTAGCCCAGCTAAGAAATTAGTACCAGCATGCGCTGACAAGCTGGAAACTTCTAAAGCCAACATTCGTCTCCAACTGGTCTGATTTTCTTCTTTCAGTGACGGTGACCCAGGTCCCGCTTGACTGCTGCTTGTCGGTCAAAAACACAACGATTGACAAGAGATATATTGCAGACTACCACCCACAGACCAAAGGCTGCTCTCTTGATGCCACAATGTGAGTTTACTGGGTTTCAGTTTGGAAAACATAATCCAGTTGATTAAAAATGATCCCGTTTAACCTCAGACTGGGTGACTTGGTGCCGTTTCAGCTTGCTGACTAGAATAGGACGAAAACTCTGTGTCCCTGTCGGCGAAACCTGGGTGGACGAACTGAAGCTCCATGTTAATCATCTGAAGAAACATTGCAAAAAAGCCAAGTACAAGGTACTGTCACTGTAAACTTTATTTATTTTTCAGCAAACTTTTAACTGACAAAATTAAAAGCCAATTAGAAAATATGAAATCAACATAAAATAAATGAACTAAAATAATGAAAGGGAGCAGAAAGAAGAAAAAACATTCTTTTGCATTATCAACAATTTTATTGTGTATTTAACCTACAATAAAATGCCACTGTATCATCCAACAACCCAGTTTACAGGCGGTAAACATGCTACCAAACGTGTACACGCCTTCACATTTCCTAATTGCACTGTTCCTGATTTCTTTCTTAACGACACCACCAGTTTATACTGTTTTGATTTCCTTATTCCACAGTTTGACCCGTCTCAGTTCACTCAGTATATTCCTTTTAAATTAAAACAACTTTCCCTTTTTTTGTTTGGTGGAGCTAATTTATGGGCTTTGAACATTTTTTCATTCATTTTTTCATTTGAGCTGTTTTAATGTGTAAAATAAAGAATTTGTTCTTTTACGTTTCCTACTACTGGCTCTCTTTTGTAAAATAAAAACTGATTGTTTGAGTGTTTAAATTGAACTTCAGTGCATAGTGCTGCACTTTAGAATAGTACAGTGTTTATTAACATAATGTAAGCTCCCATTTTCATGTCTGCATTATAACGTAATCTTTAATTTATTACTGAAAAACATAACTAGACCTTATACATTTAATATTCCTTTAACAGCACTGCAGACTGGGATATATTAATTAACAGATTTAAGTAAGAAAGGACTATAAAAACCTACAGTAATACATGGTACTATATAAGTAAGTTTATATATTAGTAAGTCCAGCATCAAGCCCCCAAACATCATCAGAAATTTTTTTAAATGAGCATAATTTTGGATTTTTGTTAAATTTATCTCCAATGCAACAACCCAAATAAAGTTTTCATGTTTATTATTTCAACATGAACATGTGCTTGCCCGTCTTACTCTGAAATCTGTAAATATTTCTCCAAATGTGGAACATTCCTGGGAGAACTGAAAGTTCATCGTATCCTGAACAACCACAGCTGCTCGTTCTCAAGTTAGCAATTAGAAAAAAAGGAAAATTATAATGTTGAGCTACTACATCTTCTTCTACAATGTAAAAAACTTAGTGTGCTTCAGGGTTCATTTAACTTCCAGTGTGTAAAACTGCAAACAGCTTTGAGTCATGAGGCTGTGCAGGATCCATCACACAATACACACTGAAATGGATTAAAAACTAACTGTAATTAAAAGAAAACTCCTTTAAGGTAATACTAGTATGTGGATCTTTCAGTCATTTTAATTTTAACGGTGTAATGAATTAAGCTGCAGCTCATGTAAGACGATCCAGCTTTGTAAAAGGTTGTTTTCTATATCAGGAAGTTTTATTTAAAGTAATATTTGTCTGCACAGGGTCAACGCTGCTTCGGAGTGAAACCTGAGTGAACAGCGATGGAAGCTCCATGTCAGAGAGGAAGAGCAGGGAATCAAACCCCTGATCTAATATATAACCCCAGTGATTTAATTAGTTGCTAGTCGTCTTTTATTACCTTTTTTACTAAATGATTTGAGTAGAAATAAGAATAAAATATTTTAAAGGATTTGTATTTTTATGGCATTTATGTTTTTTTTTTAATTCTAACTACGAGGTCATGTGACAGAAATATGTAAAACAATATTTTAAATATGAATTAAAGTAGTTTGAACTAAGCTAACTTATATTTTAGGCATTGATGGTTTATTGGTTCTAAAGATGTGAATGTTAATTATTTAAAAAAAAAAAATAAAACCTTATTATTTCCCAAATCTTGACCACGGCTTTTAATTCTTTGTCGATGACACTATTTTTATTGCATTTTTTATTGCAGTGCCAGAGCACAGAGATCCACGAGAAACATGTCAAAACTAAACCAGAGAAATATATAAACAAAAAGACCAGTCACATTGTTGTTTTGGTGTTTCAAAGCTACAATCACCTCAATTAGTTTTTTACTTCAGTACATAAAACACATGGAAGTAGCTCAAAATAGATGTTTCCACCAAATTCTGAGCCTACCATCCTGGATGTGGAGACTCGTCAGACCAGGCAAGGTTTCTCCATCTTCTATTGTCCAGTTTTGTTGACGTACCGGCCTGCTCATCATGGTTGTTGCAGACCTGAACCAGACATTTAACCAGCAAGAAGAAATGGAAATACGCTGTTCAGCTACTTCTTCACATCATGTGGCAGCGACATTTAGTTATGTAGACATGCTGAAGATGACTTGCTCCAGAATCTACTGATACAGGAAGTTTCACACAGAAAGGGTTTACAGAGAATGGTCTGAAAAAGAGAAAATAAACGTAAAAAGTTAAATCTAATCCTCTCATATTAAAGATGATCTAGATAAACAATTCATCATTTTAGTACCATGTTTGGCTGCTTTTAATGTTCAGTCTCTTATATGCTCTACATGTCCTCTCAGACAAAACCACAAATCCAACTGAGTACTTGTGTATTTAAGTTTCTAAAGAACTAGAATTAAATCATCATCTATATGATTCACTAAACTGGATCTACTGGGTCTTTACTGCTGGGCTTCACCTGAGCTTTTAATCCCCATGAGTGGTGACAGAGGCCTTAATCTGTCAGATTAAGTCTGTAAACTTGGATTTGATCTCAGAAAAACATGAGTCAAAGACAAATGTTTGCAAGTAGTGTGATGATGATATCTGGTCTCTTTGTTCTCTGTACAGGATGTTTAAAGGGACATTTTGTAACATTTTCTGTTGTTTATCGGCCCAAATCAATGTTTGCTTGTAAATATGTGTTATCATTGATGTGTTGTGGCCTCTGCTAATGATCTGACACATTCTCATAAGCAAAGAAGTTTAGATTTGTTTATACATAAGATGGGTAAGCTGGTAGGAAAGCGCCATGATGGTCTGCCATCTTGAAACTACAGCCGCCTGCAAGGGACAAATAGTAGCAACAAGGACTCCCTGCGAGCCAGTGCACAGTGAGACGCAGGAGAAGAAAAACGAGAGAGGCTTACTACCCTGGCAAGTTGGAAAATCTGTTGAATTGTTATTGTAAAAAATGCAGGAGCACACATATGCAGCAGCACGCGAGCCGTTTTCACCATCTGCAAGAAATAAAAAAAGGTCATTAAAAGGCAGCTTGACCAGACGATACAAAAAAAGGAGGATCAACATGGCGCTAGTCTTGCAAAGATAGAAGGAGCGCAACGAGAAAGGTTTTAAAAGCGATGCTGAAGTTGCAGCTTTCTCCTCAACAGTAAATCAAAGGTACTGCCTGAATTAGCTTAAAGCTAACTTTTTCAATCGGTTTGGTTAGACGCCGTTGCTCGTTACCACGGGCAGCACAACAGTAGATCCTGCTAAAATACACCAGCCTCGTTGGTACAGAAGTGTATATATACGTGGTTTAAGTCACTTTAATAGTGATGGTAAACGCTGGCTTCCAGTCGCGGTAAAGCTGAACTAAAAGCTGGTGGGAAGGTTTTATAGGCTGGTTTTACTGGGACAAAAAGCTGCTGCTTGTCGAGGCCAGTTTCCCGGTCGAGATCCGTTCCCCCTGTGAGATCCGTTTTCCTTCCAAACACAGAGGAACCATATCTGACATATCCCATATTGATTGGATGCGGTTTACAATAATTATGAAATGAACCTCTACAACTGAGTGAACCTCCGTGACCTATCGGATGACATCCTTTCATCAGTGTTGTCGAGACTTTTTGAGACACGACGGCTACCGTTGTTGCGTTGTTTGAGAAAGTGAGGCGGCTGTAGCTTAGGAGGAAGAGCAGTTGTCTTTCAATCGGAAGGTTGGTAGATCGATTCCAGGCTTTTCTTGACTACATGTCAGAGTCATTGGGCAAGACACCTAACCCTAGGTTGCCTCCCGATGTGCCTATGGGGTGTGAATGTGACAAGTAGTGTGAAGTGCTTTGAGTGGTCAAGCTGACTGGAAAAGCGCTGTAAGTCCATTTACCATTTTGCACAATGTCCCTTTAACACTCTCACCCAAGAGAATCTGTGCTGGGCTAAGATATTAAACTTCTTTTGTCAGGGATGTTCTTTTTATGCATGTGCAGACTGATGCTTAAATAAAACAATATAGAGTTTCTGCTTATGTAGACAACTGCTGTAGCACGATGGACAGACCCTCTGGCCAGGAATTTAAGTTAGAAAATATAATGTTCATTTTCTGCTGCAGATCTATTTATTTTGGCAGAATTCTCACAAAAATAGTTTCTCAATTATCTACCAACGGTCACCTTAATGTGTCCACCTGTTCATTTGCTTATCAACACAAATAGCTAATCAGTCAATAGAAAGGGTAGGGTCAGAATTTGGTGGAAACTTCATAAAGCATGGATCCATCCTGCCTTGTATCAACAGTTCATAGTGCTGTAATGGTGTGGGGGATATCTTCTTAGTACCATCTAAACATGGTTTAACCAGCACAGCCTACCTGAGCATTGTTGCTGACCATGTCCATCCTTTATGACCACAGTGTAGCATCTTCTGATGCTACTTCCCGCAGGATAATGCACCATGTCACAAAGCTCAGATCATC
>JBAMHW010000012.1:3779132-3790846 GCA_037177495.1 Rhadinocentrus ornatus
CCCGAAACCCCCTGTGATCCCAGGTTACATCACTGATGATGTGTCCAGGGGCACCATAAGGTGTATCTAAGAGCAGAGTTTTATAGACCAGCAGCAGAACTTTAAAGTCTATCCTCTGATGGACTGGCAGCCAGTGTAAAGACCTCAGAGCTGGACTGATGTGGTCCAGTTTTGTTGGTCTTAGTGAGGACTCGATCAGCTGAGTTCTGAATAAGCTGCAGTCTTCAGTTTGCAGCTGACTAAAGATGAAAGCATGGACTAGTTTTTTCCAAGTCTTGCTGAGACATCAGATCTTTTACCCTTGACTTATTGTTAAGGTGATAGTTAGTTTATGTATGACTATGTATGCACGATTAGTGTATGACCTGGCTGCTTTTACACTAGGGAGCTGTTAATACAGGAACCTCCTGCGCACAGTAACATGATATTCAGGCTCAGAATGGGGATAACAATTAAAACAGCCTTTAAAAGAGGACTTACTTGAGTAGGCCGAAGATGAATGCATTCAGTCTCATGCTATGACTCTTGAGCTCTGAGTACTGGCTAACTTTTGAAAACAAGCTGTGGAGAACACGTGTGGACGGGCCTGATAGGAGAGAAGAAAGGACTTCAATACTGCAGACATGAATCTGAGCCAGTGTGTTTTGGATGTACAGCTGTCAAACCAATCACATGAATATATTTGCCATAAGACCCGCAGCTGCCCACCACTGCCCTCACCCAGTTGTGTCGAAGCCTCCACGAGGCTCCAAGGCTGACATCGGCGTTGTCCGATGATCAGGTCCAGGACGTAGGCTTTTAGACCGTCCTGCAGCACGTCACGCAGGGCCGGGCACAGATACTTCAGGATGAGGTGACCCACGTTGGGACTCACCCAGCTGTTCCCCAGCTTAGCCTGGTGGGAATGCAGAGAAACATCAAGAGGTGAGGAGATCAAACTAAAAAACAGATCAAACTAAAACTGCCTGTGGAGTTCCCCAAGGCTCTATCTTGGGGCCCCTGCAGTTCAACATCTATATGTTCTTGCTCAAATTATATATAAAAAAAGAACAAAACAAAAAATATGTTCAAATAACTATGCTGATGACCAGTGTTGGTCAAGGTACTTGCACATAGCAATTAGTTACTGATTACTTTAAGAAGGTAATCCGGTTACTTTATTGATTAATTATTTTCAAAAGTAATTAGTTACTTTAATAATTACATAATTTAGTTACTTTTTAAAAACATGCACAACCTGAATATGCTATACATTTATATATATTTTTATACATTTAGACTGTTAGTCCAGTCTCATTTTCTGGTTACCCTGACAAGGTCTTATGTTTTTTTGTTTTGTTTTGAAATAACAGTGGTTATATCGCATCAACAGAAGCTTCTCAAACCTCCTATCAGAGAGTCCGTTCCCTTTTTGGGAAAGCACCAAGCCACTTACACCTTTATATGCTGAGGTAGCACAACAGAGTTATTTATATATGTATCTAAAAATGTTATATACCCTCCTTTCATCTATTTCCCATTTTTATCTGTTGGAATATGTTTCTGTTGCTCCTTTGGTGTTAGTAAGTTTGTGGGTTTTACTGTTGCCGGTTGTCACCGTTTATTGTCATTATTGTTTATTATTAAAAAAGAAAAATGATGATAAGGAGGAGTTTTTGGAAAAAGAAGAAAAAAAAAGAGGAGGGATGAAGAAAAAAGAATAAGACGACATTTCTCACGAGCTGCATGTAAATAAATTCTTTACGTTTGTGCTAAAATCCACTAAAATATTTTAAAAGTTATAGTATTGCTAGTAAATTGCTAATCTGCTTTCTGATAAAAAACTTATTTGAGGAAAAATATTTGAGGTTCTACCCTGTTTAGCCAAGTATCAGGATTAAAGCTGTGATAAACAAAATAAATAATGAAAAAGAAAGAAGTTACAACTCTAAAACCATCAGTCTTCGACTGTTTAACAGATTTTTTTACTTATATGTTTTCAGGTAAAATGTTTAAGAACCAGTTCTCATTTAAAAACATTACCTGGTCAAGGGGGTCCAATAGAGAGAAAAACAAAAACACAAACATAGCAAACACAGTAAAAACAAGCATGTAAAACAATGAATGTAAATGCGAGAGTAAGAAGAAAATGTATTAATTTAATTTTAACAGGAAAGAAAAGAGAATAAATGTCTATGCATGTGTGTATGCATGCATGTATGAACATGTGTGTGTGTACGTACATGTGCATTTATCCATGCAAGTGTGATCTGGGATGATGAATAAGATCACAATAATCGGGTTGCAGTCTGAACGGGTTGTAATTTTAATGGTGATTTGAATTTGTTCCAGTCATTTTCTGCTGCACAACAAAATGATTTGCAGCCCAAAATAGTAAAAGTGTTGGGAATGAAGAACATGAAATTTTCACTTGACCTAGTGCAGTCAATGAAGAAGAGAATATAAAAGACCGGATGGCACCATCTATCTGTGAAACTTAAGTAACACATTGTTTCCCCCCCAACCTTTCTTTTCATCTTGATAGCGCTGTGGTCGTATCCTAAAGTTGTTAACCCCCCGCAGGCTCTAAGTGTTACTCTGTCAGCCTTAATCACCGTGAAAAGTGCAGTTGTGAATCTGAGTCACTGACATTTCCTACCTTCACATCTGGATCTCTGCTGGTGCCAAAGTGTGCCACAATCAGATCCACTGCAGTGTTCACGGCTTTCACCAAACCTGATCAGATGAAAGGGGAACAAAGATGTAGTTTAGAAATTAAGCTTTATAGATTCCCTGCAGTTTCTTTTGCAATGTGGTTTTCTACAAAAAGTGTGATTTGGTATGATGGTTTTACCCTGCGAAAGAATACCAAATAACACCTAGTTGTGCAATAGAAAGCTAAACGGTTGCCTCTTCAGAAGTAAGACTAAATGTACTGTTGTCAGAGTCTTGGAGAAGTAACACAATAAAACCTTCAGAGACACAATAATCCAACTCCTACTTAAAAAAAAGCATCTTTGCTAATGAAAATATAAAAAAAATCAAGACAATTTCACTTCCGGTCTTCTGCATCTGTTGGATTAATAAGTGAAACATCAGTGAGAGACACCAACAAATCTTCCATCCCTCTAACATCAGAAAATTTCATTTTCCTAACATCAATTTAAGATTTTTTTCATCAGTCTGTCAGTCATCAAGCTGAAGTGAAATGTTTCTGTGGACACATTACTAACCAGTACAATCTAGAACATTGCACATCATTGCATTCTTTACATGTTAAACAACCTCCCCTTTTTTTGGAGATGATGTTAAAATTTCTCAAAAGTTGTGATGAGACAAATTTCGAGGCTTTTAAAATGTAAAAAAAACAAAAACAACAAAAACAACTACATTTCTGCACCTTAGCTTTATCTAAAAATCCAAATTACACAAATTACAACCATCAATGTTTGTGATAAATAGAAATTGACATCTCTGTGTGCTGGAGCAAATCCCTACATCTGCTATCTATAACATAAAGCAAATCAGTATCAATTAGCGTCCATCCCCTTTTCCCATCCGTATAAAAAAAGAGCTTCACCTCTTTTCTGTGTCAAGTCTACAGTGATGTGGAGCTGTGAAGAAGAGCCTGATGAAGAAGAGGATGAGGCGTCGGGCGAGAGGCAGAACTCCTCCGGTGGCTTCTCCGTCACGGAGAAGTAGTCTGGCAGGAAGTCGCTGTAGCTCTGCTGCAGCTTCATGGACTGACCCACTAAAAAACAACAAACACAGTCATGGCTCAAGCCGAAATTTGGTTTCTATTATGCCAAAACTATACAGGAAAAAAACAAAAGGAACAAATAACAAAAATAAAGTAATAATAGTCTGAAGTAAAAAAAGCTACATTTAAATTTTAAATAAATGAATAAAAATAACAAATAATAAATAAATGATAGTAGATAACTAATGATTTTATAAAGAAATGAAGACCAGAAGTGGTTTGTCACAAATTTGCGACAATAGGCATCAAGGGTATAAACTTACTGTCACATTTAGAAATAATAAAGGCTAGAAAGAAAAAAAAGAAAAAGAAACTCTTTAGGTATTTTACTCTTACTTTACACAATCTTTGGACCCTGATCTCCCTAAAGAAGTTATAAAGTTTAAAGTATCCAAGTCTATTTTATTTAAATCTATATAATCCAACATTAGCACCATTTAGCCGTCCCAGCGCGTGGCCTGAGTGCGCTGGAGGGAAATCGAACACATTGCGTCTGGCAGGTTGTGTTTCCCCGCCCCGTCTGAGCTCCATGTTACTGGACGAGTGGCCCCCAGAGACCCTCTCCACCCCCAGGGGGTTTCGACGACGGTACTCCCTCCATTTGAGAGCCTGGGGTGAGAGGTGGTGTGCTGTTGGGGGCGTGGAGGTGTTAGGGTTGTAATGATGGTGAAGGTCAGGTGGGGGTTAGAGGATGGTTTGTCAGGAAAATAGGGAGAAAGCAGCAGAGGGAGGGCACGTAGAAAAAGTGAAGGAGGACAGAGAAAGGTTTAGGTTCATGCAGGAATGGAGAGAAGAAAGAAACAGAAGTAAGAACAACAGCAGCTTCTAGTTCAAGTACATTAACGCTGAGCTTGTATTTGTTCAGGAGCCAACGTCTCAGTTTATGAGCAGCTGCAACCAATTTAGTCATGAGAAACAGAAGCAATGCCCTCTTTATAGTAGAAGATTTTATGAATCAAACACAATAAATTATTATTATTATGATCATTATCATCATCTGGTGCTTCTTACTGGCCGCTTTCTGGTCTTTTTAGGAGTAGATGTCCCAGCAAGTTCAGACTGAGCCATGTTCAGAGGAAAAAACCCGAGAGCGACATCTAAGAATCTCCAGGTCTCCACTGGCATGTTAAATGTTCAAGTGCATGACAGTCCAGCCAGAAAAAGACTAAAAAAGTTGTTGGAAAGAGTTGAAGGAGAAAGCCTCTTCTCTCTAAGAACACAGCAGCAAAGCTGCATCGGAACAAAACCAAAAGACTTTTGAAACAATGTCCTGTGGACAGGCCAGACCAAAATGGAGATGTTTGTTTATTCTGTACAGCAGCACGTTTGGTAAAACCAAACACCGTATCAGTACAAACACCTCATACCAGCTGTCCCGCACGGTGGTGGAGAGCCAATAATCTGTTGGTTTTTTTTGCTGCCACAGAATCTGGACACCTTGCAGTGACTGAGTGGACCACGAACTCCTCTGAGTCCAATGTGAGTCCATCTGTCTGACACTCATGCAACAGAAAAATTATCCAAACACAGAAGCAGATCTACAACTGAATGACTGATGAAAAAGAAAATAATCAAGGTGTTGTAATGGTTCAATGTCCGGGCCTCAACCTGACTGAAACACTGTGGGGGGACATCAAGAAATCTGCAGAAACAAATGCTGCAAACCTCAATGATCTGAAGCAACATTGTGAAGTGGACCAAAATTCCTCCACAGTGATGCGAGAACATGAAAACTGCACACAGACAACAATTACTTCAACATATCGCTGCTAAATGTAGCTCTACAAGCTGATGGATTGGGTTGTATCTGGTTTTTCCACATGCCGCTTCTGCATCTTGGCTCCGTTTTTGTTAAATAACTAATATAGCATCTACTATTTTTCGTCTGAGAATCTATTTAGAAGTAAGAATTAGAATTTGGTTTTGCTCCGATACATAAAACTTGATAACTGAGGGTGTACAATCTTCTTCATGACCGTAACTGAAGCATTACTTGTCTTTGTATGTGAACCTTATGTCTGTCGTTCTCTATAAACCTACCATTTTGTGATCTGGCTCCAGGTCCTTTGCCTTCTTCCACATGCTTCCCAGAGTCCAGACAGCCCAGTGGGCTCAGAGTGTCACTCTGAAGTGATGGTAAGCTATGCAGAGCTCCACGGTGGAAACACTGTCCCTGCACTGCCGGCAGCATTGGTGGCACCACCCCTCTCTTCACTCCCAGGAATGGAGGTGGAGGTGTGGAAGGTGGAGCCGACCCCTCTCCCTGTTTAGTGTGAAGTACGCCGAGGCCTGTTGAAAGAGGACAGGACAGGCTGTGTGCGGGCTGTGGGCTTGGGCTGCAGGTGGAACAAGTCTCAGAGCTGGCTGTCCCCTGAAGGCGAACCGGGGAGTAGCTCCCAAGAGGTGAAGGTCGCACCGAATCCAGAGGAGGAGGAGCTGCTGTGCTGAAAGAACCCGGGTACTGATGTACATTATTTTCGGCCGCGTCTTCGCTGTCCTCGCTGACTGGACCTCCGAAACCGGAGCCTGAGCTGGAGCGGACCTGCATTCCAGGATGGTAGCCGGTGAGCAGGGGCAGCAGAGGCTTGGGCTGAGGCGGCTTGGATGTGAACTGGTGGTGGAATGTGAAGGGCTGGATGGGGAGGCTGGTGGGCCGCTGATCTTTGCTGTAGCGGATCACCGGCGCTCGGCTGTCGGAGGAACTTGAAAGACCACCTGATGGAAGAAGAAGCTTTAAGTTAGTGTGTAGACAACACAAGAACATTTTACAATCTTTCAAAATGCTGATTTTTATTTTTTTGTATTAAACTTGATTTTTTTTATTTAAGTATAAAAATAAACCAAGTACAGTGTCATGTCATGATAAAAAAAAAGCCTGATTATGTTAAAATGTTTGATAAATCTGTTCATTTTGTCAAATTAACTTGCAGCTTAGATATTTATCTAAGCTCATTTGTGTAGTAAAAACTTGCGTTCATGTTTCACTCACATAGCTGATTCGAAAAGAACAAAAACATTACAGCTAAGACAGAAGACAACACTTCAAAAAGAGCTTGCTGCTGCATGGACGCTTCATAAGTTTTATTTATGGTGAACAGTTAAAGTTCTGGCAGTTTCAGTCAAAATGAACAATTTGTGCAAAAAGGAATTCCAGGAAAACTTGCCTAAAAGAATAAATGGTACTTACAGCCTGATACGAAGCCTCCTGCAACAGTGTTCATTATGATGAAGCATAAAAATTCTATTTAACGACTTAAAATAAAAATGTAAACATCCTAAAACGTCCTACCTGCTGTGTGAAAGGAAGATTTCCATCAATGTCAAACATTAAGCTGAAATCAGTGAATTAATGAAGCCATTACAGTTCTTTCTGTGGACTGACTATATAATTATTCTAAAATCATTTTATAGATATACTTCATAAATACAAAAGGTCATAAATGAAACCAGAAAACACAAAGTTCAACAGGCCTTATCACAGACAGCCATACTGCACTGTCAGGCCCACACACACAAACACGCCACCCACCCAAAGACACACTGACTCCAACACACACGGACTTAACCTGAAAACACTGCGTCAGGAGGAGAAGAAGCCTTTTTCTGCACTGACTCGGTAAACTGAGTGTGTTTGCATGTGTGTGTGTTCCAAGATCCAGAGTGCTGCGTGACAGACAGGAGTGTGTGTGACGTCTGCAGCGTTGCGCAAGCTGTTTGTCACCCGTAGGCTGGCCCACTGCTGCCCCCTGAGCTGGGCGCAGTAATGCCTCTCAGCCACAGGTGACGACATTGAGCTGCGGTTAGGGGTTGGAGACTGAACTCACCCCGAGGAGAAAGCCTCCCTCTCTGCCTCTTATCTGCTTCATCATCCCTCTATTTGAACATTAGAGTCTCCACCTCTTAGTTTCTTTCTTCTTTCCCCTGCCTGGTCTCCTCTCCCACATCTGAATCCATCAGACAGCCACAGCTTTTCCTTCGCTGCTCTGTGCTTTAAGTTAGCATCATTAGCGGGCAAGCTGTCCCCCAGAGGCTTTTAAAAAAAGCTGCAGAGAAATGGTACAGCTGAGTGATGTGAAGTCTAATGAATAATATATAATCTAACATGCTGCACAGCATCTCATTATAGTCTTAAATCATCGCAGTCTTTCAGGATACACTGACATAAAGTCCAGAACAATGTGAGACACAAAATATATACTTAGAACTTTAGAAATCTTACTCAAAAAATCCTCTTTAGTTTCCCCTGCCCTACTCAAGCTACTATTGAAGCGCTTTAACAAACAGAATAAAACCTGATGCTTAGAGCGTGATTTAAAATGTCAAACTGCTACTTTGATCTTGCTTGAATGGGAAGTGTGGGAAGTGCTGTTCTGCTCGTTGTTGGGCAAATTTAAGAAAAACAACACTACTTTAACAAACCATTAACAAACCAATACTACTACACCTTTTTAAGCTGGTTAGCTCAATTGGTAGAGCATCAGTGGGAGACCAGGGTTCAAATCCCCCAGGGGACGAATGTTAACACCTTCCAGTTGGGTCCTTAGGAAAGACCCTTAACGCTACTGCCTAACCATTGTAAGTCTCTTTGGATAAAAGCGTCAGCTAAATGAATGTAATGTAATACATAAAAAAAATAAAATAAATAAAAACTCTAAAAAGGAAATTTAAGGACATTTTCAATTATTTAAATTGCAGTTTTTTTATTCTGTTTACTCTAAATATTAACTTGTCCATTTGGAAATGAGCACATTACAAACAGAGTCATTTAAAATGGCTTTCCAGACATGGAAATGAAAATTAGACATGGAGCAGATAATGTCGACCTCTGGGTAGGTTAGTCCATTTTCTTTGAGGCTTTTGTAATGCAAACAATCTCATTTTAATCTAATTTTAAACAATTTGCTTACTCATAAAAAAAACATTAAGACCTCTTTTAGGAGACTGGATATGATCAGAGGGAAATGTAGCAGCACTAACACCCATTCTGCCTTATCCAAATATCTAGGAGAGGAACCGGGGGTAATGTCAACAAGATTACTACTAGATAATCCTTTTACGTTTCTGAACTCTTCCCCTTTTTTGAGTCTACAGCTGTGTAAAATGAGAAAGACAGCGGAGGCTTTGTGGGATGTTCCCACTCTGCTACCTTCATTCCTGACATACTGTACGTGGACTTACTCTCAAGGAATTCCAAGCATATGTGTGTTGGTATGTGTGTGTGTGTTTATCTAAACACCAACACAGCAAACAGCTGGGACTGACTAGTGCTCCCTGTTGTCTGCATCCATAAACTGATCCACCTTCTTTAAAATAGAAACACTACCATCATATCATTCTGCATCCAGTTAAAAGGAAGGATGAAGGACTACAGGAAGGTTTTCAGGACATTCGTCCACATGTGCACACAGTGGATTTTAAGGGGATCTCACTAGGGTGATTCTCTGCTTGCAAATACTGTGTTAGTCCCTGGCAGTGCAGAAATGCCTCTAGTTTAGTCAACTTGTAAAATATAAAGCAACTTATCTGCAGCTACCTTTCCTCTCAACAGACTTCACAACGGACACTCTGCAGAGCAGATGTGGGGCAGCAATGCCGCTTCAATTAAGACATTTTGACGTCCATAAAACGATTTAATTCTCTGCATTTTGAAGATGTGGCGCTAACAATATAGCTGCGACGGCCACAGCCGAGTCAATGTAGAGGAATCACTGAGTTACAGAAGAAGAGGGGGGGTTCTGCATCATTATTCAGAGCACGTTTGGCCCACTTCAGCCTTTTATTTCTGCTAAAGTTACAACACACACAATCTGCATCAGCCTGTCCTGAAAACATCTACGTGCCCTGACACATGTACACACACAGAAAGTCTAAATCATGCTGCAGTTTGCTAATGGCTCTTCTTTCCAAGCTACTAAGGAAAATAATCACCCAAAGTGAGGAAGTCTAGATATTCCGTCACTGCAGCCACAAGGCAGGTTTTTATACTTCTGATACCCATTATCATAAACTTACAACAAACCACTTCCTTTTATTTATTTATTCATTATGTTTCTATTTTCATATTGTTTTTGATTTTTCATTAATTGTTCATTTATTTAACATTTTAAATAATTTTAATATAGCATTTTTATTCCAAAAAGTAGCACAAAGTCCTTCACATAGTAACAATAAAAATATCATCAAATTAAAAATAAGCAAGTGTATAACCTAACCAAATTAAAACACGCACGCACCAAATCATGCATAATCTCACACACACTCAAACATTAAGCATACAACCCCCCCCCCCCCCCACACACACACACACTCTCATAAGCTAATCCCATTTTCAACAGACAAACTCTTATCCCTAACATTTAATTGTATTTTATTCCAGTCTTTTTCCTTTACTTTTTTTAAAATGGTATTTATTTAGTTTTCATCTTACTGTAAATAAACTCAAGCATAGAGGGTTTAAAGAAGGACAGAAGGTCAGTTAAAAGGTATATTTCTGTCCAATAACTGAATCAGTAGTCTTCAACTGAACATTGATAAGACTATGGATTCAACTGTAATTTAATGACATATATGTAAAAAAGCTGCAAACCATTATCCTACTCTTCTCAGTGTTAGCATCAGAAGGAGTTTAAGAGCCACATTGCGACCACTGCCATCATCATCCTCCTCATATGGACAGAAACAACTCCATAATAAAGCCAATGCTGCCTATAAACACCGTTTGCCTCTTCCTTATATTTTACAACTTTTAGTTTACTTTTGACTTTTCCATAATGACAGGGACCTACCTTCTGCTTGTTTGCGAGTCACCCTTGCCCCTTCCAGGTGTCGCTGTACGGTTCCTTGACTGTAGCATCTTGTAAAGGGAACAGGGGACAGCGTTGGACTGGCCGCCTCCACGCACTGCTCCAGGATCGGAGAGAAATCCACAGAAGAGTGCGAGTGGTTGGAGTAACTAGAGGCGAAAGGGTCTGAGGCCGACTTAAGCGGCGGGGATCCCCCCACTCCCCCGTTTCTCCTTTTGCTTCTGGCGATCTCTGCGAAGGAGGTGACGCGGGTGGGAGGAGGCGGGGTCGGGGCGGCACCCTCGCTGAGCCGGATGGGGCAGCTGAGCATGCGCTCCAGAGAGCCAAGCCGCGGAGACGGAGACTTGTCCAGGTTGCGATCGTAGCTGCGAGATCGGGGGCGGCTTCCAGAGGGGCCTCCGCCTCCAACCAGTCCCCGTCCAGCCGTGGGGGGGGGGGTGTTGACATACACCTGGCCTTGAATAATGGCAGGAGCAGTTTCGGCTCCACCAGCTGCCTCCTGGGTGGTCTCCTCTTTGTCCTCATCCTCATCATCATTTCGCTGAATAAAGGGGAAAACAAAGAATTCAAAACTGTTTTAATCCTGTTAATCTGCACTATGATGGGATTTGCTTCATGCAACTGCTAACTGCAGACGTTGGTCTAAAATCAGCCAGTGCCAGACTAGTGTCATCATGCCTATTTTAGATTCGGAATTACTAGAATACTGTCACTGTTCTGGGGTCTTCAGTTATGATTCAGTCCTTAAAATACATCAGTCATTCCTGCCCTTATGTTGCTTTGATTCGGATTAAATTTCACCAAAGTACAAAGTTACTTTTTACAGAAACAGAAAAAAAAACTCTTACATTGGTTGCTGTAACAGATAACACCCACATACGAGCAAATTCCAAGATATTCCATGTTTTACAATTGATTCCAGTTTCACAGTCAAAATCCGTCCATGTTCCTGCACTGTGGAAATCACACGGCTCTAGTAGTGAACAGTGACTTAGCTTAAATGCAGCTGAATCATCTTGATCACATGCTTGAAAATACAATAATACATTTAATAAAACATCCATCCATTATCTGCCGCTTATCCGGAGTCGGGTGACGGGGGCAGCTGCCTAAGCAGGGAAACCCAGACTTCCCTCTCCCCGGCCACATTCACCAGCTCATCCGGAGGGATC
>JBAMHW010000012.1:3817419-3836621 GCA_037177495.1 Rhadinocentrus ornatus
GGCCTGTCCCCCAAGGGTCCAGCTACCAGGAGAATCCACAGGCCCAGAGGCCTGTCCCCCAAGGGTCCAGCTACCAGGAGAATCCACAGGCCCAGAGGCCTGTCCCCCAAGGGTCCAGCTACCAGAAGAATCCACAGGCCCAGAGGCCTGTCCCCCAAAGGTCCACCTACCAGCAGAATCCACAAGCCCAAAGTCCTCCTGCCCAAGGGCCAGGCTACCAGCCGAATCTGCAGCCATCATCTCCATATAATCCAGAAAAGCATCAGCCTCTGAGACACTGGCAACAGGAGAAGCCCCAGACCCATGTGCCTCGCAACCAACCAAGAGAGAGCCCCAATTATGAGGAGGCACCAGGCTACCATGACAAATCTCAGGGGTCAAGCCCCAGTCCTCAGTCCCAGAGGCCTAAACCTTGGGAACCTGACTACCAGCAGCCTCTGCCCCAGGAACTCAGGAAACAGAAGCCCCAGACTGACCTGCAAAGCTACCAGCAGAAGCCCCAGTTAGTGGCTCCCGCCTACCAGCAGAAGCCCCAACTGCAGCACAAGGCTCCCGCCTACCAGCAGAAGCCCTGGTCACGTCGGCCTCAATCATTTCAGCATAAACCTCAACTTTGGGCTCACAGCTACCTCTCCAATAGTGAGTCTGACTCTCGTTCTGCTGCCCAGACTAAAAGTGGACTAGCAGAAGTGAGTTGAGATTATTTCTCCATTTATAAATTTCTACACCTGAATTGAAAATTGTTTTCCAAAAATGTAAAAATTTCCCTCCTTGTCTATGTATATTTCTAGACAGACCTTGACCAATTGCAGCTGTGGAGGTAAAGGATTTGCTAAATGACATCCAGAAGGGGAGAGTGATAGACAAAGTCTGGGTTTTATTTTATTTTTTTATATTTTGTTTTTACCCCTCGTTCTGGCTTCCACTAAAAATTAAAGACCACTAAATATGACTGTCACTTCATATATTTTGAAAGTGAATTAAAATTGTGCCTGAAATGAAATCTAGCTTGAAATACACTGGTGGATGTTGTGCTTTCTGAGCAAAATATATTTGCACCTTTCAAACTTGGTTCCCTAAATGCACTGTAAGCTGCCTGTTGGCTACATTGCATTACATACATTTGTACATACAGTATTTTGGGAAACATGGAACTACAGGTAACAGCTGAGTGTAAAGTTAGCCTAGGGTTTTTTGTGTGGTAGACTGATGTTTGCAGTCTTATTTAAACTTGGTCCAACACAATGGCCAACAGGCATACTAAACACTCGGGTCACCACAAGAAGAGAAAGCTGGTTGTTTGTAGGACTTGTTTACTGAGACCTTGTATCTGTGTGATTGTCTGCCCTTTTGTTTTGGCACTACCATTAAAATATAATTTTTACATATCTATCTATTTAAATAACCTCACTATCATGGGAACTCCATGGCCATGAGTAATTTGTGATAGCGGAAATATATCGGTTTTCCTGTCCAGCAGATTTGGTTGCTTTTGCATACGTTAACATTTTGTAAAACTGCCCAGGTTCACTTTTCTTAGCATCTTCTTTCACACAGTTACTCATTACTTTTTAGTCATTCCTAGATGATTTGGACTACTACCCTATGATTCAAAGATTTTTTTTTAAACTGAGTAAATAAAGGTTATTTTACTTTCAAAGAGTAACACCTTGATTCTGATTCTTGTGTTGTAGTCTCATGTCTTGAGATTTGAACAATATAGCCTTTTTTAGTTGATTTATTTTAGGTAAGTCATTTTTAGACTTAAGTCTAAGCTAAGCTTAGCATGATGAGTGGATGTTAGAGGAAGCATTCAGAATGTTAAACAGCAGGACCAATGAAGCAATGGGCCTGTGTTTTGTGCATGTAAATCCTACATAAATAAAATGGAGTATGTGAAATATGGGTAAAGCTAAATTTAAAAGAAGTGGTTTGCTCCCATGGATATACAACTGTGGCACCAAAACAAATATTTTCCTGTCAAATTTAATCTCCAATGTGTCAGCAGATCGCGTGTAAATTCCTACCTTAAGTCCAGTCCTTGAACGCTACACAAGAGCAGCCTCGCTCTACCGGATTTCAGCCGCCACTCATTCGATCTCTGTCATCTCTGAAACCCTCAGGACACTCTGGATGGTCCACCTGGCGCACATTTGTCCATTTCTTGTTTTTCTCGAACTTCTGTGTGATGAAGTGGAAAGTAAAGGACGTTTAGGGGCAGCAGGATAAATGACCGCTGTGCAACAGGCAAACTCACTGAAGGCTGGTCGGCGTCGGAGGAACTGTTGCACTAAATTCCGCTGCGATGTCCCTGCTGTGCGTCAGAGGTATGCTTTCACATCATATCCACAGTTTACGCTTTTTAAATATGTAGTTATTGCAGAAATCATAGAAAAGAGCTTCCTCGGAGAGATTTATTCTGCTTTATTAATGTTTCCTGGGGGAAATTTAAGTTCCTCTTGTACAGATGTATACAGTCTAACAAGAAAAAGGCTTTAGAGTGTAAAGCTGTAATATCTTAGTGGCACCTGTCTCTGAATTTAGGATGTCATCAAACTTTTTGTTGCCTGGGTGGGATGATATGGTTGTACAGATGCATTTGGAAGAGGATTTCTTCACATGAGGTAAAAGATTTACAGCCACGTTAAATGTACTAAACCACCCCTCATTTATATTTATTTAGAAAAAAAGACTTCCTTGCAAACAGTTCTTTGGATTTCGATTTTTTTTTTAAACATTGGCTGCTTTTTCCACTTTATTTTTTGTTTTTAAGCCACAATCTTAATTAAAAGAAATTATATTTCAAAGCCACTTCAAAAGCAATTTAAAAAGAAGCCAACCACAAGGGATGGCCCAGTGTTTACACGTAACAGAGAAATCACTTCAATTCTTTTTAATTTGTTAGTTCTTAATTTTGTTGAATTTACCAAAAATGCCACAGATGAAGCAGTTCGGTAAACATAAAATAGAATATCTGAGATTTCCAAAGAGCTGCCATGTAATTTAATTGTAAATTTAGAAGAACCTAAAAAAGTGGAGGGTGAAAGAAGTGTTGAGGTCCAACAAAAGAGAGAGCTGATTAACATGATCTAAAATCGATATACCTGGTCTTGGTTTTGAGAAAGAACCCTGAATTTATTTGTAAGCAGTAATTATTTTTTTCTGTTAATTGTATTTTCTGTGTCGTTTTCTCAGTTTATGTACAGTTTCTACTTCCTCTCACCACTTTGTGTCAATGGTGGTTGTTTTAAAGGGCTTTATAAATAAGGCTGAGTTGAATTAATAGTAGTTATTAGTATCAGTGGCTCTCATAATCTCACATTTTTTCATCTTAACAGTAAAAGTTTAGTCGTGTGTGTTGAATTTGGCTGCGGACATCGGCCTCTACACACTATCAGAGCTCCTGCTTTTCTTCTTCCAATAAGAGCTTCTGGCTTGCAGGCCTGAGTGAAGTAAAATTGGATGACATATAGCTCTCTCCTGCCACGCTCGCTGCTGAGGTGCCCTGAAGCAAGACAATGATCTGTGGTTGTTCAAGTGAAGCTGATTGGCGACGTGGAGTGGGAGATTGTGGTTGCACTGGGCAAATAATAAGAAACAAGTGGCTGAAAACCAGGCGGATTAACCAGAGTTCAGTGTCCCACACTGACACCAGTTTAACATTCTGGTTCCTGGCCAGTCCAAGCTAATTCTTTCACCAACACCCTGATTGATTTTCACACTTTCAGACCATTGTTTGGCTATCTCTGACTCTCAGCCTGCGGCGTATTGTTTCTCACTGATCGTTTCTCATCTTTTTGGGCTGCCTGAGGGTTGGAGGCCAGGACCAGTAGCAGATTTCTGTTACACCGTGATGAAATGGGAACCAGGTTTGAGGTGATGGAGGGAGTGAAGCACAGCTGGTCTCAGAGAAGTGGAATTATACCTGTAGAGTGGTTCATGTTCACCTAAAAGCCATTGTTTTACTGATGAATCTGCAGGGACTCCAGATTGTCTTTAAGCTTTGTAGCAGGTTTCAGCCGATGCATCAGCTGTATGAGCTGTAACTTTTAGATTATGGACATAATGTCTGAAAGATACTAGGTGCTTTTCCCTTACCACTAGATTTGCACAAAACCTAAACATCGCAATAAAAACGGTAATGGAAACGCCTACATTTTGAAAAAAAACTCTCAAATTATCACTAAAAAGTTTTTATGCTGTAATGAGGTGGTTTTTCAGACGTGTTGATATAGAAGTATATCCCAAAAGTGTAATAGAAACACTTTTTGTTTGCTTTTACACGTCCCTGGATGTGACGTAGGGGGTCACGTTACCAGTTAATTTCAAATAATAATGATACGGTATGAGTAGACGCAGGAGGCGACGGAAATATTTTGCCATCCTTGATAGCAAAGAACAGCGAAATTCAAAAGTTTAACAAAGATTTAGAAATGTCCTTCCTCCTCAAAGTGGAGTCTCTTATGACGAGATTCTATGATCACAACTGTTAAATTCCCCAAGCTGGAACTTCATTTCTTGCATTTTATCTATTTTATTTTAGCTTGTTTCTTACTGTTTTTATTTAATTTCTTTTAAAGTTTGTTTTTATTGCTTCCTGCCCCTCGCTGTAATGCTTTTAATGTTTTTTGGAAACTTTGAATTGTCTTGTTCGTTGCCTTGCAAATTGCAATCGCACTTTGTCAAAATTTAAAAAAATCGTTTTTATTTTGGGAAAATTGTAGTGAAGATACAGCAACTGATGAAGTTGTAGTTAAAGATAAGAGTGTTGGTGAGTCTGTGTGAATTGTAGCCTCAGTTTCCTGTTTTTAGCTGACAGGAGGCACCCGGTGTGGTCTTCTGCTGCTTCAAGGTTGGACGTGTTGTTCTGCAGACCTTGGTTTGAACCATAGACTGTATATTAAAAATGGACGGAGCCTCTGTGATGTCACCCCTAGGTTTCTGAAGAGCCAAAGGGAAGCTCGTTAGGCGTTCCTACCTTCGCCATCTTGGCAGCGTCACGCCCGCTGTTGCGTCCGGAAAATACAAAAATGGGCAAATTGGCGGAGCTGAGAAGGGAGCTGTGAGCGTGGGGCAGGATGATTGACGTCTATCAAACTCCGAGCTGCCTGTAGCTTAGATCCGAGTTGGCTCAGTTAGCGCTAACGTGAGCTAACTAGTTAATGAAGGTAGGCGGGCTCAAGCCAAGGCACGCTGTTAGCCGGCTAAAAACCGTGTTTATGCTACCCTCTCCCTTTTTGCCGTGGATATTGGATACTTGTCAATCAAAAGGACACACCCCTAATTATACCGAATTTCAAGATCAACATCTAAACGGATTTTATTAATCCTAAAATGGATTTTTGTACCAGGCTTTAAACATGTTTATTTCTGCTGTGAAGTTGGTCTTTTTTAACACGGGAGTCTGTGGGGATTTGCTCTGATCTGGAGCCCCTAGCGGATGAGGGGGCAACTGAATTTTTTTGCACTTCCGCGTAGGCTTCACATTTCACCGCCGGAAGTTGCCACTTGGTTGGAATCAGTGCTTATTGGACTTCCTATAACCTTTCTATCATCTCCAACCAGTCTACCCATTCTTCTCTGACCTCTGACATCCTGGTCCAGACATCTGCTGCTCACTGGATATTTTCTCTTCTTCACCATCTCTGGAAACCCTGGAGATGGTTGTGTGTGAAAATCCCAGTAAATACTCAGACCAACAACCATGAATGTTCAGTCACTTAAATCTCCTTTCTTCCTCATTCTGATGCTCAGATTGAACTTCAAGTCATTTTGACTATCTCTACATGACTAAATTATTGGTTATCATAAAAATGGATTTTTACTCATAACTTATCTTTTTAGTTTGCCCATCAATATACAAGAATAAAACTACCAAGTAAAATTTAGCCAAACTGTGCAGTTTGGGCACTAATAATAAATTTGGCTTTGGATTGCACTTTTCTTCAAACTGTAAGTTGCATCCTCAGACTTGGTGAAGGAAACACAATGATGAGAACTGGTTTTTAAGTCCAGTGTTTTGTTGACTCATCACTTCATCCCAATGTCTTCTCTTTGCAACGTCTTTACTACAGAAACATGACAAGTCTGCATCTCACCAATGAATAAAAACTCCTGAAACATGATAAGCACTAACATTTTATTACGTCTAAGACGAGCCCCATTTTTATAGAAACCTATCTGTAACTTTCAGAATAATCCTTCTAACAAGCAGAAAATAATGGAGCATACCTCCTGCCAAGGCCTGTACTGAATGTTGCTGTTTAAAGCAAAATGATCCAGATCTGCAATCCATGATTTCACTCCCCACACGCATGACCTTTTCCAGAAATATTCCAGAGGGGTTTGCATGTGAGAATACAAATAAGCTATTCCACCATTTACGCCCTCAGGGAAATTATGTGTATATATGAAAATGACCTGCAAAATATATTTTCTTGTTTAGCAAAGTGTCTGATTGCAAATAAAAGACATAGAATTGAAAAGATGAATAAAAACTACCCAAAACACTAAATCAAATAGCATTTGCTACCTGTTCTGGCTCTCTAACATTACACTTTACCATGAAATATAAGAAATAAAATACTTTTTTTGCATTGCTGTGTGACTCCATACCCCATCTCTGCTTTAAATATTTTTAAAAACAATCTATAATATTTTAATTTGAATACATATTTTATTAATGTCCTTCCTTTAAGATGTTTCTTTATGGGCAACAGGGGACTGGGTTGACTTTAAACATGCTTTTTAAATGTCCAGTGCACATTTTGAATAGTTGTGTACGCGTGTTACTGGATTTAGTTTAGAATATAAGATCAAAAGTTTAATTTGGGTGTCTTGCAATAAAACAAATGGTACCCAAAAGTCTGCAACAATTATCCGACTAGCAACCTGGGTAAAAGTCCAGTAGCTTACCAGTAGCTTACCAGTTGCAGCAGTGCGTGACTAGAGTAGAAGATAGTCCAGAGTGTTTATAGTGAGCAGGTGTGTTTTAATAAAAGTTGCTGCTGCGTTCAGCTACGAAGACACGGCGGAGAATCTCCCGCTATGTATGAAAGTCCCTGAATCCTCCGCATTCCACGTGTTTCATGAAATCTAGTTTGGTAGTTTTTGCCTTAATCCTGCTAACAAGTAGACAAGCACATTAACCAGTCACCTACAGTCCATATAAACTACCAGACGCAAAGATTATCATCCCTTCTGAATGACAGTGATTTATCTCTGATTAAATGAAGCCTCTTTTTTTAGGGACATGCAGACAAACCAGCAGAGTCACATTCTGGTTTCCTGTCAAGCCGTGATATGTTTAAAGTACCGTTTTCCTCATTCCTTGCTGCGCCTCAGATCCTGCATGGAGGCTGACAAAAAAAAAAAAAAAATTAAATGAACCTTGGCTGCAGACTGAGAAGCATAAGATGGGAGGACGCTGTCTCTCCCCACACTTTGCTATTTCTGGGAGTCAATTAGATGAATAAATGCATACACAGTAATGGTATTGCATCATATGCTGGGTGCCGAGTAAGGCTGCATTAGAGGAAATTATCCTGCAATAAGACAAGATAAATGCATGCAGGTGGACTGTTTATGTTGAGGTCTCAGTATTCGGTTCTACCTATGTTGCTTCTGCAGGTTAATACAAAACCTGGATGACTATGGTTGTTTTTGACAAAGAAGAAAGTTGTGGTTAGGATTCATGAGGGTGATAAGTAACCATTATCTAGGCCACCTAATGCTATAGGTAAGGACAGTGGATGAAGACAGAGCAGGTCAGTAAACACATCACCACACTGTGCTGGAATGACAGGGACACTAGCAAAGCTTCTGTGGCCTGTATGGGAAGAGGGAGGTGGGGATAGAGGAGGAATAATCCCCAGGCCATCTGCTGCTCTTGCTGTCTTCCGTATTTTCATGTCTGTGTGTGTGTGTGTGTGTTGGGCTGTGGCTCACGTGGGACAGTGAACTTCACCTCCTTCTTCTCATTCCTTTCCTTTCAGGCTAAAGATGTTTCCTTGATGTCTTTGTACTTACTGTTTGTCACTGTTTCCTGCAGTAAAGTATTGATTAAGCTGACTGGGATGAGCTCGCCCAGCAGAAGCTTTTCTGCTTCCTATTGCTGTCAAATTGCCCATATTTGATAATCCTTGTGACCTGGTTACTAATTGTTAAGGTAAAGAAATGAATACAGGGTTTGTATTTTCAAGTAAATTACACTGGTAGTACAAATCTAACCATTATTTATTTATTTACCATTTACCAGTAATGCTGGATACTTGCAATCTTTAAAATAGGGTAAGTTATTTACCTTTTATAGTTGTTTTTTTCCTGTTGTACTCATATATTCTGGTCATAATACAGTAATTAAATTAAATTAAAATAAATTGGTAGTTTTTTTTACTTAGTTATTTAATACATTTATGTTATTGTATTTAAATAAAATTAAATAGCTTATTTCTTCTAAGTAATTTAATTAAATTTGAATTTATTTCTTTCTCCCTTTTTATTAGTAATTAAATTAAAATAGATGGTTTATTTCTTTTTTGTAATTTATAGTTTTATAGTACTTTCTTTTTTCTTAGTAATTTAATTTGCTCTTAATTTAATTATTTTTATTTTTGTTTTACCAATTAAATAAAATTAGCTTAAATTTAATTATATTTTACTTGGAAATTTAATTTAAATTATTTTATCTATTTTTATTTGTAAGTAAATTAAAATGAATAATTTTTCTTAGTAGCTTAATTTAATTTAAATTAATTTAATAATATTTGATCTTTTATTAATAATTAAATTCCTTTAGCATTCTTTGCTATAACCTAGCATGTTTACTTAAGGTTTTGGCATCGATGTTCATTAACCTGCACTGTCTCACCCGAAAAACAAGTAAAATAAAATAAAAAAAAAACCTTGTGCATGTCTTTAATGCACTTTTTAATGCTTCCTGTGCAACATGCTGTAATTCTTTTAATGTAAAGCATTTTGAATGGTCTTGTTATACAAATAAAATTGGCCTATCTTGCCTTCAAATCAAGGAAACAGCTGATACTGTAAATTCAGATTACACGCGGACGTCCGGATCTGTGTGCTCTTTCTCAGGATCACATTTTCCTGCATCATGTTTACTTTTGGCTCTTCTTGTCACTGGGACTGGCATTTTGTGCATCTGTGTTTTTGTTGGAATTCCAGCTATATGCAGATGCAGAAGAAGTTTCATTTTATAATTATTTGCGTCCTAAACCACTGATCCAACAGGGCTAAGTTCAGTATTGTGTGACGTCAAAACTAGTAACACACGTGTCATCATCTATGAAATCCCAATCCTGGACCACCTCCTGACAGATCACTCCTGGACTTCTTCAGACATCTTTCTTTAATTGGCTCATTATCGTGCATTGCAGGATGACAGCGGGGGGGGGCAATCTTGGCAGTTGTTGGGTGCATACCGGATCATATTATAAAGTCGGCCCTTTTTGCAGCTCTGTTCATGGTCTGCACAGATGCTTTGTGTGCTTTCTATCTGTATCAGCTATTTGAGCCAGCCTTTGTTTACCTTGCACATCAATTACCATGTTGTCAAGTCACAAAATATGTGGAGTGTAGATTTGTGAGAGTTACTCAGGTCCCAACGTGGTGTTCAGCTTTGCCTGCCACTAAATGTGTGTCACTGTAATGAGATAGTCAGTGTTGTTAGCATTAGCTGCGAGAGGGTCTCAGCAGTATGTTTTATTTAATTTGTTTATTTACTGGGACAGTGGAGGTTCATAAACATTAGTGCAAAAAAAATCATAAAAATTGCCGGATTATAGCAAAGAATGCTAATTTCCATCTGTAGTCCCAAAGCAGGTAAGAAGATTTAAAACAACACAATGTTTCTTTTGGGTTATTTTCCTTGCAGGAGTTGACCTGTTTGCAGAAATTCCCTGGAAGCATAGAGCCAGACAGTCGGCAGCAGTATGGAGAGTAAACGTGCTGTAGATGCATTCAGTAGTTTGGCATGGTGAGGTCTGCAGGGGCCGTCATCTAATGGAAGTAAAAGAGAGTTAATTTCATGGCCACCAGGTTCCCAACCTGCACACACTCAAACCCTCTGTGAGTCGGTAGACTAGAGCTAAAAATAGAACCACACCCTCTTGTAATGACACTGCTCTAGTCTGCCTGCTAAGCGAGTCAGGACCGCTGCAGGTGATTCACCAGTAAGGAGCTCACCACAGAAAGCTGGTTTACTGGTTTATGGATGGAAGTGTAGACAAGGTTCTGGATAAGTTTGAAAAATCTCTGGTTGGTTCCTCTTAAGTGTCTCATGATTCAAGACTAGGAGAAGGAGACTCAGGGTAGGGGTGACTGGACCCCACCCACTCTAAAAAAAGGAAGCGTGAGTGGATAAGAGAGAGGATGGATGGATGGAGGAAATGATGAATGAGTGAATGAGAAAGTGAAGGAAGGAAGGGTGGGTGGATGATACTTTCTTTTTACTCTGATTACTCCTTAGTTTCCTGTCCAGGCTCCTCTCTTGTTGCCAGAGCAGCTCTGACTTGGACGGGCAGGTGACAGACCTGCAATCTTGTCGCTTTTCGGCGACAATCTTTTGGATTTTTGGATCATTTTCTTGGTCAGTTGGCTCATTCACGTGAATCGCGTAGAACTGGAGAGTTCTTTTAAATGGGGGTCTTGGGTGCCATGTTTGCCATTACAATTCTTCCAAGCAGAGGTGGCGGTTTTACCTCCACTGAACGTAGTGGCGTAGGCTCAGAATGGATCTATAATTGACATTGTTCTGGGCCGATCGGAATCTCGGCCCTTGCTTCAGAATCTTGACACACTCCGCCAAGCTGAGCTTGTCTTTAGCGGCTGTCATGAGACACCTGACCTGACCGTCTGGAAACTGATAAAAATTGAATTCGAGGGAAGTCAATCTCTTTGGAGCAAAAACAGAAATTTGTTTGCTTGATTTAAATAACACTAGCAAGTGCTTTTTCATACCGACACCCTATGCTTCGAGCAAAATGGTTGATGTAATGAAACAATACAAGCGGATCTGATGCTGGAAATTCCTTAAGCAAGATATCAAACCTTCTAGCTGTCTAACGATAGATAGTTGTAATGTTAATTCCAGCATTGTCTGATTGTCTTGCTAACTAAAGTTAACCATTTAGCTTGGTAGTATTTCTGCTAGCCAGCTGGTAACCTTAAAGTAGGCTTATCATTAGCTCCTAACTTTTAGCCTGGAGCAACACTGGAGGCACGTAAGAACACAGAAGACTAGAGCATCAGTGTCCCAGTTCTTCATCCCCCATCCTCTCCTGATACTGATCCAGTCATGTCAGGATTGATCCATGTCCGGAGTTGAATGAATGAGCACTTATTTATTTTAACAGTAGTATCAGCCATTATAAATATTATTTATAGGCCCATTTAAAGAAAAAGTCAGACTAATGTATTAACTGTTAATAAATAAATGTTCAGAGAAAACCTTTATTTTTAAAATATAACGTAACATTAAGTTACATTAAGTGCTCAATGTATTTAGTTTATTTTTTAAAAACTCAAACAGATCTGCTTTAGTTACTGGTGCTACTGCCACATGGTAGATTATCCAGTATCCTTTTAATTAAGTGATTGTGCAATAACTAAGTTTATGTGCATAGAATATTTTGTTATGTATTTTCCTCTTGAATGTTAAATACAATGCATGTTATTACAGCTTTATGGAGCCTAATTAACAGCACCTTATATGCAATAATCAATGTGTTCATTGGTAATAAAGCATTTCAAGCTTTAAGTATAACAAATAGTTATTTAAATCACCACTTTACTAAAAGCACTGGCACAAAATAAAACACACCACTGTTGTGGGTTCCCCACCCCACGGGAGTCGGGCCGTGGTGGTCATGGCCTTCAGGAGCTGTGGGTGGCGTCCTGTATTTTCACTTCTGAAAGCTGGCAACCCTAGCGGTTGCGCGTTAGCCAGTCATTCATGGCAAGTGAACCGATGGATGCGGATATGGATATTTACTGTTGCTGTTTATTTTTTAACCCTATATTTAGCCTCTGTGGAGGTTAAATGTCCCTGGTGGGATAATTAAATGGTGCTTATATTATCTTAGATTCTCCAGTATGGTGTAGACCAGAGCCGGCCAGAGTTCACAGTTAGAGGTGATGCTGTCAGCTGGTGGGCTGATGTCTTTCAAACGGGAAGGTACCCAGCGCTCACCACAACAGTACAGGCAGCATTGTCAGTGTTCCATGGGCCACAGGTAGAGTCATCTTTTAGTTATATGTCGGAAATCATCGACTCAAAGTGGCAGCATGAACATCAACACTCTTTGCGCCATCCAAACTGTCAAACACACCATTCTGACCTGAAAGAAGATGGCAATAGAGATGTTTAACAGAGTTATCATAAAGCATGGGTGAGTAGATTAAAAGATGTGCCAAAACATCCTGTCGGCTGGAAACAAGGGGCTTAAGAAAGCAGGAAACCTTGATGGAGATGGAAAAACGGAGGGTGTTCAACTGCCAGCCATCCACAAGAGCTGCCGCAGCCAGAAAAATCAAGGCAAAAGAGGAGGCTCTTCCTAGAAGGAGGCATGCAGCCAAAAAACGAAAGTGAAACCCTTGTCCAGGCTAAGAAGGAAAAAAAAAAAAAAGTCATGTCTGTCTGTGGTTCTTTTGTTAAAAGCGCTGTCCAGTGAGTCACCCCAAGCAAACCATACGCCACTGCCAGACACTGTCACCTTTTTTTCTCTAGTTTGGAGGTCTAGTTTGAAAGTTATTTAATCTTGAAATTCTGCATAATTAGAGGCGTGCCCTTTTGATTGACAGGCAGGGCAGTCACTAGGAATTCTGGGCCCCCAGAAAGAATCCCCTCTACCCCAGGATTGTTGCTACTTTTTTACACTTGTAAATCATGATGTTTTTCAGTGTTTTTGACGTTGCCAATGTAATGCACCCAATTTGTTTTCTTCATTACAATGTAGGAATAGTATTATTATGTAAATTATGTATTTTTAGTTGTCTAATTTTTCTGATTTTCATGGTATGGTACCCATAACTACTTAAACCATGTTTTTACACATATGATTGCAAATACATTTTCAATAAACCACTCAACAAATAGGTAGTCAGTATTTTTACTTTGAACAATCAAGCACTGATGTGCAAAAAACAATTAAAGTGTCCCGTTTGTTGTCCCTTAAACAATTCCCTTCACTATATGGAGGAGCTTTGCTTTGGGGACATGGGCCTGGCACAGTGACTTAAGTTGCATTATAAATAAATTTAGCCTATATTTTGCTATTGATTATATAATTGAAATAGCTAATGGGTTGATTAATTTATTAGTACGTACCAATGGCACATCAGTTCACTAATAAACCAAAACAGCCAACCAGTGTCTATCTCACCCACTCACACTTAAATCAAATCAAATCAAATCAAGTTTATTTGTATAGCCCTATATCACAACAAAGTTGTCTCAGAGGACTTTACAGAAAGAGGTGTACTTAAAGGCATCATTGGACTGCTGGAGATGAAGTCTGCTGCTGGGTCGGACTCAGACGAAGCTCCCACTGCTAATTCTGGAGCAGCAGAGCAGGAAGGCTTATTGTTCCATTATATATTGCTTTTGTGAATATTAAATGTTTTTTTTCATGGAAACCAATGACGAACTAACTCAGTCTCTGAATACACAAAATCTAAATGGGCTTCTCACTACCGCGGCTCTAGGCAGACACTTCCACTTTGCCATGTATGTGTAGGTCAAGCTCTGTAAAATTACCCCCTGCATAAGACCTATTTCAAGAGCAGTTTAGCTTTAGTAAACACTTTTCTAGGAGGAAAAAAATTATTGAGTGGTCACCCTTGTGGCAGGTTAGTTCAATTTTAACATTAGACATTTGGATTCAGCATCTCTTCCTCCAGTTTTCAGTTCTCACCAGACCCGCCCATTAAAACATTTATCTTCTTGTTCCAGTGGCGCTGTCCGAGAGACAGTGTGTGAAATACAGTCCACTGTAACTCCATCCTCCGCGACCCATCTAAGGTTAGTGGTTACAGACAATGAATGAATGACTAAGAAATTGTTTCAGCCCTCCATAGTTAGACTCTCACCACTCTTGGAGAAAAAATTTATATATTAATATTCTGGGCCCCTGCTCTGCTCCTCTCAAGTCTTTTCTAGGATGCAGAAGTTCACTCTCGCTTAATGAGGAAGGACCAACCATGGACCAAACCATTTTTGTGAGGAGAGAAGTTCATTGAAATGAATAAAACTAAAATATTGCGTGACTTTGTGGCTTTGTTTTAACTCAGATGCAGTAGTATTAATATATATTAGTGATATCTATGCATAATATTTTAGTCATAAAGCCTGGGATGTTTGTAGGCTCTAATGGGCTCTGTGGGCCCTTAGAATTGTCATCACCTTTTCCCCCATAAATGATAGCGCTGTGGAAATGGGAGGCTGTGTCCGAATGTCCACCCTACTCCCTAAACCCTCGTTCTCTACATAGGGCTACACTATAGAGCACACTACATAGTGCACTCATATTCTCATGGCAATTCGGACACGAAGCTGTCTAATCATTTCTTTTGGCAGACCATGCGACTACCAGCCATCACCATGGCAACCACAACGCGAGTCAAGATGTCATTTCAAATTCAATCCAAAGATGTGTATAAATATTTTTCTATTTTTATTCCTTATGTTGTATTTTATACTTTGTTGCAAATCTATTCAATAAAAAATGTTTTTTCGCCTCCTTTCGCCATGTTGAGCTTCTGCCCGCAATGCATTGTGGTCTATATTGACCCGTCTAGTGAACATCGATGCTCACTACTTTTTCAGTTTCATTGTGGGTAATTTTGAGTGCCCTACTTTTTTCTCTCTGGACATTCAGACACCCCTACAAAATGGCGTGACCCCTATATAGGGCACTATGTTGGGAGTAGGGTGCACATTCAGACACAGCTGGAGTGCAGCCCAACCGTGGTTTTTAGCCGGCTAACAGTGCACCTTAGCTTTAGCCCACCTACCTCCGTTAGCTGGTTAGCTATTGTTAGCTCTGAGTTAGCTCTGTTAGCGCTTAGCTACAGGCAGCTTGGAGTTTGATGGGTGTCAATCATCCAACTCCACCTTCACAGTCCCCCTTTCAGCTCGACCTCTTTGCCCATTTTTGGATTTTCTGGGAATGACTACACGTGTGATGCTGCCAACATGGTGGCGGTGGGAACCGCCTAATGAGCTTAAATTCAGCTCTTCAGAAATCTATGGGTGACGTTACAGACTCCGTCCATCTTTAATGTAGGTTTAGATGAATACCCCTGCTCTCAAGTTTTAAAAGTATGGTGCCAGTCAAAACAGTGAAGACAAAGGACATAATGCCCAATGGTATGCAGAAAACAAGCCCATCATCTCACCTGTTTACTGGTGCACACTATTTCAAACCTTAAATCACATTCAAGGATCATTACAATGCATGATTGGGTAAGAGTTAAATTTTTGGGATCATTTGAGTCCCCAATTCTTCTCAAGATTTGGATTTAAAAGCAAGTGGACAGAGTCAGCAGGTATGAATGATTGAGATCAGCATGTCTGGTCATGGCGGTCTAGTGACAGGCCAGACAGTTGATGTATTTAACTGTCTGGCAAGATTGAAAACTTGTAATGCTCCATGATTCCTCTCCCTTTGAAAGCATTAATCTTGATACGGTGCAAGCCATTCAATGCCAGAAAGTAATGTAACTATTGTACTGTGTTTAAAGATGGCAAAACTATGTGACATGCAGATGTTTTCTGGGTTAGCAGCACAAATGCATAACTGATGTCAAGCTTGTTATAAAGGGATATGTCTGGTTTAAGCATGGAGAAGTGGCAGTGAGATCAAAATAAAATCATGATCAGTTTGTTCCTCTTTTTGTTGATATTAAACCGCCACTGATAGTATTTAGTAGTAAATTGTACTTTACATGTTGGAACCAGTCTGGTAATAAACCAATTTTTGGCATCACTCGCCTTAGTTTTATTAACTGTCCGAGTTAGTTATGTCTGTCACTGCACTCCAGCTAGACAGATTCCCACTTCATCACCTCACAGCATCTTAATGATTTTAGCTTTAGTGGGTTAGACAAGCTCTGACCAATCCCGCATAAGTCCCTTCTGGGATTTTTGTTTTATCTTAATCACCTTCACTCAGCTTTGTGATTCACAAAAATGAGACTTCTTATTATAACCACAACACAGTGTTTTGTTCCTCCTTGATAATTAGGAGTTTATATCATTTAAATGACTAATTCTGAGCATACAGAAGACTTCTTTACAGTGGGAACAACACATATAATTTGTGTATGAAAAAGTAGGAAAATATGACAACAAATTCTCTTCCTGGTGTTTAAAGATTTCTTCTCAGGCTATTTATTGTATTCAGAAAGTAAGTGATTGTTAAAGTGAATTCCTGCTGGTCTAGGCTAAAATTCTGCTTTAAATTAAACTAAAAGTGAAAAATTGTGTGTGTGTGTGTGTGTGTGTGTGTGTGTGTGTGTGTGTGTTCTGTGTGCTTAACAGTCTATTTTCTCAGTTATTCCTTCCCTGCAGGACAAGGTTAAATTTAACACTGACTTGAACTCAATCAGTGTCCTCTCTGCGATTTTAATATGAATGCCTGATTATGAAACACCCACATAATGACAACCACTGTAATTATCGAGGCCAAGAATTTATCTGAAAGAAGATCATGAAAAGATCAGAGTTGCAACTAATGATCTCACTTTACTCATATCACTGATCCTCACACCAATCCTCTAATATTTGCTAAAAATTATATACTTCAATAAGATTATATAAAAAATCTAAAAGTGGAAACTCAGTGAAACAAAAGCTAAAATAGTTGTGATCACTGACACATACTTATTTGTAACTTTCAGTCAGCTTAATTACATGGTTTTCAAAATAACCTGTAAAGTAGAATTTTTCTACTTCAATGGTTTGTGTCTAATTGCATATCTTCATTAAGGTTTCACATGGAGGAGAGCTGTCAGTAAAAATCAGACCTCAGAAAGTTCTAGAGTGATCCAGGGAGATCAGTAACCAACTGATGATGATTGGAAAACACTGCAGTAATTAGGAGGATTAACAATAGCACAACAAACAGAGTTGCAATAGTCGTCCTCTAAACTGAGCCCAAAGATAATGTGGAATTTCTGCAGCCATACTTTGCTAAATGGAAGGGTTAGAGTTTCTAGTGTTTTGGCACTGGGGTTATCACTGCAAATCTAAATCTAAATAGTTTGAAGATAGTCTCTTGTCATGGGTGTTTGTGTGTGCGTATGTGTGTGCTTCCGCAGGTGTGTTTTGCCCTTCCCGCTGTGTGGTGATAGCAGATGAGCATCACCTGTGTGGGAAGACAGGAGGAGAGAGACTGGCCTGTGGGTCCGGCCCTTTATTTTAGGTGGTGGACGCAGGTACAGGGGAGCTTTTTTTTTTATCTGCTTTAGCTGGACATTATTTTTTTTTGTAAATAAATTGTTTATATTTTACAGCAACCTGGCTTGTTGACGGACTGCTTCCTCAGAAAAACATATCCTTGACCACTCACGGTGGCAGATGGTTGTCCTACTGTTCCGCCAGCTTTCTCCCCCGTGACACTCTCAGAGGATTAAAGCCAAAAAAACAAAGCCTTAAGAACAGTGTTTGGTATGTTCCTTTACTTCTTGCGAAAAGTAACGGAGTTTGTAATGGAGTCAAATTCATCTGCATGTTAATTTATTCATAATAAAACAGAATATTAGATCTGATTAATAAAATAAATGGCAACCTAATGTGACCAAATCACTAACAGAAAAAAAAGTCAAAACTTTTCTCGTGCTGGTGAAGGTCGAGGCTCCATCTCTGACTTCCATATGATTCTAACTGGTTACAGCCAACCTGAAGAAACTCTTTGTTTCTGATCATAATGAACTGGGCAACGGCTGCGCAAACTGGCTCACCCAAGTCTGACATGACATTTTATTCTTCATCAGTCAATCATCATCAATTAGGCTATGTGGTTGTTTCTCCCCAAAAGCCCCTCGGTCAGATGAAGACAGCATCAGTGTGCATAGGTATGATGCTGTTTATTTTAAGGCTGTAACTCCCAACACTGCTTAAGAACAATACTTTTCAGGGAAAAGTGCTCCCTTTTCAGCTTTTGGTAATGAGATCAAGAAAATTTATTTTTTGAGGGAGATAAGGTCCAGCATGTTTTGCATGAATCTGGCAGGGCAGCCACAGTAAATGCAAAGTAGACGATGATGGCAGTATCATGGTATAGGACTGCATGAATTCAAAACCTTTCAGGCTAGTAATAGTTATAGACGGCACCATGAATGCTTATGGATTTTCCAAAATTCCGGTTTAACAAAACCATCAAGACTCTAGCTGCAAACAGTCTTAGGTTTCAAAAGATAATTAAAGTAAACTTAGGACTTCAATCCAGTGGATGACTTTCAGCTTCTGCCCGTCCGAAAGCAACACAGTCATTGAAATATGCAGTGGATCTGTCTATTCCGAGAAAGGTAAAGCGATTTCGGACCATTATTGTGTATTTGACTGTCGAGGCAAGAAGGCATGTGAACAGGGAATAGGTTTTTACCAGTTTCCTGTGAAGAAACACCTGCAAACAGCCTCGATTGATGTGATCGACCAGAAAAAATTGCCTTGACAGTGTTGAACGTTTACCGATACCACCCCTGCTGCCACCTTTAGATAGGAGGAGAAGCTGCAACATGACACCAAAACGTGTACTCCTTACTCTCGAGTGCACTATAATCCAGGCTGTTCACTGGTGTTTCTTCATGGGAAACCAGTAAAAACGCATTCTCTGAAATGCAAAAAGGGTCTATAGAACACCGATTGTGGTGTTTTAAAGAAAAACACAACAGAGAATAAAGAGACCATGGCGAATTCAGAAAGGGAAGCCATGGCAGTACTTCCCATGCAGATGGATGAAGTCTTTTAACAAAAGTTAAGGTCAACATCATTTTTGCTTTGAATCTCAATAATGAGATGGATTATGTGCCATCACATAATAACACAAAACTGCTAGTTAAGAAATGTACCTTAAAATGCTAAATGTATATATATAAAAACCTATGGTCACGAGCTGTGGGTAGTGACTGAAAGAACGAGATCGCGAATACAAGCGGCCGAAATGAGTTTTCTCCGCAGGGTG
>JBAMHW010000012.1:3860721-3876368 GCA_037177495.1 Rhadinocentrus ornatus
AGTGTTGGTGAGTCTGTGTGAATTGTAGCCTCAGTTTCCTGTTCTTAGCTGACAGGAGGCACCCGGTGTGGTCTTCTTCTGCTTTAGCCCATCTGCTTCATGGTGAATTGTGTTCAGAGATGCTGTTCTGCAGACCTTGCTTGGAACCAGTGCTGATTGGACTTCCTGTTGCCTTTTTATCATCTCCAACCAGTCTGCCCATTCTCCTCTGACATCAACCAGACATCCTGGTCCAGACAACTGCTGCTCTCTGGATATTTTCTCTTCTTCAGACCATTCTCTGTAAACCCTAGAAATGGTTGTGTGTGAAAATCCCAGTAAATACTCAGACCAACAACCATGCCACGTTCCCTTTCTCCCTCATTCTGATGCTCAGGTTGAACTTTGTCTTGTCTACATGACTAAATGTGCTGAGTTTCTGCCATGTGATTGGCAGATTAGAAATTTTTGGCCCATATTGGCAGTGAACTGTATAACTCATGAGGAGTTTAACTTAAATAAAATACCACCTACTCTAAACACAGTAATTGAAAAACAATCTTTGGCCTCCTTTGCAAAATGACAAATTAACTCTTTTGCCTCTTTTTGCAGCGGTTGGGATGAGAGGGAGGGCAGCAGCTGTGATCCGAGATGGAGAGCTGTTGCAGAGGGGATTGCATCTGGTTTAATTCCCCAGAATGAAACATTCACTTATGATCTTCAAGAGAGACAGGTTTTTCATTGGGCCTCTTCATGTGTGTCTGCTCATATTGAGCTAAAATAGTTGTAAAGCATTTATGCTAAGTAAGAGGAAAGATGAACTCAAATCATACTTTTTCAATTTTATTTTGCTGTTCACTATGTTAACTTGGCTTCAGAGTGTTGTATTCTTGCTTTTACCTGGTCATACAAGGTACATGTTCGATTTGTAGACAACATCTTCTTGAGGTATTACTTAAATTGCCAATACTAGCAATTTCTGATTATGGGGCGCTTTCCCATCAATTTGTTGCATGCTACACGATCTCCCACAGGCATTGATACCGCTGGGGTTCAGCCGAATCTATTGGTTGTCTAAATGAGTTCAACAAGCTAATCCCCAAAATGGATGGTTCCCAAAAGAGACCAGTTTCTATCTGTCAGTCCTGAATTTTCCTCAAGACTCTATGAGGGTACATGGTCACACCAAATAGAACATTGTTGACTTGCAAAAAAATGGAGAACCAGAAGCCAAAATTGTACTGCAAGAGACTATTTCACTCTGCAAATTTTACATATGAATTGAAGTCTTTGGTGCAAATTTATTTGCAAATTAAAATTGAAAAAGAAATGGAAAACATAACCACACAACAAAAAGAGATGGGAAGATCCATTTAAAGGCAAATCGGATCACTACTTAACCCTTAACAAGATAGTTTTAGGCAAATAAAGACAAATTCATTTACATGCAGCCTAATGTGTACCTAAACTCCATCAAGGTGTCTTGGGTGTCTAAAATTAACTTGTGGGGGGTGTAAAAAAAAAACAAAAAACTCACCAAGACAGATGTCTCTAACAGGAATTGGACTTGAGTCCTTTGTCCATGCTATATCCTCTCTGGATGAGTGGGATCGAAGATCATAGGTGTGAAATCATTGCCCCTTAAGGTTATGAAATTCCTCCAGATTCCTTTAATCTTTTTATTATATTCTGTCAGGTTAAAATATGCAAATCCCTTCTTTTAAAGGAGTATAGCACCCTTAATTATGCTTTTTGAGCTCTAAACAACATTGTAGGAATTTCTTTCTTTTTCTACTTTTTGTCTGGTGTTTTACTAGAGGTATAACACACAACACTTCCTTTTCCCATTGCTGACATTAAATCTGTTATGTCTGCGTAGGCAGTTATCATCTGGTAAACTAAGTCTTGCTGCTCTCTCGTTCTACCTTGTTCATGTTTACAACTTCTGTCTGAGTTCTGATCTTTTAAATCAAATCTGGTGTGTGTTTGTGTGTGTGTGTGTGTGTGATGGCTGGTGGGCGGGTTGGTTGGCTAGTGGGATAAGGGGTTAAGCGGTTGGATGTTGATCCCTTTAGATTCAGGGTCACCAGGTCTCACGTGCTCATTGCTGCTTGTACTGTGCATGCTTAGATAATCTGTTTGGTCCCTTAATTTTCATTATGTTGCATCCTTTCCCCCGCAGGCATGACGTGTGAGTTTACAGAGAAGCATTAACTTGGTTTTCTGTCTTTGCTCCTTCCTTTTACATTCTGAATCTGTTCGTTCCTTTCTGTAATGCTACTGAATCTGGCCTGATCTTATGATCAGATTTACAGTTGAGTGTCAAAGGTTACTGCTCTCACTTCACTAACAGCTTATAATCTTTACATATCCCAATTGACAGCGTACAGAGTTGTTCTTTACTAATAAAATGTACAAGTTCCTGCTTAGTTCAACCTTTGTCTTTTTATTCCCTTTAACTACCTTTCTCAACTGCTGGAATGCCTGGTAATTCACGACTAGTTGTGGTTAGGATAACCTCATAGTTGGTTTTAAAATACAATCAAAAGCACATTTTATGGCATAAAACTTAGTTTCTGCTCTGTCTTGCTATTGTTACACTTTCGGTAAGGTCATCTAACAACCTGTTGAAATCCTGCGAGTACAAAAGTGACACTTTTGTGGTACTCTGACAAATTCATGTATTCTATTGATGGGAATTTTAACCAAAAACAATATTCTAAAGAGCTGATTCAACTAATCTGGTAAATACCACCTCCTCAATTCCTGGCTAGTGATCAGTGTTAGCTAACTTTAGCTTTGCTAGCATCATGTTACTAGCTAGCATGTGGTTACTTTTCCATTTTTTCACAAGCAGCTCTGAATTTACCAGTACTTAGAGACGTGACGGCTACATAGGATTTTACTATTATTACAGAAATACAGAACAATTTAAGTGATGAATAAGACACTGCTGAGTGAAGCTAAGTGAGTAAATAGATAAATAAGACAAGTACAAAAACCAGGTGATGATGCAAAAGATAAAAAGTACATTTGAGAGAAAAATGTGGGGACAGATGCTCTGATTTTTAAGCTGCAGCAGCAGTGTTTGTGCAAAAGCCTCATGTTTGAAGCTGCCTTTCACCTGCTTTTCCTCACAATGCTCCACTCTCCATCAAAGAACACAATGCCTGTCAAGTCTCATACTCAGTACAATCATACACTCTCCTCCCGCCTGGCTGTGTGTGGATGTGCATACATGTGGTTGTCTGTGTGTGGTCTGAGTGTTAAAAAAACACCATTTCATTACTTTTCACAACTAACCAGTCCCTCAATTATGGGTGGGCTTTGATGGAGGGCATATGTCACAGTCGGATGTAAAGCAACAAGACAAACACACATCTGGCCTGTGAGTCAGAGACAGGTTGGAGACAGACCACATTGATGGACAGCGTCAGACCTATTTAATCCTATTTGAAGGTTTATGTTTCATGGTTTAAATCACATAATCTCAGGTATTAAAATCAGACAGTATATTCACCCTCTGTCTTCTGTCTCCAGCTGATTCAGGTTTGTCATCTTATGTAAGACATGCCTTTCCAATAATACAGATCTGTGACAAAATGTCACAATCTGGAAACAACTAGAAGCAGAAAGACAAGCTTGGTCCATAACTGCTAAAGAAACAAAACCAAACCTGCTTTTATCCCATTAAAGACGTGTGTGACGTAAATACACCCTCACCGGTCTCACAGGTAAACTCATTTACCTCATCAAAACTTTTTTTTATTTTATTTTATAACTTTATTGTAATTTAATATTGAAGTAAAGTATTTTTTTAAACAACTCAAAAAGGCAGGCGCGTTCCAATAGAAAAACAGTGATGATTTACAGAGAAGATGACAGGAGAATCTGGTAAACATGACCAGATAGAGTTAACACATGTTGTATTATGAGCTATGCTTCACATCAGGGAGTCTCAGGTATTTATATTTATTATGAAGCATGTGTGTGCTGTAGACTAATGGGCAGTTATGAAATGGATTGCAGTTTTTCTTGACAGTCTGACATATGGCTTCTATTGTGAGCCTGATATATTTCCATTGCAATGTATTCTGAGATGACGTTAGTCCAAGGATCATGTGACAAGGATTCTTGATTTTCAAATCTGGAGGACTACTGTCTTAAAGACAGAGAAACGAGTGAAGCGTCTTTGAATTTGGATGAGATCATTAAATTGGAGATATCTCCATAAAGACAGAGTGGTGCTGGGACTCTGCAGCTCAGGATGGTGAATAAGTTTGATCCAAAGAAAGAGAACTGGATAACAGAACCAAACTACAGGAAGACGGTGATGAAGACGACCTGCTCAAGTTCAAACTGGGCGTAAGAATGAGGAAGAAAGAGGATTTTAGTGAGTTTTAATGTAGCATGGTTGTTGGTCTAAATATTTCAGAAACTGCTGATCTAATGGGATTTTTACCCACAACCATCTCTAGAGTTTACAGAAAATGGTAGAAGAGAAAATATCCAGGGAGCAGCAGTTGTCTGGATGAAAATGTCTTGTTGATGTTAGAGGAGAATAGGCAGTACAGAGCAGGACTGGGACAAAAAATCAGCCCGGGCACGGTGAGCTGAGACTGGCCCAGGTATTGATGGAAAGATAATGAAGCCAATGAATGAAAACAACTTTCCTGTAAAGTGTACTATACTTTTATTAACTTAAACCTACACCATCCTCTCAGTCACGTTACTCTGTACAATACTTAGCAGAAACCAAAAAGCTGCTGGGTCTAGTTAACCTCTTGAACAATGTACAACCATTGATGGAATCCTGAAATTAGGAGCGAGAGGAATAGAAGTGAGACATGATCATTGATCCATATTAAAATGAATAATAGTTGCATCATATACTCTACACCAGTGGTTCCCAAACTTTTTTAACCACGACCCCAAGATAAGATGCATCGGTGTTCACAACCCCCAGACAACTTAGTGATTAATTGTCTTATGTATCAAATGAGTCATCCTGTAGATATTCTCTAAATGTAAGGCTGAAAAACTCAGAATCTTCATAAATAATGAGGATAAAGTGGTTTTAGATGGTTCACTGTGACAGGGCATCTACATGCCCGAAATCCGCTTCTCCCGCTGACATAATGTCAGATTCAGATTCTTAATATGGCATGTGTACTAACTTTGTTGTTCATGCATTATTGTGTATAAACATAATGTGCTGATTTCAAGATTTATCTCTTCATTAATTGTGTAATTTTACCAGCTCTGGTAAAAAAATCCCAAATGTATTTGATAAATGTAGACTATATATTTTTTATGTTATCTGACGACCCCCTGAAATTATCTCGTAGTCCCCATGGGGGTCCCAATCCCCAGTTTGAAAACCACCGCTCTATACAGCACTTACTTAGAGGAACCTCCTGAACAAACAATGAGCAAAGTATGTTGGGAAGCTGAGAAATACGAAACAGAGGACCAGAGAGGAGATGAATATTTACACGTCCCAATGACAGATTGTCATAGAGTGAAATTTTCACATGTATGACTTAAGTTCTCGTCACATCAGTAAAAAGTCACCTTAGACCTGCACAGCAACAGAATATTCCTGTGGAACATGGAAACCTTTAAGTGAAAGGAGACAGAGAAAGATGAGACAGAATGACACTTCATGGACTTGCTCAGATCATCACAGTACTGGTATCTTTACTCTAGAAAAATATTTGATTAATGTATTTTATACAGTACTCAGAGGAAACCACAGCAGGCTTCCAAATATGAGGACAGCATCCTATAAGAGACAGTGAGAGGTTAAGGATATGTTTATATACACAATACTTATTAAGCTGCACTAATTCTAATTAAATTTAAGCATTTTCTGAGCACTTGTTTTCACTCAAGTTAGACTCAAAACTTTTTCTTTGGGGATATTTATGTTTAAAAGGCAAATACATTAAAGTAGTAACTTCAAACTCCATATGTTGATGTGCAGCATCACATCTCCTACCAGTTTTGTGTACCGAAAGGTATCACATCCATTACGAATACTAGTACAATTAGTACACCTGATGGCCCGATATGCCATCGTCCTGGTCGTCCTGTAGCCCAAGGGTTTCCGGTTTGATCCTGGCCCAGAGAGCTCATGTCGTGGTGTCCCTGAGCAAGACACCGAACCCCTAATTGCTCCTGATGGATCGTGGTTAAGCACCTTGCATGGCAGCTTCCGCCATCAGTGCCTGAATGCGTGTGTGAATGTGTAGCGCTTTGGATAAAAGCGCTTTATAAGTACAGACCATTTACCATTTAGCAACTGTGTGATGCTGTCATTTGTCAATATGGAGCAAAATCTCTGAGGAACGTTTCCAACATCTTGTTCAATCAATAACACCAACAATTAAGGCACATTTATGAACTTTCGTTCTAGAGAGAGTAATCTTTTTTCCATGTCGGTAAATCAGCTATTGATGAGTAAATCTCAGGTGTTCTATGTTCTTATGCTTTGCATTATATAGTTTTTATCTGTATGTGTGCAGGAGGTTACAGATTGGTGCATTATTTGTATTATTATTCATTGTTATATTAGCTGAAATACACTTGGTCTGACTAAAGAAAACAATCCTGCAGGCTGCAACTGGTCTCCCATCTCTGCTTTTATTGCACCTTTTTCCAACTGAAGAGTCATTATTGATTCCTCATGATCTCTTACAAACTTCAAAAGATGTCAAATCTCTCCAGTCATGCAAACACGTGAATGGAGATGCTTCATGATAATCGAGCTAACAAATGAAAATCATCATTTGGACTGAACTTGTGTTGCAAGTAGCCCCGCACACACACCTAGCGTCTCTCACCCACCCTGCTCTCTCCATCATCCCAGCCGTAAAGTGTCATCAGTGATGACTGACAGCCAAACTGAGGCGATATGAATTTGAATGGAGCTGTAAATATGAATATGCAGATGAGGAGGGGAGTCAGTGTGGCTGCTGTCTTCTCTTTAAGACAGATCTGTCAGACGATGACGGCTGTCATCCGTCTGAATAAAACTGTTGGACTTACTGACCTGTTCCAGGGGGAAGGTTCTGCACTGTGACGAAATGCTTGATGGTAAAAGGCTGCAGGATGGACCAAATTTAGTTTGGTGTTTGTTGAATGCTGATAACTTAAACTAAATTTAAATGCCTATTGTCGTTATGGTATTTCTGTCTTTTTTAATTCACATGTGAAAGTTTTTGGGATAAAATGCCCCGCCCTCATTTGTTTCACCTGCATCTCGTCAGCTTCCTCTGTGTGTGCATATACGTCCCCCTCTTGTCTCTGCTAGATCATCTTGTTGCTTAGTCTTCAGCATTCTAACATTTGCTTACCTTTACCTTACATTCTGGAGATTTCTTCCATCTTCAGACTTCCTCAGCCTTTGATCACCACTAAAAGAACTTCTGTTGCAGAGACTGCATTTTGAGTTCAACTCCAAACCTTGTCAAAGACCGATTAAAGGGGATTGAACTGATACAAAAGAGAAAAAGAGGGACAGATAGTCTAGGCTCTAAATTATGTTTCACACCAGCTTGAACACACCTCAGCTGCAAATTTACTGGTTTAGTGAGAGTATAGACGAGAGGTATGGGTGAGATGGAGCTGAGATGAGGGATGATGGGGGTTGATAATGGATGGATGGATGGAGGAAGGGAGGGAAGGAAGAGTGGGTGAGAAGGGAGGCGAGATGGATGTATATATACAGTATATGTACAAAAAGAAAATAATTAAAAAAGAAATTATTGCATTATCAAATCATAATATAGAGAAGTGTGAAAAAGGATGGGAAGAAGTCCAGTATACACTTTTCACTTCCACATCTCGATGTTTGAAGGGTTAAATTTGGGGTTTTTATGAATTGAGGTTTATATCAGGTTTGAATGGTGACAGAACCAAAGTAAAAGTTAGAGGTAATGAAGTTAGCATGTTTGTGTATTACAGCGAGATCAATCATCTGGAATCAGGTCTGGTGGTGGAGCTGTGGAACAAAGGTTTGATCTGGGACACGATGATCGGCACAACACTGATACCTCTAGACACCATCCACCAGTGTGACGAGGTAACTAAACACATCCCTCCTTTGTTTACCACTGATGAAAACTTTGTTACTTCTCTTATATAGTTTTTCTTCAGCTCTAAAGATTGTAGTGAACTCTATGAATCATTTAAATGTCTTCATATTTTAGCTGCTTACCTAAACCATCACATTACCGTCTATATATATTAGTGTCCATATCCAGTAGTATAAAAGTATACTTTATAATAGATATGGTAATATCTAAATGTGGAATTCAGAAAACACATAAACTGTTTAGTTTATTTGAGGGAGATAAAACCTCACTTGTTTGTCAGAGTTGGTTAATTGTTGCTGGTCATCTGTTAGAACAAGTCTATTTAGGACTAAACTTTTTCTGTAGATGAGAAGCAACTTTATCAACAGAAAACTGGTTTTAACCTCATAAAGTCTGACAAATTAAATAAAAACACATTCTGTATTGTGTTATTTGAACCTTTTTTTCTTAAATGACCATTCACACAACCTTCTATATCAGGGCTATTCAGTTTGACCCCATGACGGCTGCAGTCCTGCAGGTTTTCAATGTTTCTCTGCTTCACGCCAAATTAAATGGATCCATGTCTGCCCATGACTCATTTATCTCTGTAATAATCACACCTGCATGATCATAAAACTCTCAAGGGTTAATAATGCAGCCTCAGAGTTTGACTAGTGCACTCAGCTTCAAGCAGCGTTCATCCATGTTTCATCAGGGTCTGACCCTCTTTCTTCATCTTTTAGCTTTACATCCCTCCTCAGTATCTTGTTGTGCTTTTTCTTTCTTGTCTGTCTTCCTTTCCTACTAACCTTCCTGTCTTTTGTCTGTTCCTCTACATCTCTGACTCTCAGGAGGGACCGGGAAAATGGACATCTCTGGACTCTGAGGTGTTAATGAGGGAGGATGAGATCTGTGGTACCTCCAACCCAACAAAGCATCAAGTGCTGCTGGACACCCGCTTTGAATTACCCTTTGGTAAGTGTACAGCATCACACATAAAAAACCATGCGGCTGTTTCGTCATGTGATCATTTGAAAAAAACAACATAATTTTTTAACAACTGTTAACTAAAAGAATAAATCAAGTCCATCTTGATCTCAAATCCAATGAAAATATGCACTAGGTTTATATAGCTGTCAATCAAATCTGACTTCATGCAGCATGCTCAGATTTACTCAATGCAATCTAAACATTGTGGTAAATGTGACCATTCACATTTAAAGCAGCACTACATAACTTTCCTGTCTTAAAACTCTGTGCTTCTGCCTTGTTTTAATGGCACACTGACATTTGCAGATGCAAATTAGCTGCTAGGTTAACTCTGTACTGCATTTTCATTGTGCAGTTGTACTTATGTTTATTAATGTGCAATTGTCCCTTTGTAGAGGTTAATAGAATAAAATATGCACATCCATGAGGCCGTCTTTGCCCTGCGGCATCCCAAGGCTGAGAAGCTCCACTTCACAACAGTTTTTTTCCAACACGGGGCATCACGTTACAGCTGTATTTTGCTTTACATCACCGTGTTGCATTGGCTGATTCAGCAAAGAAATGCAAGAGGACATTATCATAGAAAGCAAGAAAAAGAAGGAGAGAAAGGGAGAGACAGGAGGGACAGGACAAAAATCAACAATCAACTTACTTTTATTGGCTGGAAAGAGCTCAGAGAAGAGACCAGGTGCCTAAGTAGCCGTGGTTAGGGCGCCAAAGTTCAGTAGCTAAGTTTGAATGTATGTAATAAAAGTGGATGGAAAATTGACGTGTACTAAAGTGCATGAAGACAAAATTATGTTTTGACTACAAGATGAATAACAATTAAAAACATTTATATTTTAAGTTTGTTGTTAAACAGTTGTTTAAGACACAGTTTGGTAGACAAAGAAGATTAACTAACAGAGGTGTTTTACCTGCCGGGGCTTTCTGTTGACTCTTCTTCAGATTAGAGCCTGTGGAAGGACCATTAGGGTTCATCAAGCTTTTATATTTGCTTTCTTCATAATGTTTTACTCCAAAATCTTCCCCAGCACTCTCTTCAATTTTTTTCCTGCGTTTTTTATTTCTCTGATGTTGCGACCAAAGAAGAATTTGTCTTTTTTTTCTCCTCTGTAAGCTATTAATCTAAAAAATCTGTTTGAAGTGTCTCCTCTGAAGCTTCGCCTCTCCTCTTCTCTTCATGCTCTGCATGGTCATCTCTTTATTAACTGTCTGTTCTTCTTAACACAAAGACAGGTCTGAAGATGGAGATTTTCTTTTTAAATTTAGACAGAACATTAATTAAAAGAAGACCTCTGATCAGCAAGATGGGTATAAATCAGCTTAGTATGTTTCTGCTTGGCCAGTGCAGGTGTGTTTGGTGTCTTTGATCATCTTCATCATGTCTACATGAATTGATTGTGATTGGCTAATTAGATGTTTGTGTTTGCAAGCACTTGAACAGGTGAGTGTGAGCATGTTGTGTCTATCAGTTATATTCTTAATATGTAACATAGTAATATTATATATGCAGGGCTTTAGGTATTCTGGCACAGTGCTGGTGTTGTATCGAGGCCAGTTTCCTGTCGAAAACCTTTCCCCCTCCAACTCCACTGATCCACAGCTCCATCCTATCCACTCGTGAAAGTAAAGGACTTCCTTCATGTTTACATTCAGAACAAACTTATGTAGCTAACAGTAACAAATACAGTAATGTACAACAAAACAGACACATTTTAAGCGTTGTCTGTGGTAATACAGACTAGTTTCTTTCCACCAGGTCCCAGTAGCTATTGTTTGTCTCAGACCAGCAGCAGCTATGTTCTAACAGGTGTGATCTGGAATAAATGAGACTGGAGACATTTCGTTTTCACGTTGAAATCTGCGTCAAATTCGGCTCTATGGTGCGGCTTGACCACAGGTCCGTATTGGTGGCGAAACATTGGACTGTAGCCACGTCCTTCACAACACCCTCGCCACACTCATCATGCAGGGCAGGGTGGGACACGATTAAAATAGTGACGAGATGCAGCAATGCCGTTTGTCCAAAATGTTGATGAGTTTCTTAAATCCGGGTTGTTCACTGTGTTAACTGAGCGCTGGTCTTTGGCGAGAAAACAAGTTATGTTTGTATAACGTTTGTTATCTCTGTGTCTCTGGGAGCTGGTGGATTATTTAGTCACGACTCACAAAAATAGAAAAATCTTTCTATTTCCTTGTGTCGCGTCGTAAGCCCCCGTGTGAACGTCTACATGCACGAGCGCAGCATTTCACATGCACGAATGTCGGCTGTCGCTCGGCTGGAGGAGGGCAGCAATTTCCACCTCATCGCGCAAGTTCTATAGAAAATGAATAGAGAGGGAGCGACTTTGTCTCCCGTGCGTCCAGCACATGACTTGAGGTGTTTGCAACTGGAGTTGAATTAAAACCAAAGTGGCTGGAACTGTGGGAGGAGTCTGCAGCAGAGCGCTGCAATGCCAGTGGCGCTCGATTTGCAACTGAGAACAGCACAAGAGTAAACTGCGAAGGAGCAAAATAATCAGACCATTTCATTTTTATAATGGCTGAAAACCCAGATCGTAATTGTGATTGAAATTCGATTAATCGCACAGCCCTAATCGTCATAGCCTTTTTAAAAAGACGGCCTCACAGCAAGAAGGCTGGTTTGTGCCTCGACTGCTGATGGCCTCAAACAGGAGCCTTTCTGTGTGGAGATTGCATGTTCTCTCCGTATATGCATGGGCTTTGCATGCAGAGTTATGACAGAAGGTGCGTAGCTAGGCTACATAAAAGTTAGCTTTTGCACTGCTAGCAAAAAAAAAAAAAAGGAGAAAATTTGATGGAGCGTATCTTAACATAGGCATGACCAGGTAATGGTCGAGTAATGGTAATGGTAAATAGAGGGTATTGAAGAAAGACAGTTGTACGTCTCTAACTGTAAGAAAACTCGAAGAAAAGCCTGTTAATTACTTTAGAAATAAACTGCTCGACCGTCATATATAGCAGAGATGTTTTACGCAGCATCCGTCTCCAAAGCTCAACTCACCTGAAGCAGTTTGCAGAGTTTCCTGGTTTAAAACGTCTCCCACTGGATAGCAGAGGAATCGATTCCTTCTGCCACTGACATGGTTTAAAACATAGTAAACAGAGTATCAGCCAGTAAACTAGAGACTGTTTCATGATACATTTCTTTGTAAGCATCGGCGTGCATGGGGTAGTGAGATCGGGGATAGGATGGCCTGAACATTATTGTTGTCAATGACAAGGGGGCCCCGCAAAAAAAGTTTGAGAACCACTGGACTAAGTGGTACAGAAAATGGATGAATAAATGGTGAATGAATATCAGAAACAATGATCGGGCTTTTACTCGTCCCTCATTATTGTTTTTTTCCTATTAATTCTCATTTCCCAACATTGGCTTAAAGTACACCTTTAAGGTGATTATTGTGACTGTTTCCAGGCCTCAGGAAACAGGAAAACTCCTTTCTACAATTAAATTAACATGAATATAGGGCTTTGAGGACAACAAGCAGTGTGGATGGGAAAAAGCCAGAGGGAACTGCAGGGAAGGGTGCAGACCTTAATTCCTTACACTTTGCTACACAGTCTGACTCACGAGCCCCTTTATTTTGCATCATTTCTCATTTCACCATCCCATCCTCACTTCCATCCATTTCTTCTGCCCAGATATCCCAGAGGACGAGGCTCAGTACTGGACCAGTAAACTGGGACGCATCAACACCATGAGGATACACGACGAGGTACATTTTATTAACTGTTGTTTTAACATACAAATGAGATATTGTATATTTATTGTAAAAAATTTTCATTCCACCTTAGGGAAATTTGGCCCTTTAGCAAAATTTTAAATATAAGTAAATAACTTAACTTTAAAAATGCGTATATGTGGGGTATATTACCATGTGATGGCATCCATCCACCAGAGGGCCATTGCAAGTCGTCTTTTTACTGTATGGTGATGCAAAGGTCTCAGAAACTGTATATATATTAAATATGATTAAAAAAAACAGCTTTAAAGGATTAAAATAATAATAATACTGTTTATAAATGGAAAATCTCCATTAAAAGATAATTCTGTGAAACGTTTCCAGTTAATAGCTCTAACCAACAAAATATGATGGTGCAGCATCAAATTATCTTAGAAAATGTAATGTTTCATTTTGTGACACTTTATTGAGAAGCAAAGTCATTTGTTTGTTTATCTATTTTTTTTATTAATCCTCCCCCCAAAATATTTGTTACTATTTAATGTGAATATTGTGTGCGAGTAGTCCTGAATTAAAGGGAAAATGAAAATGTTGTTAATGCAGAAAAAAACTTAATTCTAAGAAATAATTGTTTAAAATGTGAAAAGAAAAAAAAAATCTTAAAGCTAATAAACATATTGGATTTAATATCAGGTTTTTTTTCAAGTGTTTAATCTCATAGATGTTTTCAAACATAATTTTATAGAAACTGAAGTGTGTGCCAGTATTTATGTAGTAATTGTGTACGCTGCTTTCTCAGACAAACAGTCAAACTCATTTCTGTCTTAAACTTTATCCTTCCTCATATCTTGAGTGTGAGTAAAAGAGATTAAGGCATGAGTCTGCTTTTTCTGTGACCAGAGGTGAGATCTGTAGCACCCAGCTGTTACGCTCACTCTGCGCCTCCACAGACAAACAGGGAAGCTGCATCTCGCCTCATCGTCACAATACCTCAAAACCAAACAGTTGACCCAGTTTGCTGATGGGATACTGTTTGTACTGGAAAACAAAACAGAAATGTTGAGATGAGTAGTTAAATCAGGAAAAACTAAATGCAGTAGAGATCGGATTGTTACAAATACCGTTAAATATATGTAATAACATCCAAATACAGTCAACAATGACTTCAAACCTTCTTTTTGCTCACAAAGTTGCATCGAAAGCAACGAAAATTTGAATTTTAAACATGCAAAATAAAAAAATATACAAATTTTTCTCTACACTTATACACTTTTTATGTACAGTTCATCATTTTAAATATGATCAGTCAAGCCAATAATATTAACTTCCTCACATCCTGACTCTCTTCAAATTAGGCTTGGTAATGAATGCAGCATCTTTTTAGCCAATTAAATCTTTGCAATCATTAAGAGAATACTTTTTTCTGCATATCAAGGCATCGTCAACATTAACATGCACTAATATGAATTTATTTATAACGTAGAGTCACCTTAACTTGTATATTTAGTGTTTTGTTCTATCTAGTCTGAAAGGAAATATGTCGTATTGAAACCCAATATATTAAAAACAAACTTTTAACTTCATAGCTACTTATTTGGTCTGTGGTTTGCATTTAAGTGTATGTCTAAATACAGATGTAAACAAAAATAGGTTACAAACCAATAAAAAGATTTAGATGGATTATTATTTGCAAGAATTCTCCTCATTTCTTTGCTTTTTTACCTAACATTTTTTTCAGACTCAGCATCCCTCCTCAGGGATGCAGTTTATTTTGGCCATCTGCTGCCACCTAATGGCAGTCAGTGGTAATTACAACTGAGTTTGTAGAAAAAGTTCAGCTATGTGATATTGTGCATTTAAATAAATTTAATTGTTTATTCTCTTGAAATTTTCTATTCTTCTCTCATGTCAGTATCCCTTACAGGGGGATGACCAGAGGAGAAGAATTCCATCTGTGCCCTCCCAGTGCTGTAAGTATTAAACTATAAATTTTGGCCGCTTTAATGCCAAAGTTTATTCATGTGTGCCTTGTGTCCATTACCAGTGACTGACATGTACAAAAGCATTAATTTTAAGGGAGTAAGAGGGACAGAAATGTTACAATGATTGCATCTGTGTCTTGGTTGTGGATGATAGCAAAGCCAAACCAAAAAAATAATAACTTAACAAGGAGTTAGTGGTGAATTTAGCCTCTTTAATAATTTTCTTAACATTGTTTAAAAAATCTTTTTAGTATTTTGTGAGTGTGAAAGTCACTTCATTTTTATTTCATTACTTCATCTGACTTCATCATTTTGCATCACACGCCTATATTACACTGACCGGCCACTTTATTAGGTACAAGCATTTAATTGTTCAACTCTAACCAGCCAATCACATGGCAGCAACTCAGCACATGTCGTCATGTAGACATGGTGAAGACGACTTGCTGAAGTTCAAACAGAGTGTTTCAGAAACTGCTGATCCACTGGGATTTTCACACACAACCACCTCCAGGGTTTACAAAGAATGGTCTGAAGAAGAGAAAATATCTAGTGAGCAGCAGATGTCTGGACCAGAATGTCTTGTTGATGTCAGAGGTCAGAGGAGAATGGGCAGACTGGTTGGAGATGATGGAAAGAAATAAGCACTGGTTCCCACCAAGGTCTGCATGATAGCATCTCTGAACACTATTTCAGCTCCACATTCAGATGCTAGATTCAGATTTTAGTGGAAACATCATGAAAACATGGATCCACCCTGCCTTGAATGAACAGCTCAGGCTGCTGGTGGTGTAATGGTGTGGGGAAAATTTTTAAAGACCAACGTGTCCTGGTTTAACCAGCACAGCCTACCTGAGTATTGTTGCTGACCATGTCCATCCCTTTATAACCACAGTGTAGCATCT
>JBAMHW010000012.1:3876399-3911149 GCA_037177495.1 Rhadinocentrus ornatus
ATGAGTTCACTGGACTCCAACGGCCTCCACAGTCAGAGCAGCTTTGGGATGTGGTGGAACAGGAGATTCTCATCATGGATGCAGCAAGTGCGTGATACTGTCATGTCAATATGGAGCAAAACCTCTGAGGAATGTTTCCAACACCTTGTTAGAGCTATGACACCAAGAATTACGACAGTTCTGGAGTAAAATGGGGGTCCAACACTGGGAAGGTAGACATGATGAAGTGGCCGGTGAGTGACTCCAACAGCCTCCACAGTCAGAGAAGCTTTGGGATGTGGTGAAAAGGGAGATTCTCATCATGGATGCAGCCAAAAAATCTGCAGCAACTGTGAGATGCTGTCATGTTTCCAACATCTTGTTGAATCAATCACAGCAGGAATTTGTCCAGTTCTGAAGGAAAAATGGGTTCAACTTCATATCAACAAGGTGTATCTAGTAAAATGGCCGGTGATTGTGTATAATTATTATTACCATGACGTCATCCACTTTTTGATCTGTTCTTTTCCTCGTTACATGCTCATTTGGCCATCACCAATTGAAGAGTTTGATCAATCAGTAATGAAGTTTACTTCTCTTCTTTGGGAACTTGCCTTCATGCCACAGGCAGTTGGAATTATTTTGGATGGAGTGACCAGCAGAGTACGTATGGATGTTGTTTCGCTTTTCCTCCCTGTAACACGTTGTTCTCCACCTTTGCACGGTTGCACGTTGCCTTTCTTAAAAAAAAAGGAGTACTGCATGTTTGTTCCATTTTTGTTTTCATTGTAATTGATATGTCAGTCTTGCATCAGTCTTGTCTTTCTGAGCTGCGTGGAGGGACATTTGGTTCAGCACATAACTTTCAGCTGAGTCTTTATTCTGTTTGTATTGTGTGCTTGCTACCTCAAGAGGGAGCTACTTATCCAAGCATTTCAGATATCTGGAACTTGCATCACCTCAGGAGTCTGTCTCTACACTGATATGAATTTTTTAAGCCTCAGTATGTTGAGAAATCCTCGCCTATAAATTCATGAATGGATTTATATAGATGAAGAAACAATAGGCTACAGATATAGAGATGTGTTTGGAAGAGTTTAGCTTTCAGGAGATACTTAAAGGTGGAGAGGGATGCACCTCTTCTGACATATGGTAGATCATTGAATGACAAAAAAAAACAAATGAGAACAGTCGTTACTGAGGCTGTCTTGGGTGTAATGATGACAGAACTAGACACATTAGTGTAACAGTGGTAGGAAAAGAAGCATGGTTGAGTTTAGATAGCTGGACACACTCTGCATTTGGGATCTTAATTTGATTTTAGTAGCCATGGGTAGCCAAATTTATTCACTGGGTACGGGTGATATGTATCCTTTTTGGCTTATCAAACATCAGACAAATTATTGTGATCAGGACTATCTGTCAGGTTTTAACTGCATGAGGGGGGATGTCCTGGTAAATGGCAGTTCTTTCTACAGACAACACAACAATGGCATGTCTGCAGCGCAACGGAGGGTACAATTGTTGTAAAAATGCCTCACTTAAGTGTGTTCGTGTTTCCGACCCAGCTTATGATGACCATGATAGTGCTGTGGACGATCGCGACAGCGACTACCGCAGTGAAACTGGACACAGACCACTACGGTTCCACAACACTCCCCAGCCAAATTCATCCATCCACCAATACCCAATCGGACGCAGGGGCCAACATCAAAGTCTGTCCAGGGAGTCTGACTCTGTACAAAGCTATGAGCTAGACTATAGAGAAACGAGAGCCCCCAGGTAAATACACACTCATCACTTTGCCTTCATCACTGCAGTATGAGGCCAATATTTCTACGGTCACTCTGTGCTGCATATAAAAGGAACTCCTGATAAAAACACTGTCGCTAATACCTGAAGCATTACTGTATGTAAAGGATATCTCTTGTACTCATACAAAATCATAACATGTATCATTGGCATTAAAATATAACATAGATGTGTCTTAGCTAATAAACTGACATTTTAAATTTTGTCATAAAAACCTAAATAATCTGTTAAAAACTAACAGGTATTTATTAACATACTCAGATTGTAACACAAAGAGCTGAAAGTTGCCTTCATACAATAACTACATGTGTCATATTTGGGCTAAAGCAAAGCCACAATACTTTGCATACTATTAAAAAACACATTTTCCTACATATTCAGCTTTTTGCATTTGCACATATACTTTCTTTGCATGATCTGTTTGTGCTTCATATCTAATACTTCATTTCTCTTTCTTTTTCTTTGCATCTTCCACTGCTTCCTGCATGACTCTTTTTTTTGCTTAAATTAAGGCAATTAAACAGTAAGGGGGGAGTTAGAATAATTCCCGTTGACTCGGGTATGGGTGTGGAAGACTGGGAGAGCAAATATAAAGTGCCTGACTCGGGTGTCTTGGATGACTATTTGGACACTGAGCAGAAAATGTGGGAGGATGAAGATAAAAGCATCATCTACCGGATTAGTGACAGTGGTGAGTCCAAAGGCAGCAGGTTCTATCAGATGGTGGAATGTGATGGACTTTCCCCAGAGGACATGCTGGATGGGAAGACACAAAGACAGAGGCACAGCTTCGGCAGTGGAGAGGTACGGTTAGTTTATAAAGAAGCTGGCAGCTTTGAGGAGGAATCATCCCCCCCTGAGATTGATATAATTCCATCAGTCAAGCAGCTACGACAGCAGACAGACACAGAGAGTCTGCTTTACAAGACCAGACTTTGGGCAAAAACTGCTTTAGAAGACACGTTAGAGAACTATGCAGCTTTTCGGGAGGAGGAGGCTGCTCGGGAGGAGGCTGCTTGGGAGGAGGCTGCAAGGATCAGAGGGAGGACTGAGTATAACTCCATCGGTTCCGATGAGATGCAGTATTCATTTGGATCTGAAGAGGAACTGGATGATCTGGCATTCACTGATGAAGATGCTATTATTGAATATGAAAGCTATTACTATCCTGATAGGTATGTGTCCACTATGGGAGGACAAAGTAAAGGCAGAATAGAACATGAACAAGATCCTATGTTGTCTCCGGTAGAGGATGAATATATAGATCCAATGGATGAACTGAAGAGCTTAGTTGACTCAGTGTCTGAATACCTAGCTGTAAAAGAGGAGGAAATTAACAGCTATGAATCAATTCCTAGTGCACCTAGAAGAAAACTTCCACCTCTGCCAACTGATGCAAAAGTTGTGCAGCCTGAGGACAAGAATAGCGAAGATGTCCAGCCTGATGTTAAGGAAGACAGAGCTGTTGAACAAGGCATAGCTGGAGTTAAAAATGCAGTGAGCTCATTATTCAGTTCAATCACAGGATCAAAGTCTCCCACTGAGGTAGAACCCTCTGGTACAACTACATCCCCCCAACCACCACACACGGACTCTGGTATTTCAAAATTGCTCTCTTTCATCCCTAAAGCTAGTACTGATGCCATGGACACCTCTGTAACAGACCCACCTACCTCCCAAGCATCTCACCAACCTGATTCTGGCATTTCAAAGCTTCTTTCATTTATCCCCAAAAGTGGTGGCATCTCTCCACCAGTAGCTGTAGTTCCTCCTGCCGCTCAGGAGCCCATTGCAGAGAAAAAGTTTTCCCTTCAGTCTCTTTTGCCTTTTCAGTCTTCTGAACCCCCTCGACAAGCTAGCCATAATCAGACACCAGCAAATGCTGAAACAGAGACACAAGGTAACCAGTCCTTGTCTGGGCTTGAATCCATGTTAGGAAGGCTTAGCCCTTTAAGACTTTTTTCTAGCGCACCCTCGTCTCGAGAACCATCACCTCAGCCATCAGAGGAGAGAAGTTCATCTGTTGCAAGCAAAGACTTCCAACAAGGGTCTCTAAGCAGAACCGCGAGTCCTAGTAGAGAAGGCTCACTAACAGAGGGACAGTTATCAGGCGAGATGAGACCAGGATCAGGAACTGGATCAGTTGAGCTTTTGCCAGATACAGCAAGTGGGTCAGTTGAACTTTTACCAGATACAGCAAGTGGATCCATGGAACTTCTTCCAGAAACTGAATCATCTGGTGAACTACCTGATATTCAGCAAAGAAGGACATCTGCAGTATCTGAGCCAAAACCTGACGGCAGTTCAGAGGAAACAGGATTCTTTAGCCCTTTTAAGAAATCCCTCTCCACGCTCATGTCAACAGCCCCTCCTGAAAATTCCTCACAATGTGACACCAAACCTGCAGAGGACTCATTTTTAGGCAGCAAACTCAAAATCCCATTTTTCTCAGAGAATGTTTCCTCAACAGCTGCACCAAAAGCAGAAGGGGGCATGCTATCAGGGATTCTTAAGTTAGCAACAGGGGAAGACACCAGTACCCCTCCAAAAAGTCCATCCCCTGCCCCTACCAGATCCCCCTCCCCAAATCGTGCTGCACTTCTTGACAGTGTACCGAAAGGAAACACAGAAACTGGCTGGTTTTCTAACCTGTTTAAGGTAGCCCCAAGTGAACCTGCCAAGGAACTTCCAAAAAAGCAAATGACTCCCACTGTGACACTCACCAAACCCAGTGGTCAAACTGAGCCTCATATTGAAGTGCTCCCCGAAACTATAAAGGGCAGTGTGTCCAGTGCAGAGCAACCTTCTCAGGAGCACATGTTGTCCGAAGCAAATGCCACATCTCAAGAACTTGTTTCTCCAAAGTCTGAAGAAGGCAGATCCCAACCAGAAACCTTGCAGTCTCAAGGGATTCTTTCTGGGTTGTTAAAGCTAGGATCAACAGAAGATGTTTCATCTGATAAGAGAATCCCGAGTGGGGACAGTCAGCCTCCACAGGGCGGTCTGTTGTCAGGCCTATTTTTATCACCTTCCCAATCTTCTTCCCAAACACAACAAAGTTCTGCCACACCACAAGCAGGGGGTCTGCTGTCTGGTTTTCTAAAATTTGCCACTGATACTGTTTCAACTCCTACAAATCAGTCGACTTCACCAGGGGACCAACCTAGCCAACCTAACCAAACTCCAACTCAAGGGCAAGGACAATATGCTGCTGCACAACCACCTGCTGGAGGACTCTTCTCTGGTTTCTTAAAAAAAGCTACAGACACAGTAACCGGGTCTCAACCAGTTCAGTCCAGTCAAAGGTCACACCCAGAGGTAGCTGACCAAACAGCAAAAAAGGAAGGACCTGAGGAAAACATGAGTCAAGGGGCAGCTTCTTCTGCAGTTACAGGGCTTTTATCAGGACTGAAGAAATTAGGATCATTAGAAGGAGCTCTCTCTAACAAAGGTCAATCAGACCAGCAACAGATGGAAGCCTCAGATCAGCAACCAAAGCAACAGCTACAGACAGAGGCAGCAGCTGAAAAACCACCTCTGAAACCAACAACACCACAGCCAAGTGGATTATTTGGAGGTTTGCTGAAAATCTCTGAACCTGCTCCACAGCAAGCCTCCCCTAATCAAGGAGGCTTCCTGTCTGGTTTGTTCGGAATCAGTGGTCAAGACTCTGCTCCTGTAAGCCAACCCCAGCCCTCCCAAAGCCAGCCACAGAGTGTCAAATCTGGTAACCAACCTAATCAGCCACCAAGCAATAGACAAAACCTACAACGACAAAACCAAGTTCCACCACAACAACCCCCCAGTGGTCCTGGTGGGATGCTCACTGGATTATTTAACAAAATTGCAGATGTTGGTGCTCCACAGCCAACAGCAGGGAGTCAACAAGCTCAGGAGCAAACACAAAGACCAGGCCCAAAGACACCTCAGCCACCACCGAATCATCAGGGAGGCTTTCTTTCTGGGTTATTTTCAGCTGGTCCCACTCCACCTCAGCAGCATCCACCTACTAATCAGCAGGCCCAACAAGGTAACAGGCAACCTCTGAGGAGGCAAAACCAGATACCTGCACAGCCTGCTGCCCCTGCACCAGAGCCACAGCAGGGTGGCCTGTTGTCAGGACTTTTTAATAAGTTAGCATCTAGTGATAATGCACTACAACAGCCCAGCACACAGATAGGGTCTCAACAGGGCTCTAAACCTGCTCAGCCTGCAGGTCAACAGGCATCTCAAACCAGCCAGCAGGGAGGATTCTTATCTGGTCTGTTTGGACAGCCATCGCCTCAACAACAACAGCCTAGCAAAACGACAAGCCCTCAGCAAACAGCAACACAGCCACAAGGTCAAAGTGGTGGCATGTTTTCAGGTATTCTTAAGCTTGCATCTGGAGACAATTCATTACAAGATGAGCAATCACCTCAACCTCCTCAGACAGGAGAATCAGCTGTTCAGTCAGGGCAAAATCCACCTCAGCCAGAATCCGGAGGACTATTCTCAGGCCTGTTAACTAAAATTTCAGCTACTGTGGAGCAGCCATCCTTACCTGCCGATCACGTGAGCCCTCAAAAAACACAGCAGCAGCCACGTGCCAGTCAAAGTCGACCACAGATTCAGAGAACTAAACCAGTAGAGGTGCATTCCTCTCAAGAAGTGTTCACTGATAAGGATTCAAAAGGTTCAGCCCAAAAAGGATTTCTCTCAGGCCTTTTTAATGTCACAGAGGAGCCGCAATCAAAAACACAGCAGCCATCCACACCTCAGCCTGGAAAGCAGGAACCAAAATCCAGCACAAGTGGCACATCTCCTGGTTTATTGTCCAGCATTTTCAAAACAGGCCCAAGTGATGGACGCACTTTTGCTCCAGGAAAGGAAAAAGTCCCTCTTGATCATTCAGTGCCCAGGAGAAAAGACGAGATCCCTTCAAGTACAGCAAGACTCACAACTACTGATAGTCCAGCAGGTGATACCCACAAAGAAAATATACTTTCTCAAGTGCAGCAAGATCCTAGAATTACCCCAACACAGTGTTATCTTGAGGAAATTCAACGTCTCTTGTATGGGACATCAGATAAGTATGGCTACAAAGACCTGTTATATAACTTTACAGAGCATGGTGTTATTCCACCAGACTTATACGAACATCAGTGTCTTTTAGAAGCTCTCTTGTGGCAACAACTTAATGATTACGCCCTCACTGAAGCTCTTGCAAATCAAGTTCAAGAAAGCAACCAGACACACCAAAGGCACATACCGCCCACGATTATAGCACCCGAACCAGAGAATTGCGTATGGTTGAATGCTAAAGAAATGGACATAAGTGGCTTTAATGTACCATCACATCCATGGAGGGATGCTGCTGCCCAGCTTTTTGAGAGCAGAAATCGCTTTCTTGAGCCGGATGAAGATGTCATTTTATTTGACATGACTTGCAAAGACAAGAAATCATGGAGTAGCTGTGACCATTTGAATGATCTCAGTAATAACAAGAAGCCATGGATCGTGAGGAGTAGTGCTCTTAACCTCTCGACAGAAAAAAGAAAGACACGGTTAAGTAGATGTCAGTCACTTGCAGAATATAGTGTGCAAGAATTCAGTAAAGTGGCAGAAAAAAGTGCAGTTAACAGTCAATTAAATGGTGAAGACTTTGACTTGAAATCGGCAACTGAATTTTTAAAACGCCTCGCCACCAAAAAGGGTCCTGTTGACTTAAGACGTGGTGCTTTGGATTTGAGCAGGTCTGGAGGCACTGCAGAGGCTGGCGATGAAGATATGCTATTTGAGGATGCTGAGTGGTACCAGCAATGGCTTTCATTGTTAGAACAAGGGTTGTGGTGGCCAGCTGAGGCTGGGGACTGTGGCTATTATGTCTATAAAGATGAAGATTACATTTACTCTCTTTTAACAGACAAAGCTGGTAAGCATCTCTATGCCTGTGCCACAGAAGACAATATGCAAGCTCTAGGAAATATCACTGAAAATATTGCTAACATTCTGAAACAAAAAGAAACTGGTAAGGTAACCCTTTGTGGTTTTAAAATACCCCTTGGTGATGAGAGTAAATGCTTCTTGGCTCTAGGCCAACAGCAAAATAACTTATTTCTATTAGATGCACCCGTTGATCTCACATCTGCCCTTAAAAAAGGTGAAAAAATAATGAACATGAATTTGGACAGTTTCTCTCAGATGTTTCAGGAATCTGTATCTTCTCAAGCAGAACAGGCTGTAGACTTTACTGTGTACAAGCTTAAAAAGGTAACGGTGGAGTCTGTAAAAAACACTTACAGCTATCACGAGGAGCCCTTGGAAGCATCTGATTTTAGTTTAAAGACTCTAAAAGGGGGACTTGGAGGTCCATATTGGAAGGATCAGCGAATAAAAGATGTGCTTGCACCATCACCTGCATGCTCTCCTAGGCGCTATTCAACTCCAATTCCTGAGATCAGGATTGCAGATGTAGATGCTGACGCAGACCAATCAAAACTAAAATCAAGCTCTATTCTTTCAAGAACGATTGGAAAGCCCACTAACACTGAAACAAGTAAAGCTGAAACCCTGTCAACATCTACCAAGCCAACATCTCCTAAGCCAACACCTGTGCCAAGCAAGATTTCAGAGGCTTCAAAAACTGTGCATGGGACCCCATTGACTTCAAAAATACCCGGACCCGTACAGTCAGGAAGAAAGCTGCCTACACCACCACCTGCCACTACAACACGCAGTTTTCCAACTCCTTTAGCACAGGCACCTTCTGTGAGGAGTCCTGCCATGACATCCACCTCAGCTGTTCCTTCTGTTTCCCTGCCGAGACCCCAGCTCACAAGGCAGCCATCTCAGGCAGATAAACCCAAAGTAATATCCCAAACAAATAAGGCCACAGTCACAGCAATCAGCAAAGAGAGCGGCACCTCGACGGTGGGTCAAACATCCACCCAGCCTCAGAAACAGTCACAGGATTCTTCAAAGGAATTTACACCAAAGTTACACATCCTAAATGACACTTCAGTTACATATAGTGAAGCCTACCTTTACAACAGGAATCAGAAATCTTTTTCCACTCCCATTGGTTCCCAAATGTCCAATAAAGTTCTAGATTTTTCTGCCACAAGCGAGACTCAAGAGATCAAACAAAAAGATGTGGGTGATGCCAGTGGTAAATCTAAACAAAGAAATGAGGTTGTTGACTTTACAATGTACAAATTGAAAAGATTTAAAGAGAAGCAGCAAACTAATACTGAAGCAAATGAAGACTTGACTGAGAGTAGCCTAAATGTTGTAGATCTTACTAAACAAACCGTGGAAGATGAAGTTGATGAATGGCCACCTTTAGATTATCCCAATGTGGGTTCCCTACAGGATGCTCCAGCAGTCTCTCACACAAATGTGGACAAGCCTACTGTTCAACTAAACAGAATAGAGAGAAGAATAACCAGGCCAGAAATTGGAATTGGCCATGTACCTCCTTCAGTGCATACCCAACAAGCACCAGCCTCCCAGAGCATCTCTAAAAAAGCAGAGACAAAACAAACTGAAATCAAAGCCCCTAGCAAAGCTCCGGACATTTTTCCCACCAAGCTACCTCATTCTGCAGCTGTAAAATCAGACAGTTCTGATACTAAAGTCACATCAGGAGCAACAACAACCTCTACCATTACTGGTATTTCCACTACAGCATCTAACCTTGTTGGAGGTCTCAAACAAACTGTGAAAAGTGAGACAGTGAGGTCTCTTCCAACCTCATCCCCGATAAACCCTGTTATGAAAAAACAAGTGGACATTCGGGAACAACTGCCTAAACAGCAAACCCCTCCTTTAGCTACAACTGGTCCTCCAAAGCAGATTCCTAGTGACACTAAAAAAATAATATCTACGCCTCCTTCCTGTCAAGGTAATGAAAAGGCCCAACACTATCAGAGGACCACTACACCAGCAAATGCAGTCAAAGCTACACTAGATATGTCTGTGAAGACAACAGCCCAGCAGGTGCCGCAAACAGATGTTCCATCAAAAGATCCTGCCTCTGAGGCACTTTCATTGACAAGGAGTAAACCCATAGCTTGTGTGGAAACAGAAAAAAGGTTAAGTCACCAAGAATCTATTGACTTGACCTATAAAGCAGTATCACAGCAACAACAAGAGTATATTTATTCGCCACCTGTGAAGGAACCAGCCAGTTCACTGAACAGCACACAAGACATGACCTCAAGATCTTCCAGCTTGAGGGAAGTGGCACCAAATGTAGGTATTCCCTCTGAAAATCTCTCTAGTGACTCCATGGTGACTACACGATCCGTTCACCAGCAGGGGACTGAGACAAAGCTTCACAGTCTCTCAGACTCTGTGCTAAACAAACGACAATCGTGGCAGAGCAAACCATTCTTAACACAATCAAATCAGTCGTCTTCACAGTCATCACTCACAAAGCAAACACATGAGACATCAATTTCAATAAAACATTCCACAGCAGTGGTCCTGGATATGTCACCCAAGGCATGTCAAGGCACGCTGGAGAAAACAGTGCCCGAAAATGGGTGGGCTCCAGATCGAGCAATTTCACTTGTAAATAAGCCAAGTGCAAGAGAAATTGCAAGGAGAGATTCGGTTGGTATCTCGCTGGTAGTTAACCCAACTTCACTGGAATCACAAAGCGTAGCAATTCAAGATGTGACCCCTGTACAAAAAAGGCAGATCCCCGACATACAAGCTGTCCGCTTTCTGCCGCAGCCTCATCCTAACTCCAAGGCAATGCAGCGTTCCTTTATGTCACAATCCACTACCCAACGACATTCGCTGAGTACAGCTCCAGCAAACTCTGTAAAAGGCACAGTTGATATGTCAACAAAGGCATGCCAATCTGATGCAGTGACACACTATTCAGATCCAGTATCACTGGTACGCACAAGACGATCAAGCCAAACATATTCTCAAGGAGATTCGGTTGGTGTTCCACTAATTGTGGAGACACATCATCCCCAGGAGCAGGCCAGAAGACAACAGGTAATAGAGGTAGGATCACCAAAACAGATCCAGCCAGAATTTGTGCAAAGTGGATGTCAAGAAACATCTGCACCTGCTAATTCAATCAAAGGCTTCCTAGACATGTCTTCAAAATCCCAACAGAAGCAGTCAGAAGTAGCTCTTGTGATCATGTCGTCTGAAGTTGTGCCATTAGTCAGGGACAAGACAACTATAATTAGGAATGGTTCTGCTGGGGTACCGCTCATAGTGGAACAATCCACATGTCAGCAAAGAAGACAGGTTATGAGTGGAGTCAGCACAACTGAGAATCTGCATAGACAGATTTCCACACACCACTGTAATGATGTGTTGTCTCAGTCAAAAAGCACTTACAAGGACACAAAGCAACAGAATATGCCAGTAGACTTCTCAGCAAAAGACAGTTCAAGTACAAGTCATCGTTCAAGCATTCAAACTGAACTAAAATATGGAGAGCCCATGAACTTTACAAAAACAAAAGCAAAGAAAGAAATATCAGAAAGAACGCAACGCGAGAAGCAGTCACAAAAGATAAAAACAGTGGGCATTGTTGATCTAACCGTGGATCTTAAAGGCACAACAGTTGTTGATCATCAGGATGCAAAGGATTTTACCTTTCCTTATGTTTCTTTACTACCTGAATACAGAATGTCCTGTCCACAGCAATATATACCTTTAAACACTAGGGAGGAGGCGAGAGCTAACACCACATTTTCTCAAATTCAGAGGTCATCACATTACATGGCTGATAAACAGACTTCCACTCAACCTGAAATACATTACAGAATGCAGTCAGGACCAGGATTAAACTCAGAACTGGTGAATTCTTCTTCGGTTCCCACTGAAAGGAGGATGCAGCCTCCTCAGCACTTTGCTGCCCAGGCTTCTCAGGGCAGTGAATTGACTCGTTCATCACCTTATGGTGCATGTGACCAGGTTGGTGGTATATATCTTCAATCCAAGAGACCAGAACAGATGTCTCAAAATACACCTCAGCTGCAAACACAACGGTCAGTTCCACAGCAGCAATACCAACATCCTGGTATGGAAATAGGCAATACTCCATTCATAGTGAGCTCTCAGCCACAGGCTCTGAAGTTGCAAAAGCAAGATACAAGTGTTTGGCAAGACATGACCCAAAGGCCTAAAATTCTTATCAAACAGGTGACTGTGGACAGCTATGAAAGCACTGAGGAGGGTGAAGACAGTGGAGCAATAACAAGTAGTCCACCTCCATCTATTCATCACTCTACCCATCAAGTGTATGATGGATCCCAAACTGTTGGTCAGTCTGGTGTAATTTCCCCAATAGCCCAGAGCAAATACAGAACTGATCCTTCTTTACCATCTGGAGTGGTACAGCCTGTCCACAGTGTTCCAGCTGCAGCATATTATGCACAAGGATCGCTTCAGATATCAAATCAACCTTATATGAGCCAAAGTCTTGTCACTGCCCAACATTATTACACACCAACTGCACCTTCAAGTACTGTGGCTTCAATTCAAGGTGCAACACAAGTTACCACAATAGTATCACAGCCTGCCACAAGACATGACCTAGTGCCTACGATACAGGCAATGAGTAGCTATCAGAGTCAAGGTTTCAGAACTGAACCACAAGAACCTCAGGTACCTGTAACACCAGCAGGATGGTCCTCTGTCAAGGGCCTAATTAACAGATTTAATGGATTGGAATCACAGTCTTTTGCTGGTCCAAAGCCAGCTTCTATCGTGCCCCACCAGACTGAGATTGTGTCTAAACCTCTCAATACTGGTGCACCACAAATGTCTGGGGTTGGGCAAGAGATAGTCTCTCCAGTAACCCCTGTTGTTAAATTGTCAGAGAAAGTTGTTTCAAGCCCACATACTCCTGTTGTGGCAAGTTCTCAGTCTATTGCACCAGTGACACCTAAAGGTAAACTGACTGCTTCATCTGAATCACCCAAAGATCTGTCTTTGTCTGTTGCTATGCAATTACAGCTGGCTCAAGCCACTTTACCAATCACTGAATCACAACACAGAGGTTTGATTTTGAATAATGCGAGCCAGCAACCATCCTCACCAGTGGTCTTCACACAGCAACCACAGGCAACATTAATTGCAAGCCCAGTAAGAGAAACACGGCCTCTTCCTGAAACTTCACCAATGAAACCACCATATACCATGCTACAAGAAGGAATCCAAAGGATTGGTGCTTCACAAACACATCCAAAGGTCACATCAACAGCAACTGCTGAAGCGAGTCCTGCCATTACAAATAAAATAGCTGTATCTGAATCAGACATTTCACAACAGCAAGGTTCAAAGGAGACTAAACAATCTATATCCACAGAGTCCATCAGTGTCATTACCCGTAGTGACAAGTTTTCTCCTGAAGGCACTGTACCACAAGAACAGAGGCAACAGCCAAAGTCAATCTACATTGGTATTAATTCCTCAGAAGTACCGCCTCCTTGTACAGAATATGAACAAGGTGAGCCAAGACCTTATGTAAGACTGCCCCATATTTTTGTCTCAGCAGCAAGCTCACCAGAAGAAGATACAAATGACCTTGAATTAAATGAACGTACCAAGCCTGATTTGCCACAGGTTGGTGTCTCTGAAGATACCACTCCTAGTACAGTAACACCAAGAGACCATAAAGATTCTTTACCCACCAATGTTGTTGCACAGTCAAATGATTCTAAAAATGCCAGTACAATAGAAAGCAGTAGCATAGAAGCATTTATTGATGTATCTAATGAGGAGAGCAAGACTTGCACACCAGAAATGCCACTCACAGTAAGTACAACAGATCTTAAACATGTAAATGAACAAGACTTACACAGCATACAGATTGAGAAAAGTCCAACAACAGAGACTGCCCTTTCCAAAACTGAAGTAAAATCAAAGACTGCTGAGATTCATGGGCTGCAACTTGAAGAGACTTCCACAGACAAAGAGACAGTTACTCCAGACATAGTACACGCTGAAGTTGGAAAACCTGAGAACAACCTAGCTTGCCAGGATGAAAAAACGGCTTTAGAAAAACTGCCCGAGGGTGTTGAATCACTTGAAGAGAAGGCCCACATGGATGATAGCAAATCTCCAGATGTGGTGCAGCCTAAAATTCAGTCGCTCAACGAGGATGCCTCATTTTTAGATGTTAAATCACCTGAAGAAGTTCAAGAGCTTCATGACAAAACTGAAAAGGATGGTCCTCTATCTGCACCCGAGCCCAGTCCCACCGAACCTCCCACAGAGAAAACTTCATTCTCCAAGGAAGATAGTTCCACTATCGAGCCCAAAACTGAACAGCCCAATGAACAAGCGGGAAAAGGCATATTTTCAATGTTTAGTGGTTCCACTGCAGCCCCACAGCAGCCCTCTTCCCAAACTGGATTATCAATTCTTGGTGGCATTCTTCCTGGCTCATCTAGCAAAGACCCTACCGGGACAGGGCTGCTGTCAATGTTTGGTGGGTCAAATGCCCCCTCTTCTTCTGAGACCAAAGACACACCACCACCGTCAACTCCCCAAGAGCCTCAGAGAAAAGGTCTATTCTCCACATTTGGTGGGGCCAGCAGTCAGCCTCCATCTGGTCCAAGGGGTCCAACTGCTCAGGGTGTCTGGCCCAGAGGTCCTCCAACCAAAGAACCCCCAGGAAAAGGTCTGTTTTCTATGTTTGGTGCACCTACACCTCAACAACCACCCAGTCCAAAAGGTCATCAAGGGGATGGTGCCTCACCAAGGGGACCTCCCACTGGATCTTCTCTATTTGGTGGCATCTTACCAGGTTCTGTAGCACCAAAAGATACCCCAGGTACTAGTTTGTTTTCCAAGTTTGGTGGTTTTGGTCCCCAGCCCCAAGCAGGACCTAGAATGCGTCCACCTGGACCAACAGCTACACCACCAAGACCCAGTGGTCCAGATGCCCCAGGGAAAGGACTGTTCTCTATGTTTGGAGGACAAAGCCAAAAACCACCAGAAGGACCACCTGCAGTTTCTAAACCACCTGAATCAGAAGGAGTTTTCTCAGTGTTTTCACTTGGTGGAAGTTCTGACAGTAACAAACCTAAAACTGGGTTTGGCTTATTTGGAATGTCTTTCATGGAGGAAACCAAAGCAGAGTCAGACAAAACTACTCCTATAAAAGAGGAGCTTGCCTCTGAACCAGTTAAACCCACTGACACAAAAGCTTCTACAGAAGAAGCAAAGGAAGACAGTGTAGAAACCATCAAAAATGTACCCTCTGGGTCTCTCCTCACGTCATCAGTTAAGGAGGAACTTAAAGTTGGGTCTCAAGATGTACAAGATTTAACTAAAGACACCACTAAAGATGCCACAGAAATTTCTGTTCCCCAGACATATATAGATGTGGATAAAGAAACTACAATGCAAGAAAACATTTCTTGTGATCAAAATGCATCACTTGTGACTGAAACCTCTATTACAGATACATCAAGTACAATTAGTAATCTGCCAGAGAACGAGACACTCATTCACTACCAAGCTGTAAAAAAAGTTAGTGACACACAGTCAGACAGTTTAAGTGCATATATAGAAACAAAAAACGAGGAGGAAAAGCTTACCGTCCAAACTCAAGAAAGTGTTAAAGATTCAATTGAAAAACCAACAGGCTCTGATGTGGCTAGAGTAGACCAAGTAAAAGCTGTGGTTGAGGGAGAGGTTATACCTTCAGAGACAGAAAAACAAACTGAGGAGACTTTGAAAGTTGTTGGTGCAGAACAAACACCAATTGCAGATGTTGCAGAACCATCTGAGGAGGCTATAAGAAATGCTGATGAACAACCAGTAGCTGCTGATGTTGAAAAATCATTTGAGGCGGCTTTTAAAGTTGTTGGTGCAGAACAAACACCAATTGCAAATGTTGCAGAACCATCTGAGGAGGTTATAAGAAATGATGCTGAGGAACAACCAGCAGTTGCTGATGTTGAAAAATCAAATGAGGAGGCTTTGAAAGTTGCTAGTGAAGAACAAAAAGCGGTCGCAGATCCAGAAAAGTTCATCAAAGAGGCAACTTTAGTTGAATCAGCCTCAGAAATAGCAGAAATACCTACCACAGAAGCTGTGGTAAGTGCAGTTTTAGAAATAGAGAAAGAGTTTAAAGTATCATCAGTAGAAACTGAAGCAAAATCAGAGGCTACTACAGAACCTGTAGGTGGATTAGAGAAAACTTCTGAAGGGGAAACGTCTGGTGCAGTAACCTCATCATCAAATGAAGAAAAACCTGTTGAGAGCAGCCTAGCAGCACCTGCTGGTCCTCCACCACAGCAACATCCCATGCCAGGCATGCCAAGAGCACCTGGCCTACCAGGACAAAGAATGGGAGGGCCAAGAATGGGAGGACCACGAATGGGAGGACCAAGAATGGGAGAACCAAGAATGGGAGGACCACGAATGGGAGGACCAAGAATGGCTGGTCCAAGACAACCAGGACCACAGAAGCCCCCTGAACCAGCTCCCTTTTCTGGTTTCATGTCTATGTTTTCTACCCCAAGTGCACCAAGTAAAACACCAACTGTTGGTGGATTCTTTTCAAGTTCACCTGGATCACTTTTTGGATCATCACCGGCTCCTCGTCAGCCACAACAACAACCACAACAAAAAAGCTCATTTTTTGGTCTTCCAAGTAGCATTGGGACAGACTCCCTGACCAGTGATCTATTTGGTATGTTCAAAGGTCCAGAGTCAACTAAACCTGAGGAACCACAACAGCCAGACAAAGAGTCTGAACAAAGTGATCCCTCTGCACATGTGTCAAATCCTGAGAAAACTGAAAAGTCGACTGAAGAGAGTACAGCTTTACGTGAAGATGGACAAGCTAAAGGCACAGAGGACTCTGAACTACCTGAAAAGGGGCTAGTGGAAGAAGCAGAAAGAAAAGACAAAATAGAAGCAGAGGAAAGTTCTGTCAGTGAATCTACCACCACATGTTCTGTAAAAGAGGTAGGGGATGAGCAACAAGCTGAACATTCAGAGGAGCCAGATGCTGGAGTGTCTGACAATGCTCCACCACCCACAGCTCCTGAACCCAAGGGCGTCTTTGAAATACCGGGTCGGACCACTCCTAAATTTGGCTTTATGTCAGTAGCTGCTGAAGGAACTTCATCTATTGGATCCCTTTTCTTCACCACAACAACCCCAGCCACTGCTGCCAAGACACCACAGCCACAACAAACAGACGGCGGTCTCTTTTCAGGCTTTAAAAGCATTTCAGCTGGGATTTTCCAGGATGAAAAGTCAACAGGAAAGAAAGAAGAAACACCAACTGCTCCATCTGTGTTTGGCATGAAACTAACCTCAATGTTCGGCACCTCTGACTCTCCCAAACCTGAAGCTACCCCTCCTGTGGTCACGTCCCAACCTCAATCTGAAGGTCCAAACTATACACAGGAGTTTGATGAACCAGAATCTGACAAACCTTCCCCAGGTTCAGGAGAAACTGGAAGTGCAGATGCCAGTGACACAGAAGGACCGACAGAAACATCAAAAACAGGAAGCTGTGATACATTAGCACAGACTCCACAGTCTGACCTCCTGTCTTACTCAGGTTCCATAACAGAAAGTTTGGATAAACCTCAGATAAAAATGACCGCATCCGAGTTAGACAAAGGGGAAATAAGCACACCCGACACCATGCATGCAGATTTGGGAGCAGATCAACGAAAGGATTTCTTGCAAAAGGAAGCTGCAAAAAGGCTAGTACCTGTATGATAAATGGCAGTGTTCATTTATCATGCTATTATTGTCATGGAACCCTTTTCCTCTTCCTTGTTTCCCATTATTTTCCTATTCTCCATTGTTCTGTTTAACATCTAATTCTGTTTGGACCATTGTACCCCTTTCCCATATACCTTTAAATACTTTAAATCTTTTTCCACCAAAAATTATATCTAGTTTAGAGAGTAGGATAAATCCACAAACATAAATACAAAATAATCATTGAAAATTAGCCATTGTAAGTTATGTGATCAAACCATAAGACATGAAATGATCATATGTCAGAAGGTGGGCATTGTTAGAGTAAATATACCGGAGCTATTTTACACCACCTCAGTAATACATTTACTGACATTGATGGAAGCACAATTAATAAAGAAACTGATGGTTTTATTTATTAGCTTTGCCCTGGTGAGGTGGTTACAGAGCCTCCGCCTTCCTCTGTCCCCTGCAGTTTTCTGAATTATTTCCAAGTCTCAGCCAATTTGTTTAAATGAATCAAACTCCGATTGATTTATGATGGTGTTGTAGCTACACCGTGGAGGCAAGCCGGACACTGGAATAAAACAAACGGTGAGAAGTCATTTGGCCTACACCCAACACAAAGTAAATCATTCCAGTTAAAGCACCGGGCCACTTTCCTCCTTAGGAGTCTTAATCATCAGCAGTCACACATCTCTCCTTCTGAGTCGGTGACTTATGATTTTAATCATGCACTGCAGGGTAGGCATCCCTCCACTGCACCAACACCACTTTTATTCTTTGTGTTTAAATGGTGTTAGAAATTAGAGCTATCATAGGTAGTAATAAAATGCACAAATCATCTTACAGATTTTCTAAATGTGCTATTATTGTTAATTAAAAATGTCATTTTTTAAATTTAGCATCATACTGCACTAATCCAGTCCTGATTTTGACTTTATCTTCTAAGCTTCCTTTCTGAACCCTTTTATTTTCCATTCCTTTTTTCTATCTATCTAAAATTAATGTTTCTTTTGCCCTTCAGTTTTCTTGTGATTCCCTTTGAAATATTTGATTTAAGATGTTAACTTCCTCATCCACATAGTTGAAACTCGCTTTCTTAATCAAAGCAAATACATGTCTGTTGGCACATTTTTGGATTTAATTTTAGAATAGGTGCAACAATCTCCCTTCTTTACAGCCCGCTGGACAGCAGTCACCTGGATTCATCTGGCAACCTCAGCCCCATCAGCTCCCAGCTAAGCTCTGAGCCTGAGTCTGGTCCCCCCAGCGAGCCTCAACCTCCTCTCCGTAGCCAATCATCCATTTGTAATGAGGATGAGGAGGTTGAGAAGGAGGTGAATGCCCTCCCAGAGCCTGGATCCAATAAAGATTTGAAGGACTCTTCTGTCATCCTCTCCAAGCCGACCTTGGATAACTATAAAATAAAAAGTCAGACCAAACTCAGGTATGTAATAAATATGTAGATAAAAACAAGTTGCTCTACTTGGAAATAGATCACTGGTAGTTAAATGTGAAGGCATAGTGACAAAGACTATCAGTGTGGCCTCATAACCTCATAATGCCCAAGTATCAGCAAGAAAACAAGCCAGTACTGTAGATCTTTCCGTGTTGTCATGACAACAAGGTTCTTTAATATTTATGTTTATTCGTCTCTGTCTTCTTGTGTGCTTTTGAAACTATTGATCTCTTTTTGATCTTCCTCAGTTTCTTCGAGGATGGGCCTCCACCTTGCTCTCCATCTAAGGTGCGCTGGCTGAAAGCATACAACAAAGTGAGAGTAAAGATCATTGAGGTAGGAAACCTTATTTTCTCTGTTCTCTCATCTGCATTTGTCTCTTTCTTCCACTCTCATCCACAATTAGACACACAGATAATTAGTTTATATACATTTTATTATAGAGGGTAAGCATATATCTTAGCATAAATGAATAATAATACACATGGTATGCATGTTTACATAGCTGTTTCTCTATATTACCTCTCATGAAACTTTCATTACTTCTTCTACCCTATGCGTTGGTTGAGTTTCCAGTCATGCCATAACCATTTGCACCAGTTTTGTGCGCGTAAAGGATTTCTTCTTTGATCTGTGGCTATCACTGCGGTTCCAGACAACATGTTAAATCGATCACTCAGATTATCGTACCAGTGACCTGGGGGTGATTTACAGTTTATTGGGGTCTATCAAAGTTTTGCAAATGTTACATTTTGATGTGGCCAGTCTTCAATTATAAACATATTCCAAAAGAACCACAGATCCATGGGCAAGTCAAGGGGAAGTCAATTTTCCATACAAAATGCATAAGTTTTAACGGTTTATTGCTCCATGGCGAACGAGCAAACATAATCTAACATTTTCTTTGACTTCTGCTTCTCTTGCCCTGGTAAAAAAAACAAGACGTCCACACTGGCACATGCTGGTCCTGTCTGTTGAGGTGGATTTTTTAGACGTATTTGTTTCCTGAGGACAAGAGGGAAACAAATGAAGAGGGATTAAATCTCAACAGGAAGTGGCAGTATAGTGAGGTTACTGATTAGGAAACACAAACTCATGAGTTGTAAGTGTGTTGACAAAACATCAGTAAAGAGTCCTTGAGTCTGACACAAAGTCCTTGGTGTGCAGCAGCTGATCCTGTAAACTGACCTGCACATGGCAGAAAGAAGCTACTACATTCCTACAGGGAGTATAAAGCAAACTATTTATGACTTTTCTTCCAAGAATGGCTTTCTGTTTTTCATGAATCAGAAACCTCTTGAGCAATCGAGGCTGAAAACTGCTGAGAATTAAATCAGAAAATCTTGTTTCTGAGCTTGAATAATGAACTATGTTGTTTATTTGTAGTTTTTCAGGTGTTTTCAGGTGTTTTAAATAAAGACATACGTCTATGTCCGGAGGAGCTCCGAGCCTTTATATATATATATAGGGTCAGTCGACATTCAAAACAAGCTCATCTCTTCCTCGCTTCTACTGCAAGGAGGGTGATCTGGTGAGACACTCACTCATGCTACTCAGAAAACTGGGGTTAAAAAAGTAACCTAAAGTTCTCTTTCATAGAATTTGTTTTGTGTCTCACTATGGGGAGAAAAACTTACTCCCAGATTGCCAGACATGCCTGTGAAGAAGACAACTGTCCTTTTTTTTTTTGGAACTTCATAATGGGCCCACATCCTGAGAGCCCAATCCCAACGACGGGGTTGGAGCTGTAACATCCAACTTATGAAACGTAGCAAATGTATATGGGAAATTCCTTAAAATAAGGCCCAAGAGGTTGCCAGACCCCTTGTGGAATGGCAGACCCTTGCTGGTGTATGCCACAGACACAGGTTTCCCAACATATGGCTTGACCCAGGACACAAACAGCTTGTGACTCTTCCTAAGGTGCTTGGTTCTGTCTAAATAAATGTAAGAATGTAAAAGCTTATGCTCTTTGGAGTCAAAAGGTGGGGCACAGAAGGCTGCTAGCTCTATAAGCAAGCATGAGTCCAAGTTCACAGACAAAGCATGAATCCCACCAACACGCTTAGCTGAAGCTAAAGTGAGCAGCAAGGCCGTCTTTAAGGACAACAGTTTCATATATACCTGTTCTAGCGGTTTAAAAGGAGAACTGGTTAAAGCATTCAGAACAGTGGGAAGGTCCCATGACTGGGCCAGTGGCCAAGACGTGGCCAATTTGCGGTGCGTGCCCTTCATAAAGCAGCCTACTAAAGGATGCTGGCCTACAGTCTTTCCCTCAAAGCCAAAAATGACAGGCCAAAATTGTAGCCAGGTACACCTTGATGGTTGAGAAGGCTTTGCCTTTGTCAATGAGGTCCTGAAGAAATGAAAGAATCACTTCCACTGAGCACTGAAAAGGCACAGCCTGAACTTCTGTGCACCAGTTTTCTAACACCCCATTTGTGATGATACAATGACCTAGTTGAAGGCGCCCTGAATAGTGTCCGTGACGGAAAGGGGCAGCTCTGATGTATTCAGGCTGAACCGCTTACAGGCCATGCCCACAGCACCAGCCTCTCTGGATACGGGTGAAAACTTCCCCCTTGTGCTTGGGACAGCCGATCTCTGCGCAGAGGTGACTGCCTTGCTGGCCGGGACAGGAGCTGGATGATCTCCGCCAGCCAATGCTTCCCTGGCCACCGCGGGGGCTATCAGAATCATGGACTGGCCCCCTTCCCTCACCCTGACCAGGGTCGGAATGAGGGCCACTGGGAGGGAAGCATAAAGGAGGGTCCTTGGCCACTCGTGAGCCATTGCATCCACCCCCAGTGGGGTGAGGGTTACCACATTTCCTTTGCAGAACAAGCCAAGGCTGGACAGCGTCGTCTTCACCCTCTCTGGTGGCAGAAAAGCTTTGAACAGGAGGGAGTCCAAAGTGAGCCTGATGAAGGTGACATGCTGTTCTGGCATCAGAACGCTCTTTTCTAGGTTTATCTGAAAGCCCAAGTTTGCCAGATGGCGTACCAGAACATCTGTGTGATGGGCCACCTCCTGAAGGGTGGGGGCTACTACCAGCCAGTCGACGATGTCTGTGGCCACCCGAATGCCTCCCTTCCTTAGGGCCGTCACAGCATCTTCGGTGCACTTTACAAACACCCTGGGGCTCAGTGACAGGCCAAACAGTAGAACCACAAATTCATTAACTATTCTCTGGAAAGCAAATCTCAGATACTTCCTGTGGGCAGGATAAATGGGAATGTGAAAATACGCATCTGAAGCTCGTGCAGCTAAAAACGAGTTTTTCCCTTACCCCCCTTGAGAAGTAGACCACAGTGGAGCTGCTCCTCGAGGTATTGCTACCTGTTGAAAAAGTGTTGCCACTTCGTTAGGAGAAATATTGCTACTTCTTTTTGGTATTGCTACTCTGCACCTGTATATGCTGCTTAAAAGTATTGCTACTCCTTGTGAGCTTATCAGGAACTGTGTTAATGGGAACAAGCGCCCAGTGACCGAGTTGTGCACCCAGTCGGTGGACAGTTTAGGCTAGCGCCCAGAATACATTTGTCTGGAGGCTTCTGTGAGAAGCGAGAAGAGGATTTTGAATGATCACTGGCACTATATCAGGCCTATATACAGGGGCTCGGAGCTCCTCCGTACATAGACGTACGTCACCAGTGCCAGCCACTCAGGGCTGGCACAATGACATTGGAGCTTCTGACGAGGTCACGCTGGAGGCGTTCCCCATAGTGAGACACGGAACGAATGCCATGAAAGAGAACTACGGTGGCCATGAAGGGCCAAACAATATTACATAGAGTGGAACACTTTTACAAAGTCCTGAATACATTGCAGAAATACTTTTATTTGATGATCTTAATTACCCCAGCCCTAGGAGGAGCTGGAGGGTGTCCCTGGGAAGAGAAATGTCTTGGTCTCCCTTCTGGGCCTGTTGTCTCTACAACCGAACCATAGATAAGCAGACGAAAATGGATGGGTTTCAAGAGTTCAGTATTTGTGTGAAAATGACTTAAGGTTGTACACATGACCTTTAAATCTTAAAGATCCCATCAGTTTTATGTAGCCATAAATGTCCTTGTCTTATACCAATCCAGTCATTTGACAGTAGTTTTTTGTTTTAATGACATTTCAACCACTACAAAGGGAGAACAGCATGAGAGTCAAAGTTCTGAAAGGAAACCACTTCTGAGGTGTCAGCCGCTGCCAGCTAAAACATACAAAGATGACTGCACTATTTTTTTCATCCAACTTTTTTGCCACCAACTTAATCACAAGACTGAATTCTTCCTCCGAAGCAGAATTAAGTCCCTGCTGACAAATGTATTGGACAAATTTGTACATTTTCTCAAGTATGCCTTGAAAGAACTTTAAGCGTTAAAATTAAATTAAGAGAAATAGGTAATTACAGCCCACTATGTTCCCCATTTATCCCCATGTTGAATCATTCCTGGCTCTGATTAGACAGCACTCAGTATGACTCTCAGTATGGTAAAATGTGTCAGAATATTCTCCAGAAAGGTTTGATGATGTCAAATCAAAGCTTCTTTTTTCTGTTTTGGAGGAGTTACCAGTCATTTTTGTAATTTCTTCTTGGTTGAGCTGGTCTATACAAACATACAAAAGGACATAAAAGAAGTTTGCCACCTCCATACAGGTGATAATTCTTCCTTTGCTGCTGCTGAGGCCACTCAAGCCCAGATCTGAGAGAATAATTAGTTCAATGAGAGACTTATTTTTTTTTTTGCCACCTTTGATCTTTTACAAGGCCCATAGTGGAAGGCATACAGATCCCTCGCCTTTCATTAACATTAAAAAGCAATCCCATTACAGGCTATACTCGTTTTAGTCCAGTTTGGAGGTTTTCTGTGTGTTTGTGGTTAAATGCAGCTTAACAAAATGGTTAAGTCTCCTAAGTCTTGTTTTAAATAGACTATTGTTGACAAAGTCAGCCACTAAACCAGCAGGATAAGGGAAAGTTATTTGTACTTAAAATTTGTGCCAAATCATTATCTGAATTCATACTTGTGGGTCTGAAGTAAATAACCATTAATCTGATTTCATGTGGATTCAGCTTATTGTCTATTTGTCATGATTCTGGCTTTGTTCCTTAGTTTACTTTTATGTTCTTTCACATTTTGGGTCTTGTTATGTTCTTGGTTTTTGTGTTTTGGTAAACATGTTCAGTGACAGTGTTGCTCCTGGTTTCTGCTCGGTAGTGCACCTGGTCAGATTATTTATTCACATCACCTGTGTCTAGTTCGTTTTTCTGTGTATTTAAGTCCATGGTTTTCAGTTCCTCCTTGCAAGTTCATTGTTTGCTGTAGCCTTCTGTTGTTCCTTTTTTTTTGTTTTTGACATTAAAACCTTTGTTATCTGCACCGGTCTGCCTCCTGCCTCATCTGCCTGCATTTGGAACCTCACAACCTTGGCTTTTGAGACACTATTAGTCCATAACACCTGCATATTAGCCAGGTTATCAAGCACAGTTGGAGAAATATTTTATCTATCCGATTGAAATTGTTCTGTTTAGAAATTTCTACTGACATGTTGACATGGGTACTGGATAAAGTGATCCGATCAGTTGTATTTGCACGATGGACAGATTTAATAGGATTGTAATGCTGTTGACCAGCGCAGTGCTAATAGTTGGGAAAAAGAAGTTTTGTTTTGTTTTTCCTTTAGATCTCCGAAATGCTCGATAACCCTTAACTCATTCAGTTTCTAACAAAAACACATCCGCCACAGTCCCGTTTTGTTTTGCTCCCACCATTGTTCAAGACTCTCTGAAACTCCACCACGCTATCCCCCCATGGTTCATGCATGCGCAGAGACAACATGCACTCAGAATGAGCGTAGACATGCTCACTTTTTCCTGCTGATCCGCTGGTGAAAAGGTTCAAAGCACCTTTACGATTGGATTGAAAATTCTTACGATCGAGGCCAATCGGGTTTAGAAAATATAAACACGTCTAGAATTTTATAAATACAATCAAAAATGGTTGGGGAGAAACAAAGAGACAGAACAGAACAATGTTGGACATATATCCTATTTCAGCTGCTTTTGGGAAGATTTAATGAACTTAACACCATTTCTGGAAATATCTACATAATCTAAGACCTTAAAAGGGATTCTCAGAGTTTGTATTGCACCAGTGCAATAAATCACACCAGTAATAAATCATTTTCTTTCACCTTCCTTTTGTTATTCTGCATTAAAAACACGCAAAGACCTTCAGATCAACTCAGCTGCGATCTTTGATCTCTTTTAATGTCAGTGAATATCATCACTGCTGCTCTTCATCATCATTCAGTCACTTCATTGCTGACTCATCCATACTTTCAGCATCCCTCATCAACCTTTTTATTGGTCTACATTTAGCTTTAGTCATTCTTTTTCCCAAAGAAACTCTGTGAGGGACTGAGGCCATGGCAGAAGAGAGCACCGGAGGTTCTTGTAAACTAATAAACGTGTGAGATATAAAACAAATGGCAAGTACTACAAATAAAGTGTCTATTGAATTAACTGAAATAAAGAAAAAGTAACCAGACTGGGATAAGTGTGTGGCTGCCTAGGTGGCCCTCACACTCTCAAATGAGGTTCCAGATAGAAGCTTCAGTACAGCTGTTGGCTGTATAAAGAAGTATGAGGTAAGTGTTAGAGGTCTTGGGAGAGGTGGGATTCAGTGGGATTGTTTAAGGTAGAGAGGAAGACTCCTGCTCATTCTTCCTTTGTGAAACCATAACTGAAAACATTCTGAACTGAAATTAACTTGTGTGTAGGATTGATAGGTACAGTTCCTGAGAGGGTGCAACCTAGCAGTTGCTCTTTAAGCAACAATTATGTTGAATTTGATTCAGGGAACTGTTCACCCAGTAGAAGCTCAATAAGTAAAAACGTGATATGCCTGTTTTGATTGATCAAAGGCACGTCAGACATGTTGCTGCGTTCTGGATCATCTGCAGGAGTTTGTGCAAGCTTTGAAAATGACATTGTTTGCTGAAGAGTAGGGTGGGATCCTGAGTCAGAAACCAAGCCAGATTTTTTGTTATATTTTAAAGTGCAAAGTAGCCTGACCAAAAGATAAATGCAACATCTTGGACTAACTCATCATAATCAACTCAGTTTTTAGTCTTAGACAATTTTTACTGCCTTGAAAGGTAGAACACCAAAGAATTTCCACACATACAGAATGAAAATCCCTCTTCACGAGGAAAGTTTTTCATGCTTTGGGAATTAAACTCCTGTTTCAGTGTAACATAAAAAATCTGATTGTTCTTCCACGTTCAGGTACTACTTTTTACAAGCTTGTCAAATTTTCCTTCTGCTGTTCAATTAAATGGCGCTCATTAAATGTAAACGCTCCTGTCGTTGTTGTAGATGTTTAAAAGGAGGGAATTTCTCCGGGCTTGCCATTGGCCTGCAGTCATCACGTTAAAGACAAAAATAGTTCTTTTGACTTTGTAGCAGGAATTGTACCATGGCAACAATATCCATTTCTATGGAAACACACCCTTACATTTATATGATTAGATTACCATTGCTGTAGACGGTGGTAAGGATGTGTTTGGAGTAATGTTGCATCTTCAACATGTTGAGAGTTTTGTTTCTAGTTTAGTTTCTTTTTGACCTTCACAAAAAAACCTGAAGTCGTGTTTGCATATGTTTGCTGTCACTTTCTTCCCTGCTGCATTTGTGGTTTTAAGTCTTAGAGCCTGAGCTGCATAGATAAGCACCACAAACCATTGCTATACAAAGCAGTATCGTTTCTAATTAGCATATTCTACCTGTTGGTGTCAAAGCCAACATCTGGTACACACTTTTATCTTTGTTTTTCCAACATCCGATACCATAGAATGAGGGGAAATTCTCATCTGAAACGTGCTTTTCTTGCATTTACAGTGTTTTTTTTAAAAACATATGCCATGAAAAGGTCAATGCAGACAGAAAAAACTTGCACATTTAAAATTGCGCATGCTTTACTAGTCTCAGCCTTCTCATCAATGTCATAAAATGAGACACAACATAGCAATGCAAAAACGGATAGAACACCCTCCAGATTCAAAGGGATTCAAAGTTGTTTTCACCCAGTTTAAAACAAACAAGACTGGCTGTGATTATCCCTAAACAGCAAAAGCAGTGAACATGACTTAAGTTGCTCTTAATCTATTGTGCTTTTAATCAACCTAAGCATTTAATATGCAGTATATTGGGTGCTGCAAATGGAAATATATTTCTTAGATAATTTACATTTCCAGGACCAGATGTTTTACTGACACAAATTTGATGTAATAAGAAACAAAATGGTTGAGGCTCCTATATGTACATGTGCTGATCATATATTCAAGTTATATGAGGGCCTTTCTGGCAAGACAATCTTAGTTGTCAACCCTTTAAAGCCTGACCCACTAGTCTTTAAGTGGCTTTTTAACAAAATATTAAAATAGGGAAACATTAAAAATGTGTGTATAATTTATTATTGTAGTGTACAAGGTATTCACCAGGCACAGAACACAAGTATACATATATAGGGTTTTGAGCTCAAGTTTTTACCATATAGTGAGACAATAAGTTTGAGAAACGGTGCCACAACTCGGAAGCCATGACAAAAATGGAAACGAAGCAGGGTTTCAACCAAATATAACAACAGTATTTATGAAAAAATAATAAATGCCCAACAAACCATGAAGATATGAGGTGTGACAGTCAGTAGTATCAGCAGATGGATGAGTGTCAAATAGTGTCATACAGTGAAGAAAGTGTACAACTAAAACTACTACAGTAGTAGCAGCCAACCAAACAAAACATGGTGCCAGAAGCTGAGGGGAGGAAGGAAAGGGACCAACACATTCCTGTGATATTGTTTACTTACTTGGCTCGTCTGTGCTCGGCCACATTTTAATCTGACTATGTGTGTGTGTGAATATGTACATGTGATGATGGAGATGGAGGGCAGGGAGCATGGTGGGAGGGGGGTTGGTGGGCTATTCTTTTTAATTCTTTTAAAATCGGTAAAGCAGTTTTTATTGTATGAAAAGTGCTTTATAAATAAAGTCTGATTGATTGATTCCATCAGCTGGAATTTAAGAACAGTTGGGAGAAATAACCATGTGCTCCGGATCACCCTGATTACCACAAATCCTGCAAAAAATATATGAGGGCTGTCATATATATGATACACTTGTATTAAAGGGTTAAGAAAACAAGCTAAAATTAGGTCCAGTACAGTTTCTGCCAGGCAATGCTAACATATAAAAAAAAGTCCACAATGACCATGATCAATTAGTCTAGAGGGATGTATCCAACAGAAGTTTCATCCACAAATCAGGAGTCAGTGGCTGCTTCATCACCAGATAACATGATGATAAAATATGATGATAGATGTAAGGAACAATTTCTAGTTCAATGGACAACTCACAGAAGTAATAATGTGCTTGAGAGAGAATTAAAGGATTCATTTATGTGCTGGATTTTTTTTTTTAACCCTACTTAAGGTTATCCTTTCCCCTAACAACTCTGTCCCTGAGTGACTTTTGTCTTCCTTTTTTGTTTATTGCAATACAGATAGAAATATAAAATTGTGTTATAGTTCAATTAGATTTAAGTGGTGCATCTTAATCTTGTCCTTTTGTTCCTAACTTAGTAATTAGTCTCGAGCCTCCAAATGAATCTCTAAAAATAGCCTTAATTACACTGTTCATCTTTATTTACATTGCAATTATGATACAAACTTATATAGTCGGATCTTTTATAAACCTTGATGACTTGCATAAAATCAGGTTTTACTTCTAAAATCATTAAGCTGTTGATTTGTAAGCCTTGAAAAAACATTGAATTTCAGCATATATAGGCAGAAATGCTCATTACAACTACCAGAAAACTGAATAACCAAATCACAGATCTGTCTTGATTGTATTGTATGTATTTTGCTAAAAGTCTATGTGTCTAGTTTTGAACGTGCATGGTAGAACTGAAGTTTCATTCTCTTCTTACAGCATCAACAACAAAATACAAAGAGCAGCAAAGTCTTTACCATAAACATGAAGAACAGGAATGAGAGCATAGAAAGAAAAGGAGCGAGTGAGAGAGCAGTACTGGCATCAGCCTTGTCTCTTCATCTGTGCGCTTCAGAACTGCCTTAATTCTTGGTGTCATAGATTCAACAAGGTGTTGGAAACGCTCCATATTGACTTGATAGCATCACACAGTTGCTGCAGTATTTATCTGTCCATTACATCCACTTGATACAAAATATATGCTTGACCTTTAACGCTGTGTGACTGCTTGCCTGTGTGTTAGCACAGAACAGCAAAGAACAGTTTGATTTTAGGAAAATAAATTACGCTTACTGGTCTGTGGAGAGAAATCACATTGCTGGGTTTAGTCTCTGGTAAACAGCACCCTGCCTCTGCGGTTCCAGGTTTTGTGAAATGTCTGCTTTTTAAGGCCAACAGCAAATATGCCCTGAAAAAGAGGTTTTAACAGGTGGAACCTTTATTGCTGCATTTGTGTGCTTATTCATTTCATTCATATGAAAAGTGTGTTTTGGGTCTGACCTTTTAAAGAATGCTGATAAGTGTGGTTTGGGTTTACTGGCTTAATCTCGGAATAATGTCAGTTCCTTCATACATGAAGGTAGTTTTTCATTTTGAGAATCTATTTCTGTTCAAAGAACTCAATTAAGTTAATAATGAACTGTTTCTAATATATATTTATATATCTATATATAGATATAGATAAAATCATTTTATTCTGCTGTATATTTAAATGGTGACAGACAAGTTATTTCTATAACTCAATTTTTATGACATTTAAGGGAAACTAAAACCAGTCAAATAGATTTTATTAAAACTTTTTTAAACTGCATATGCTATGGCTTGAGGAGCTGGTAAAGACCAGTCTGATCTCATGGTAATATTTATAATAGCTATGTTGGCCCTACAGCACCAAACGCTGCAGAAACATAAATTTGGTTAAAAAATTGTACCGTGATGACACTTCAAGTCTTGTTTCAGTTTGTGTGTAGATGTGGTGGTGACTTACTTCAATGTGCACAGACACGATTCTACACTGTGAGAGGAGTTTAGATGTATTTGCTATCATTTTTTATATGGAACTAGCTTTTTGGCAGCTCCAGAATGAAGTCCTAAAGTGAATCAATCTGAAGCCGTTTTGTTTCTGTGTTTACATCCCATAAGCATCTTTCCTGAACTGATGATGCCATGGCTCCACTTTTCCTTTTACCTCTATGTGCAAACCCTGCCAAAGCGAGTTTCTGCTCATGCTCCATTTCTTGTGTTTTGTTGTTGTTGTTTTTCTGTGGCAGCTTTACAGCACCACTTACAGGCCTCACATATATGCTGCAGCATTTTCAGTGGTTTTGTGTGGATGTATACATTTATTGAAACGATTCTGTCTCTACGGAAACTTGCTTTACAGCAAAAAGTTTAAGTATAATGGGGTCTCGTTTATGAGTGTTGGAAAATTGGAGTGGGAGATGGGTAAATGGGTGGGGACGGAGGGGTTGGGGATAGAGCTGGTCTTCCTCCACATTGAAATGAGACAGCTGAGATGGTTTGGACATGTTGTCAGGATGAATAGATTTCTGTTGGAGGCCTTTCAAGAATTGCCAAATGGGAGAGATCCTGGGGAGACCCAGGATTTGCAGGTTATTATATCATCATTATATAGCAAAATGATCCACGTCTGACAGAAATGCAGTAAAAAGGACTTGTTTGACTTGCAAAGATCCAACTGACTGGTTAAGAAACTTTTAGATCCAGAAATCCACATCAACAGTTTTGGTTTGCAGTGTAGGTTTCTGCCTCCCTCCTTTCACCGCTTCTGATGCTTAGTGTGTTGATGTTGATGACTGTGACTTAAGTTGTTGAAATGCTTGGAAAACTCATGTTTATGCTTACCTGAGCAAGACCTGTATTTGTAGACAAATTCTGGTAGCAAGATTTTTGCAGAATTGATGATTATTTGATCAGGTTTGCCTTAACTACTGTAGAGTAGAGATGTTATGGTTATAGATTATTATTATTATTTATTATTTCACATTGCATCACACAGCGTTACATCCACCTATAGTTTTTTCTGGTCACTCTGACGTCTTGATCTGCTCATATAGTCTTAACATAACAGACATGTTTGGGCCTAATCTGGGCTACTTTTGGCACTTATTGCTCAGTTACAGCACTAGCAAATTTTGTGGACCAGATGTGGTCCAGATATTACTTGTCAGTCTGGATGTGGGTTATGGAAAGTGATCCAGAAGTTCCAGAAGTGATCCAAACACGAGGAGCTGGCCTGGACACAAATTACAACAGGTTTCTTGTGGGCCACATCTGGTAGTCATGTGTCTACCAGAGTTTTGGATGCCAAACTCACATTGAGTCTATGTCGCAAGTCAGGGCCAAATATGGGCCAAACCAAACTGCAGAAGTGGGCCAGATTTGGGCCAAATATTTTTTGCTATCTGGGCATTTTTGTTATTTTGTAACCACGTCTCGATGAAAAACATATCACTGCATTCTCAGTATTTCTTCTGTGTCCTTGTTAGCACTTCCAGCTTGTCTACATTGTTAGCTAGTGGCCTCGCATTTCCATCAAAACTTCTGGAAAAAATAGTTTGAATGTTCTTTCCTCTTTTTCTCTGCCCTGCGTGCTTTGTTTCCCTTCAGCTCATTTGGGACTTGATGTGTTATTTTGCCCAATAATTTGGCTTTGAGAACTTTTTCATTGCCTTGAATACTCATAACAAATGTAGAAAAAGGCCAATGTACAAGAAGAAATCCCTCCAGCAACCTCCAAACCAGCATGAGAAAAAGAAAAGAAAACTCTTTTAACACAATGGATGATCTTCAGAAAACAACAAAATAACAAAAAAACATATAAGAAATTACCATAAAATAATCTAACCTACTACATAATGCTGCACAAATCTGGAAATATGAGATTTACTGATCAAATTGATACAAAACTATGATGACCAGATTGATAACATTTATTTTCTTTAGTTAAATTATAAATAAAATCCTAAATTCTTTTGTTTTTCCTACCTGGGCATGTGAAACTTGACCTTCCAGAGCTTCCTTGTGGCAGCCTTACATTCCCAGAAACTCATGCATCATTTTATTCTGACCGTTTGCCTTCAAAAGATCTTAAATCTTCTGCTGAAAAGAGAACAAAGAGTGATGTGAAACTGTGCAAGATCAGAGACACAAAGAAAACAGCACTTGTGATAATTAGAATAGCGGTACGGAGTGAGTGATAATTGTTCAGGAGGCTACACACAGAGATAATTGGATACAGAGGGAGGGCACAGCCTCCATCTGCCTGTCCAGACAAATTCATAAGTACTATTTCTGCATATTTTGCAAGAATTTGCAAGTATCTTTTTCTCCCAGTTGAAAACAAAGTTTTTGCCATATTATACAGATGGTTAACAAAGTTCATGAATATTCTGTGACTCATTATCTCAGTCATAATGCTAAATGGACTTGTACTTATAGGCCACTTTTCCATTCAGTTTGCCACTCAAAGCGATTTACACTACATATCACATTCACCCAAACCCCCGATAAGCACATCGAGCCACCAACCTTTGGGTTGGAAGACAACTGCTCTTCCTCCTGAGCTACAGCCACCCCAGGTGTTAAATCTTAAATGATCAACAATAAGGAGGGGTTAATTTTTTTTCATTTATGTCAGCATATGAATAAACTATAAACTGGTTGGATGGAATCACTCTGCTCTCTTAAGAAATGTGTCATTTACCTGCCTGTTACCTGAAAGCTATGCTGCAGTATTGTTGGCTGATGATGGTGCATTACTGCAGCTATGGTGGGTTTGCAGTTATTAGGACCTACTGAAACTGGGAAACCCAGTCAAGATGTAACATTGGTCACCAAATCTTAAATCAATTAAAAGATGATTAAGCAGGCTTTCCAGCGACATATGACACAACGGTAATTGTTAAGGTAAAGATGATAAATATTGAGCAAACATTTTGTGTTAGATTATAGGACTACAAATCCAGATTAAAAAACAATGATAGGCCCAAATAAGCTAAACAACTTTGCTCTCACTTCATTTTAAGTTTAATTCTACTGGAATCAGATTATGTCATCCACTCCTGAGCGCTGGTGTGAGGGAATGAGAGCAGAAAGTAAGAGAATATTATTAATATTAATATAATTATTAATATAATTAATATACAAATAAATATAAATAGGATTATAGGAAGAAAAGACGGGTAGACGGAGAGTCAGACAGAGAGGGATGGAGGGGAGGTGGTGGTATTAGTGATGACGTTTTTGTCCAGCATGCTAGCGACACCACTTGTCTTAGCGATCCAAGTCTTGTTGCAGCGTGACATTGGCTGAAAGTCACCATGGAAATCAGACTGCTGGGTAGCCTGTGTGTCTGTGAATGTCTGACAGGGATAGCAGGGGTCTTCATTTAAGCCCTCTTGGATGCCTGCGCTAAATCAGATTTCCTGCCTTCTCCCTCTGACTGAGAAGTTAGTCTTGTGTTTACCAATGGACCGACATAAGGTGCACACCCTCACACACATCTGTAAAATCCTCTACCCACATTTATCTCCTACCTTGCTATCACAAACAGGATGAAAAAGCAGAGGAGGAGAATAAAACTAAATCTAAAGTGAAACTTCAGGTGTTGTTGAGGGTATAAATTCTTATGAAAACTGTAAACAGGAAGAGTAATTCTCTTGTGGTGAATTGACAGATATCACATCATAAATGTTCCAGGGGTTGAAGCTGATTCCAGAAACAAGCAGGATGCTGCATTTTCTGCTCTGCAAGCATCTGTGTCAGATAGCCATCAGTTCCTATTAAATGTAGCAGCTGATGTATGAAGGGTTTCTCTTCTGATAGCGGGCAGTTATGGCTGAAATGAGTGTAGTTAGGATTATTTTGCTCTGACTGCGTCTTGGCAAAAATTTTGCATCTCTGACATCTGATTAATTGATGGATATCAATTCAAACAAATCGATAAATACAAATGTTCAGTCAATAGATAGATACCAATGATTTTGTAGTGGAGAATTCAGCATAAACATTTATTGTTGTTTTGTTCTTGAAACGTGGAAACAGATTAGTTGTGTTTTCTGAGTCTTTTATGTGAGGCGTGCTGTGAGCCTTAAATCTATCATGCCGAATGTGACCTTGTTACTCTGCCGTAAAGCGTTCTCTCTGGGGTGTTACTTTTATTGAAACCTCCTAATGAGTTTAATTATATGCACTTTAGTAACTAAATTCGTCTTGCCCCATACACACACGCACACTCACACACGCACACACACACAGTACACTCGGTGTCATAGACTCATCAAGGTGTTGGAAACATTCCTCAGAGATGTTTCATATTCCTTTCCATATATCCTTTCAGATGCTTCATATTGACATGACAGCATCACACAGATGCTGCAGATTTGTGTTATGGTGCATTATCCTGCTGTGGTCATAAAGGGATGGACATGGTCAGCAACAATACTCAGGTAGGCTGTGGTGGGTTACCCAGGCCATGTTGGTACTAAGGGACCCAAAGTGGGCCAAGACAATATCCCCCACACCATTACACCATCAGCAGCTTGAGCCATTGATCCAAGGCAGGATGGATCCATTTTTTTATTATGCTTCTACCGATTCTGACCCTACCAGCTGCATGTGGAGCTGAAATGGAGCAGCAACGTTTCTCCAGCTTCTATTGTCCAGTGTTGGTGAGTCTGTGTGAATTGTAGCCTCAGTTTCCTGTTCTTAGCTGACAGGAGGCACCCG
>JBAMHW010000012.1:3911249-3923432 GCA_037177495.1 Rhadinocentrus ornatus
GAGGCACCCGGTGTGGTCTTCTGCTGCTGTAGCCCATCTGCTTCAAGGTTGGACGTGTTGTGTGTTCAGAGACGCTGGTTGGACCAGTGCTGATTGGACTTCCTGTTGCCTTCCTATCATCTCCAACCAGTCTGCCCATTCTCCTCTGACCTCTGACATCAAGAAGACATTCTGGTCCAGACATCTGCTGCTCACTGGATATTTTCTCTTCAGACCATCTCTGGAAATCCTATAGATGGTTGTGTGTGAAAATCCCAGTAAATACTCAGACCAACAACCATGCTGCATTCAAAGTCACCTCAATCTTCCTTCTTCCTTATTTTACTGCTCAGTTTGAACAACAAGTCGTCTTCACTATGTCCACATGATTAATGTGCGGAGTTGCTGGCATGTAATTGGCTGATTAGATATTTGTGTTAAAAAACATTTGAACAAGGATAAATGAGCTACTAAATATTCTGTCTAAATTTTAATGAATTGTGTCTTATACTACCTTGCAGCTCTTTAACTGTGCATGATCAGTTGAATATTATGTAATAATAGATGTTATTATGATGCGGTTATGCCTCTGGCTGCATGTCCCTGTTGGTGAAAATTTTCTCTTATGACACTCATCAGCTGCATCCCAGGGCCAAAGGCTGTACAGTCACTGATCTGAGCTTTGATACTCTATTGTGCTAATGGCCTTTAATGAGGCATAAATCACATCACTGTACACAATACACAAAGCATTTTATGCCCATGCTTTTGCCAAAAACAAATGAAAACATTTATGGTTCAAAGAGAATGATTTCACTGCAGTAAAGAAAGTGAAATACACTATCATGTTTGTTTTTTTACATAAAAACTATTAATCTCTGTCAACATTTGAGCTTTTATTGGCGTTGGAGGTCCAGTATGTACCAAACTAAAAACAAGTCAGTGGAACAAGGAAGCTAGTGGAAAGTGGATTTTAAACTAGTTTAGTAATCAGTCACTTATTAGATTTAGCTTCAAAACATATGGAGCAAACTGATGCAGAAATGAAGGCAACTGAAGAGAGGTGATGGACATTTATAACTTTATGTGGGCAGACATTTCCATTATGGCTCAGTGGCTTTCACACATAATAGTTGTGTAATACCACTCCTAACCCTCCGTTACATTTTAGTAAGTATTTTGAACATGTCACAGTTGTGCAATCTCATGTTAGGCTTTGTGTCATACATGGTGCTTTCAGTTTCTACCTTTCCCAAAATAGCTCGTTCATTAGAGGATTGCATGCATGTGTGTTGCAGACTGTAGCATATGTGCAGCTGTCGGAGCGCTGGAGTGTGTGAGAAGTGAAAACAGCGAGCAAGGGAAAGGGGTGAGTGGGGAAGAGAGAAGCAGCAAGAAAGGAGAGTGAGCGCAAAGACGGCAAGCTTCTGTCGGCTGTGCAACAAGCTGCGATCAGCTGGGCTAACAGGAGTGGTGGTGGGGGGGCGGGATGGTGGAGGAGGTGGTGGGCAGAGGGAAAAGCCTTGAAGGAGTGAGCATCATTCAGGAGATATGAGGATGAGAAACAGAGTAAAACAGTGAGGGAAAGAGGAGAAGACGGCGCGGTGTGTGCAGGCGTTTGAGGTGAAAGAGACGGCTGGGAGGCGATTCGCCGAGCGCTGAGATCAAGAAAGAGAAGGGAGTGCATGAAAGTGACTGACACGCCCGTCAGACAGCAGAGGAGAACCTGGCAACTTTTCTTCTTTTCTCATCAACATTGGACGCGCTGTATCTTTTCATTTATTGTGGAGCTAAGCGGATTGTGCTACAGTACAGGCGGGATGATTAGTTTTCCCAGCTCGTCACTTCAAAGCTTTTTGACTTGCATATCTTTAAAAATGACGTAAAAAGGTGCAATAAGTCTGTTAATCTTGGACTGATGCTCTGTTTGTGGATCTTTGGATTGTGCTGTCAAACTTTGCTTTGATTCCTGGCTCTGCATCAGGTAGGTGTGCAGTTTTCACTTGATGAGGAAGTGCATGATAAAAATATAATCTAAATGTCTTATAAAAAACAGCTAACATTGAGGACATTTGGGGGACTTTTAGTGATTTAATCAAGGAATATTTAACTAAGAAGATCTAAATGTCTTAATTGGCCTCCTGGGGTCTTAGCAGACCCACTCTTTAATGTTTTAATATATCTTTAAAATATCTGCCAGCAAGTTCTAAAAGACGAAACTCATTTCCCCTCTCTGCCCTTGTTGCACTGTCATGTCTGAAAGTCAGCTTTTTTCTTACCACTACTAAAATAAAATCAAAGTTCTAGTGAACATTTCTTCCTCTGCCCCCCCCCCCAAGTCACTGTATTCCTTCTGAGTATTATCTTCCCTACACCTGCTGTTCTAGCTTGGCATTGAGCTTGCAGACAATATTTAAGTGGGACAGAAAAGCATTCACCAGCTCTATGCAGCGTCTGAATAAACAGAGCTCACTGTGTGGGTTCGGTGATCGTGATTCCCCTCTCATGCTACGAAGAGGTGAGAGCTTGGTGTTTCAGAGCTCCGAGGTGTATCCAGACACTCCATCCTGCACCCTGAAATATTCCCTGGAAGTGGTAAATAAAGATTAGTTAGCATTATTACCACATAAAATTCATTCTTGACCTAAAAGTCACAGATTTACATGATTGTCTGATTTTTGTGATGAATATACAGTAAAAGCAAGGATGTATGAATTTAATAATAAAAAAGTATAACAAGGTTTTATAGTTTATCATCCTTCTGTTTATGTGAAGGGAGTTGCAGCGTGTCACTCTTGTTAGAAATAATTGGAGTTATACTCATTTATTAATTAGCAGGTTAACTGAAGTTAAAGGAACATCTGTTTAGGTCTAAGGGTTGTTGGATAAAGGGCATCCGGGCATGAAACAGGCAGAAAATTTGAGAGAGGAATAATCATTTATCTGTTTAGAACATGACCACATTGAACTGAATGGAAATCAACCCACTTACACCATCCTGAGATTAAATCACAATACTTGTCCCATTATTTAGACTAGATTACTCCCCAGTTTAGGCCTAGAATGGAGCAAGGCTGAGAGTTGTATCTATCCATTGTGTTTGGATGTGCAAACCTATTAATGCATGTTGGGAAAATTTACCGGACAGACTGAGTTTAAGCCTTGACGTCAAACTGAGCAAGGACGCCATGTCTCTGTTGTTTTGTGTGCCAGATGAGCAACTTAAAAACATTTATTTTACAAGACTGCTGTGCATCCTCACTTTCTGTGCAAGAAGAATTATATTACTGAAATTGACAGATTGCATCCCCTTTTTCTCTCAACATCGTAGTTGTGAATATGCCTTTCAGTGGAGACAACTCCATCAGTATCCATGTAGTCATGTTTGTTGTGGTTGTGTTACTTAAAAAAGAAATCTGACAAGGTCAAGTAGTATTTCCACCACAGCTGCCATCTGTTATCCAGTCATTTATCTGAAAACATTTCTGGAGATACAGCCATGTGTGTTTAACAGTATTATTTAGTCTTATTGTTTTTCCATATACGGCTTGTATTTCTCTCGACAAGCATCTCGAAGACTTAAGTATAAACTTGAAAAAAATGTCACCGTTTATGATTTTGAACCAAAGCCATTAAGGACGTCATTATAGATTGATCGCTTGTCTAGAAATAAGCAATTCTGTCTGGCTGCAAAAATCCTTTGGGTCTTGACCACTTTACATTTAGACTGACGCACGCTGAAGACTATCTCCATCACGTACATCAGTGCCGACCCTGCTAATTGTTTACAGACATGCATGAGAAGAGGCTGATATGGTGAAAGGCCACAATGATTTTCATGCTGTCAGTCAACCAATTTGTGTGTGAACTATAGTTCAGGCTGGAGGTTTAACCTGCGCAGGCATTGATACAGAGGGTACAAATGAGTACACACCCATTTAAAATACAGTTTTATCTCTGCTTGTCTTGGATTAACTGGTTTTACCTTCTAAAAAATCTTAGATGTAAAGATAATTTATGCTTTGAGAGGAACGTACATTTGAGGACTAGGTGCAATAAATTCACATTTTTTCTTTCCTTAAAAAGATGGAAAGACAATGCAGCAAAACAGAAAGAAAACTATGAGGAACAACTCCATGGAAGAGTATCAGCTAACTGAAAGCAGGTGTGGAGCAACATAAAGGCAGGAAATAGCAGGAAGAGACAGGTAACATGGCGGTTAGGTTCTGAACCAGCAGCACACCTGGGAACAGATTTATAAGGACAGGTGTGCAGGATGTTCGGAACAGCTGCAACAGGTATGTGGGAGTCAAGTGAGAAATGATAGATGTGATAACTGTTGGCTTGACCAACAATGGGTTGAACGCTGTCAGAAAGGTTAAATTGTCGTTGTTTCTCAGTGGTGAAGACAAACACAAGCCACCAACACACAAAACAGCTCAATATCCAAAATTTATTCGCTTGTCAGGGTCAAAATGAAAAGGAATTAACCCCATAAAGCCCAGTGTCGCTAATTTGCATCAAAACATTTCTGGCCTTTGTTTATTTTATTTATTATTAATCTAGTTATTCTAATTTATCTATTTATTTTCTTTTATTCACTCTTATTTATGTACTTATATTTATTTATTGATATTAATGTATTTAATATTAAATTATACTTTATTTTGTTCCAGTCTTTTTCTTTTAGTTATTTTTTTCCCTGTGTTCATTTTATTTTGAAAGATTGTGAATAAAGTCAGGTGTTGTGGGATAACGGCATTAATGTCGACTTCCGGTCCCTGTGTCCGGCTTCAGTACACCTGGCTCAAACCAGCAGGTCCTGAGGCAGAACCTGACAACAACCTGTTTTAGAAATCTGGTGAGTTGGAGCAGAAAAAACATCTAAAACCTGCAGGACTGCAGTCCTGAGGGATGTAAAAGAAGTAAAACAACACAAGGTTAACTTTTTTTCCTTTTTATAATGAAACAAAGAGGAATAAAAAAAACTATGTCATGACATAAATATGAAGATTTTTTAGCATTAGCTTCAGCAACATGTTTTAATAGTCCTGATTGTGGTTATAAAGCACCTGAAAAAAGGTCTTTGAATGAACAGGTAAATAGTTAATAATGGAAAGGATTATCACCTGATTAATTTGTTTTACTTCAACATTATGCATTTGAATTATTCCAGTTTAAAACACTTAGGTTAAACCAACTTTATTCCTAATGATGATTCAATTTATTTAATTAACTAATTTTAGTCATTCCAGTTTAAAACAATCCTATTGTCCTGCTAATATTGTCACACATTAAAATGACCCTGCCTAATTTACTTATTTCATGCATATGCTATAAATTGTCAACTAATTCTTTGTCACACCTTTAGTCTGACGTTAATTAGGTGTAAGCATAACTGTAGTATTGAACTACTCCCTTTATTTTCAGACTATTTGATGAATTAAAGCTAAAATGAACCGGGCTGCCGGGTGGTGTGGAGTTTGCATGTTCTCCCCGTGTACGTGTGGGTTCTCTCCTGGTACTCCGGCTTCCTGCTACCATCCAGATACATACATGTTAGGTTAATTAGTCACTCTGAATTCTCCCTAGAAGTGAGTAGTTGTTTGTCTCTATGGTCCTGGCGACCTGTACCTGCCTTTCACCTGCTAATTGCTGGGAAAGACTCCAGCCCTCTGCAACCCTGAAGTGGAATAAATAAATGATACAGAAATAAATGAATGAAATGATAATTAATTCAGCAGATTTTTTTTTATATATTACATCCTAACCTAATTTAATAGAGTTGTTCTGACTAAATTTACAGTAATACAATTAGTCAAACTCTTGTTAATTAAGTTAGTCCGACAAAAAAGTTTCATTCTAAATGGAAAGTTATTTAATCACATGGAAATCCAAGTGATCATGACTTTTTCATTCTCATTCAGACTGATTATTTTTGAGAAATGTTCCTCCACTTGCATGTGTTAGCCAGTAAGCTTTATAAATAAAATGTGATTGAATGAGTGCATAAATTGTCTGCTTAGAAACAAATAAATTGAACAAATATCACTGACAATAAAAGACAAACTGGTGATGACCATAGACTTTATAGTCTTTATAGTATATAAAAGATGGACTGAGCCTCCGTGACATTACCCGTAAGTTTCTGGAGAGCTGAATTGAAGTTCATTGGGCGTTCCTACAATCGCCATCTTGGCAGCGTCATGCCTGCCGTCGCTCCCAGAAAATACAAAAATGGGCAAAGTGGCGGAACTGAGAGGGAGGCTGTGGGCGTGGGGATGGATGATTGACATCTATCAAACTCTAAGCTGCCTGTTGCTAAGAGCTAACTGAGCCAACTCCGATCTAGTGTGAGCTAACCGGCTAATGAAGGTAGGCGGGCTAAAGCTAAGGCGCTCTGTTAGTCGGCTAAAAACCGCATTTGAGCTGCACTCTCCCTTCTTGCCACAGATATTGGATACATCAAAAGGACACGCCCCTAATTATGCAGAATTTCATATTTTCAATTTTAAAAAACATTCAAACGGATGAGTTACAAAAAAATTCACCCCCTACACAGTTGTCATGAAGGAAAACTTGACCTATGAATCCTAAAATGGATTTTTGTACCAGGCTTTAAACATGTTTATTTCTGCTGTGAAGTTGGTCTTTTTAACATGGGAGTCTATGGGGATTTGCTCTGTTTTGAAATCTGCCCCTAGTGGAAGAGGGGTGAACTGCAATTTTTGGCACTTCTACGTAGGCTTCACATTTCACCGCCTGAGGTTGCTGCTTGGTGATGACTTTATGCTCATAAAAACACTTCAGACAGGTGACAACAGATTTTATCTTATATTTCAGACCGTGTGGTCCTTTGCTGCCCTATTTCCAAGATGGTTTGAGGTTTCGCTTGATCTCGTTGGACCTTCTGTCTAAAAGGCACATCAACAGTTTGAATCAGGTTACCTCAGCATGACTAAATTTTAATAAGATGCTGAAACTCCTGTAAATTGTACTTGATTTGCTTACTTTCACCTTGCAAAAATTAACTTATTTTGTTCATATGAAATCTTCTACATCATATTATATAAAACCCTGCAGTTTTACTTCATAGAGTGGTCTTCTGTGTTTTATGAAGGGATTCAACCAGTATTAAAATGCATCATGAGCATTATCGCAGCACTTTCTGGCACCGTTTGAAGAGGTTTAACATTTGTGGTGAACAAACTCAGTTGCATAACGTTCAGTTTTTTTATTTTAATATTTTTAATTAGCACAATAAAAACTAGCATATTCAATACTATCTCTAAATATGTAAAATCAACTTCATGATCATTCACCAGTTGTGTTTCATAGACTAAATTCATAACAGTTAACTCAAAGACCTGCTATTTCCATTTTTTCCTTTGAGGTTTGTTGGTGTATCTAAGTGGGATGTCCTCATAAGGCTAGAAATTCAAGGTCATGGATGTGCTTACTGAAATTTTATCAAGTTTAGTCCAGACCTGACAGGTAATGACTGGGCGAGATATCTTACAGCAGATACAGGATGGAAATGGAGAGAACAAGGGTCACTGCAGACAGCTCTTCCTCGATATTAAATGAGCTGAGGGACGAAGGGAGAACTCAGTTTCCTGTAGGGACCAAGGAAGCACGAAAGAATACAAGGAAGCGGGTGATATGGATGGGCGGATGAAATGGTAGTACAAGACCACCTCTGATAGACTGCAAATGATATTTCAAAGGATTAACAGCATTCACCTGGCAACCGCCCCACATGTCCATAAATTGAGCAGCTAATGAAAAACACTGGTGAAACCCACAATAGTTCAAACTGACCAAACCTGATGATCATGGAAGCCTGCTTTTCCCTTTGGAAACAGACCTGTTGTGGAGCTAGAGCCCTCAGTGCAATGCTTCTTCATATTTAATTCATTTTGACAAGGTTAAATGCCTCCAAAGTGACTCTCAATTGATCTTTAGTCTCCATACTTAAAGATGCTCTGTTGGGTTTTGATCTAAGCAATTAGAAAGCTGCATAAAGCGTTGTGTATATCCATGAAGTGTAATACCTGCAGGCTGCTAGGAGCATTTAATGTCTCAGACACCTAGTTTAAATCGGTCGGCTATTCTTTTGTTAACTTATGTTCATGCCATCTGTTTATTGGATCGAAATGAATGAAAATGTGCAGATTTTGATTTATACAAGGTGCTTTATTCTTCCTGTGATGCATGGCCAAAGATCTTTTTGGTGAAACAATTGGTAATTGGCTGCTAGAAAAATGACTCATGCATAATAAATGTTTTAATATCTGGCATCACTTCTTCTGATCAGATAACCTGATTGAAGAAAATTTATGGGATATTCATTTGACTTTTAACAGACTGATTGCATGTAATGCGTGGAATATGAGAGCCAACTCCTTGTTATCCTTGGAGATTTTCACAGTTTATGCACTCAATGCTGACAGTTGAATATATGAATGTATTAAAATCTTTAGACACTGATTAAAAACATTTAGGGCAATCTGTAAGCAAATGAACACTCATGTTATAGAATTTAACTTTCCTCCTAGAATTGCATTTAATTAGGAATTTCAACAACTTGTTGCAGGTTGTACAGATGGACTGCAGGGCTCTGCGTGTCTCACCATATAAAAATCCTTTAATCAGTACAGTGAATTAGTGATTTTGTCTTGTCCTGTTATTGCAACCCATAGTGGCTTTAGGAGCTTCATATTTTTTAAATATAGGTTGTTATTTTTTGCATGAAAAATACTTCTCATGTGGTTGCTGGGACGACTTTGGTGTTGTTTGTATAGAAAGAGGAATACACTAGGAAGGTCAACCAGAGGAAATGCATTACAGTGTGAGCCTACATATAAAAAGCACAAATACACTTAATTAGGTACACTTGTTCAAATACTTGACACAAATATCTAATCAGCCAATCACATGGCAGCAACTCAGTGCATTTTGTCAGATAAACATGGTCAAGACAACTTGCTGAAGTTCAAACAATACTCAACAACAGCCTTATACCCATAAACCTTCCCTTGGAAAAGCAAATTAGTTTGGCACAACACAGCAGCCAGACCATCATTCTGCTGCTACCATGTTGGACAGGACAAGTTAAAAAAGAAAGAGAAACTGCTGATCTACTGGGATTTTCACACACAACCATCTCTAGGGTTTACAGAGATGGTCTGAAGAAGAGAAAATATCCAGCGATCAGCAGTTGTCTGGACCAGGATGTCTTTTTGATGTCAGAGATCAGAGGAGAATGGGCAGACTGGTTGGAGATGATGGAAAGGCAACAGGAAGTCCAATCAGCACTGGTTCCAACCAAGGTCTGCATTATAGCATCTCTGAACACACAACACGTCCAACCTTGAAGCAGATGGGCTACAGCAGCAGAAGACCACATCAGGAGCCTTCTTTCAGCTAAGAACAGGAAACTGAGGCTACAGTTTACACAGACTCACCAACACTGGACAATAGAAGATGGAGAAACGTTGCTGGTCTGATGAGTCTCCGTTTTAGCTCCACATTCAGATGCTAGGCTCAGAATTTGGTGGAAGCATCATGAAAACATGGAACCATCCTGCTTTGGATCAACAGGCTGCTGGTGGTGTAATGGTGTGGGAGATATTTTATATTTTCTCAGCACACTTTTGGCCCCTTAGTACCAACGTGGCCTGGTTTAACCAGCACAGCCTGCCTGAGAATTGTTGCTGACCATGTCCATTGCTTTATGACTACAGTGTAGCATCTTCTGATGCTACTTCCGGCAGGATAATTTACCATGAATGTTTCCAACAATGTTTTTTTTATAAATAAACAGTAGAGGGGAGGAAAACAGACTTTTACACTAAGCTGAAGAAAAAACAAATGCCCACAGATGATACATCCTTCTACTTGGCTATTTTAAGACACCACTAATAAAGTGTTGCTAAATGCTCATGTTGATTAATTTACTAGATAAAAATATGAAACTATGCCAGATTCAATTTATAAAATAAAGACTGTTGTTTCTTTTCTGTTGCAAGAGAAAAACTATGGTCTAGAAGTTTTTTGTTTTATTTTTTTTAACTTTTATCAGGAAACCAAAAAAGACCAACGCTTAGAGTCTGGTTTGAAGCAGCGTTTGGGAGGGGCTGAAGCTCCAGGCAGCAGTCTCCACAGTATCAATTTATCTCAGTCAGCTGAAAGGAAGGAGCTCTCTGTTCAGACCAGAGGTTTTGTCATGAATTGCCCAGGACATCAGGCAGCATCATTGTTTGGCATCGCTAAAGTGGTTGAGAGAAAGCTAAATCAATTAGTCTCAGGAGGCCTCGCATTGTCATTCGCAACGGGTTACCAGTGGCAGACGGCCAGCGGTGGTTCACTCAAGGAAACGGGGAGGGAGGGAATAAGAGGAGGCAGAGGGAGCAGGTCCGGCTCATTCGATTTGTTCTGGAAAGTGATTACTCCTTCTGAATCCCAACATTCCCCCTCCTTGCCTCTGCACAGTGGCTGCTGGATGAGTGTGACACACCTTGCTGGGGCACTCCTTGTGGCTGCTTTCACAGTTTTTCTTGATAGCTTGTCCCAACCTTCAACTGTAAACACTTTAGCTTGGATTGCATGCTGCAAACTAAATTTTGTTCTACCTCCGCTTGCAGGGTGGCGGCCTCTATTTGTTTTGTAATTGTGAGTGAAAGATTAAATGAAAAGAGAGACGCTTATGTGCATAAGTGGTGTGTGTTTGAAAAAAATGACTGATGCCAGTAGACTGAGGTGGAGTGGCGATGATAAATCAATTAAAGTGTGCAGAAGAATTAGTGTAATGAAGGTGACAGCAGAACCCGTACCCACTCAACCGTGACTCAGTCCTCTTGGTGATTGTGTATGGGTGCACACAATTGTGTTATTACTGTAGCCTACACAGGAGTAGTGGTGCATTTTTGAGTGGTTAGAATTCTGCAAAATGGAGATCTGGAGCATCAAATGATAGTTTTGTAAGTTATATTCCTCACTAAGAGGTGAATCTCTTACAAGACACCAGCTCCCATCTTGATGAACAAAGCGCTGATGTTCCAGATTTTAACCAAGGTTATGATTATTATAACAGGAAAGATCATTAAAATTGCATTTGATTTCAAAATTCATACACAAATCACCTACTGATGAATACCACTAAGTCCTAGTAAAAACTTGCTCCAAGATACGAAGGGGGTGGTGTTATAAAGCCTTTCAGGTGGATGTTGAGTCTAATTTTGAATACTATTTTCAACCAAAGCTAACAGTCATCTCCTTCTCCACCGCTAATCTAGAGTCAGGTTAAGGGGGCAGTAGCCTAAGAAGAGAGATCAAGACTTCCCTTTCTACTGACTCGTTCCCAGACCAGCACAGTGACAGAGTCCCTCTAGCTATATCCATAGCCTGTGAACATAGGTGAGGGCAGGAATGTAGACTGGCTGATAAATCAAAGGCTCTGCCATTTGTCTCAGCTCCTTCTTCACCAGAACAGACCAGTACAGAGTCTGCATCACAGCCAACACTGCACCAATACGCCTGTGGATTTTCTTCCTTTAATCTTGAACAAGACCCAAAGATACTTGAACACCTCCACTCAGGACCCTTCATGCTACCAACTTATCATGGTGGAGGGGTTCGCATGTGCTTGTGATCTTAGATGCTATGTTGTTGGGGGCTTCATACCTCTAGTAGGGCACCCAAGGCAAATAGTTCTCTAGGTGAGGGACCAGACAGAATGACCCCCATGAAGAAAGATAATATTGGACCCATGTATCACTTTCTGGACTGCTTTACTGGGCCACGGCTGGAGCTGGGAAGTGGTGGCAAGTGGTTGGTGGCAGGGCCTATTAGGCCTGGTCAACACAGCCTGAGATGACATGGTGTCACCACAAGTGGGAGGGACCACGGGGGTTAAATCACTGTAAGCTGGGAGGTGGCCAAAGCGGGTTCTTGGTGGTCTGATCCTCAACTGTGGATACTGGATCAAGGAATGTGGAACGGCAACTGTCTTTACTTCTACCACGCCTTTTCTGTAAACTTAATCTGTTTTTTCCCCCTTTTTGCTTAATAAGGCATCCACCATATATTTATTATGAGTGTATTGCAAATAATCAGAATACTTCCTTATATATATTATATTATATTATATTATATTATATTATATTATATTATATTATATTATATTATATTATATTATATTAT
>JBAMHW010000012.1:3931089-3944131 GCA_037177495.1 Rhadinocentrus ornatus
CCTGGTGAGGTGTTCCGAGCACGTCCCACCGGAAAGAGGCCCCGGGGAAGACCCAGGACGCGCTGGATGGACTACATTTCTCGGCTGGCCTGGGAACGTCTCGGGATCTCTCCGGATGAGCTGGTGAATGTGGCCGGGGAGAGGGAAGTCTGGGTTTCCCTGCTTAGGCTGCTGCCCCCACGACCTGACTCCGGATAAGCGGCAGACAGTGGATAGATGATGGATGGATGGATGGATGGATGGATGGATGGATGGATGGATATTTGAAAGTTCTCCAACCTCTTTTGTTTGGAAAGAAAAGGAATTCTCCTTTCCTCTTGTGACGCGAGTGCTTGGTGCAGCATTACAGTGTGAATCTCTAAAGTAATCCTCATAATTTACTGGCACTGAAGCAGACACTTGGAACATCTCCCCTTTTGGCTCAAGTGTTAGTTTCTCCATTTTGGTTGTATTGATTATTAAATGACAGGAAGAAATAAAGGATATATTATTTGGCTTACAAAAATAGAACAATATGAACAAACTTAATAGACCAGTAAATCGAGAGATTTGCCTTTTGGCTCAGCTCCTTCACCACGACAGACCGATGTCTGTCCACATCAAGATGTGTGTATGTATGTATATATATATATGTGTGTGTGTGTGTGTGTGTACATTTAAAGAAATGGATAAGTTTTGATGAAATTTTCAGGAAATCTTCTAGATGAAATAAGAAGGAAGTGATTTTTGGGGTGTTTTAGATCACTGTCTGGGTGGAGGAATTTTTTACGAAGGATTCTTTACTATGAGGAAATAAGGATAATTTTACCATTAAAACTTCTAGCTCAAAAATAATACCCTCAATCATAGCCAAAATAAAGAAATTACAGTTCCTTGGTGAATGTTTGCACTCTCTGAGTGCTCTTAGTTACATGTAACATAAATGTTTATAGATTATAGGATTGTTTAAAAAGACACATTTTTCCATTTCATTTGCAAAGGTTGAAGCTATCCCAGCTTCAGCAGCTCTATAGTTCAACTTCCAAAATTATTATTGAACTTATTTCTCTCCTACTGCTAGCTTATAAGCTTCAGTGTAGCCTCCACTATTGGAAGTTCATCAGATCAGATGTGATTGTCATTAATCTCTACAAAAATGAATAAAAAATGTTCTTTCTTACAGAAATTCATGTTTATGTTTTAGTTTGCTTTATTTCAGCCTAATTCTTTCTTGTCTTACTAGTGTAATTAATACCTTTTAACACCTCTAGACACTTTGAGCCTTTCCTGCTGTTGGCATGGTGAAGAGGCTACAAGGCAGATAAAAGTAGTCATTTAGAAGAGACCTTAAATGCTTTATGTTGGAAATACATCTTAGACCCACAAGCAGCTAATTTAAGGTGTAATTGTTTCGTTGTCCCACACAGAAGCTTTTCTGTGAGTCGAAACCTCTTGTGTTTTGTGTCTAGACAGTATTTACCACAGAACACTAGACTCTCACACAGTTGCTTTGTATTGTTGACTAATGCTGGACCAAGTTTTTATAACTAATGTAAAATTTCAAACCCACTTAAAAGAAAATAACAGCTTGTTGAAGAGGTTTTGTAAGAAGCAAACTTAAAAATCAGATATTTTTCTACAGAATAATGTACTATAGAGCAGTGTTTCCGTGGCTCTTGTACTTAACTGGAAATATAAAAGTTTCAGCATTGCATTAAGTCATGGAAAAAAGAATAATTTGGTTCAGTTCTTCCTTAGGGTAAAATGATTTTATCTGGGACCGCAATGCATTTTCTGCTTTAATTTTTTATTCACACCTTCTCTGGAGTTACTGCTGTACAGATCTCTTTGATATAGCATCACCCTGGAAGCAAAGTTGTCTTTAATCCATTTAAAGGAGAATTTAGCAACTTTTGTTTAAAGATTATCACCACAAGGGTCGTAGTTTTGCCAGTTGAAGATTGTATTAAGAAAACAAGTCGTAGTTTCGAGACGTTTTTCAGTGTGACGTACATCTTAAAAATCCAAACAGGAGTCAAAAGGTTCAGCTTAGTCCAATTCAGTATAAGTTTAAATCAAGCAAAACCTCTAGCTGAGTGGGTAAAGGCACTTTTGTAATAGAAACTAAAACTGTTATTAATTTTCCTCACAGGGTTGTCACAAATTAATCTTATGGTCCTTAAACATGCACAATTACAAGGTTTTTCACATTTACTAAACACCTCACTTAAGTCAGTCATGAAGAAAAAGTTCATATAGTAGTTTTCAAAACCACATGTAGAAGATGTTCAAAGCTTTTGAAATTATCACAATGGCGGTGAGGAAGAGGGACCCAAACGCAGATTGATGAGTCAGGCTGATGTGGAAACACAGTTTTAATATAAGGAAAGTTCAGTGGGAAGCACAGTCAAATTAAACAGAGCAGGCAAGGATGATAGTGAAAGACCGAGAGGTTTTTATACAAGCAAGGAGAAGAGGAGACAATCAGCAACAGACAATCGGTTGACAGGAGAGCAGGAAAAGAAAACCAACCACAACAAAGAAAGGACAAACTAAGGAAATAAAAAAAACTTAAGATTTGAGTTTCTCATTTGAAATATCACGAAATGACTTCACACTCCAGTATAGTTCACCTACACTAACAGAAATCTAAAAGAAAAACAAAACAAGTCTGTTTTGGAACTTTATGACTTTTTTTTTTTTTTATCTAACACAACTGTTGATTTATTGCTCCTGGATTTAATTCATCAATCAGTCTCCTCTGGTGGATATTAGCTTTGACATTTACTTTGTCTCTAACTGCTATGAATGTTATGTCAGACTTTAGATGAAGTTATTGATGAACCGGTCAATGAATCTGGTCAAACTGGTCATTTTAATAATGTTATGCAGGCCTGTGCTCATCATTCCTGTCTTTGCAAAGTTTTCTAACCACGGATTATTCTTCTGTGAAATTATCAATAATAATATATGTTATCCTAACATCCTAATAGACTCTTGTCCATGGTGTCTGTCCATTTTGAAATGTGATTTTTTAAATGCTGATCTCATATTTAGTGTTTATCAATATAACACATAGATTTGATGGTAATAAATATCAAAGTTTGATTTTATTTAATATTAAATGATGATTTCCTTGGCTTCGATCAGTCTTAAGCACAAGACCATATAACAATTTATGTGTCTTTGTATTACTACGTGTCTGTGTGAGTGCAAGTGTGTGAAAGATTTTAAAATTAAAGTTGAATACTTTTCTACTTTAATCATCAAAAATTGAATTATGCCCATTTGTGAATGAAAAAGTTTGGAAGCAGTTATCATACCACAGATTTTACCATGAACGACCTGCCCAGGAATCTTCAATATTTCTTAATTATATTTGATAAAAGAGGAACATACGTCACAATAACATAATTTTTCCTGTTTAATCTTAAGATGAATGTGTTATTTGGGCATCATCTGGTGCATGCACACAAGTAATGAAATACACTGGAATTCAGTTTAATCATTTGCTGATACATAATTGGTAAATAGATTCTGCTCAGCTATTTATTATAATTCTGATGTTTAGCTGGAAAATGTTGCTATTCAGGAGAATCTACCAGGATCAGTCTGTTCTGACATGGCCATTACCTTATGCAAGGTTTATGATTTCACCCTCATCTGTGTAGTGACCTTCGAAGTAATGTACATAAAGTATAGCATATAATTTGTTTTCAGTGCAGAGAAAGGAAATGTGTCTTCATTTAAGAAGGACTATAATCCCCCAAACATCTTCTTATTTTCCCCAGGAATTAATTGACTTGCGTGTTTTTCTTTGTTGTAGTCATAAACATTTTATTCTCTTTTTTCCCCCTTTAGTTATGGGCCAATGACACTAAGCGGTCAGGCTGAATATGCTCCCAAAAGACTTTTTTTTTTAATTGAACAATGATATCACAAGTATTTTGACTGTATGTCCCACTTACAATGTGGGGGAACTAGGTAAAGACAGTCCACTCTCTTGAGAATATGTTCTCCAAGAATCGCTTCAATGGACAACATGGAGCGGGTGTTTCCCCCAAAGGAGGGGCAAAGTCAAAAGTTCATCCACCGAAAAAGAGGGCTCCAAATCCCAGAGTAGCACTGGTTATTCGTGGCAAAATACATCGGCTGCTACAAGGGTCTGCTGACCACCATGTCCCAGAGTCCCACCTCTATTATGCGGGCATTGAAGAAGAAGAGTCAAGGGAGACACGTGAAAGTAGAAAGGAGCACAGAAGCGTATATCCAAAGGTTAGTCCAAGGGCTGAAGCCTTTTCTCCAAAAGTTTCAAACATTAAAAGACATGCAGTTGCATCTGGGCCACCATGTGTTGGAGAAGTGGAACTGAACAGAGAGGGATGTATAAGAATACCTTGCACTTTACAACATAAAAGCTGCAGATCCCCAGCAAATCTGAAACGTATATCCTTTGAAAGTGGACTCCGGGACAGTGCTGAACAGATAAGACCAAACCCACACTACACTTCAGCTGATCCAGACATGAATGGGACTAAATTTGCATCAGCAACCCGAAGGGATTTCAGTTCACCTCATATTCAGCCAAAAAGACCATATTCTGCTGGTGACTGCTTGGACTATAACCTTAACAGAGCCCTACCAGAAACACTTCTGGAGGAGGACGAAGACAAAGGGGAGGCCTCAAGTGCAATCATTGAGCATATTCTAAAAGAACTAAAGGGAATTAACAAAATCCAGGAAGAAATCTCTGACCTCAGGGATTACCTGACCTCAGTGCGAGGATCAGTTGAGGAGGTATCATCCTGTGTAGATGCTGTTTTATTGGAAATTGAAGGCATTCGTTCTAGCAACAAAAGCAGTTCAGGGACCCATGCAGGTACTTGGTCGGGAATAGGATGCAAAGATGGACAGTCACCACGAAGAAGACCCGCTAGTGCTTATGGTAGTTTAGGGAGTGCGGTAACAAAGTCCGATTCCAACTGTTTCTCTCCAAAATACAATGAGCGTCACAGCATTCATGGAGAATTCTTGCAACCAAGGGCAGAAGAGGCTACTGTGACTGCAATTACCGAATTAGTTGATCATCAGGAAGTGGAGGAGCCAGAGGATAACTCTGACCACAGTTCAGATATCCCAGAAGGGGCTCTAGCAAGAAAACTTAGCTTTGGCTACCTTGAACATCAGGATGGCCAAGACTGTTTAAGCACTAGTTCTTTGTCCTCTGGTCATAGTTCCAAATCTGAATCAGACTTAGAAAGACCATCATCTAGTCATGGAAGAAAGCAGCAAAGGTCAAGGGATGGAGAGGAACATTGGACGAACACTGTGCCACGACACAGTGTTGGCAAGGAATCCGTGTGGCGTGGAGAAACTGTCTACCTCAGGGACAGAAGTCTGGAGGGGCATAAAGGTGAGAGTGCTCTCTGTTGTAAAGGTGCTGGAATCTGGAATCATTACAGAGGGGCAGAGGCTTATTGTACATCACTACAGGGCTCTTCAGGAAGCTCAGAACATTTTTCTGTTTACTCTGGAAAGCATTACAACTCACCTGCCAGCACTTCTAGCAGGGAGGAGAGGCTCTCACATATGAGACGACCTCAGAGTGAGTCTAGGATTCATGATCAAACAAAAATCAACCTTGGAAGCTCTACTAGATATGAATGTGCCACTGATTTGTCCTACCCTCAAAGTTCTGGTTACCATTCAGTTGAGGGGCATGATGGAGAAGCAGAAGAATTTGACTATGAGCCAACAAATGACCTGAGCTACACATCAAACCGTGAACCTGAAACTTATTTAGTGTATGAGGAATCTTCAGCAATGACTTGGACTGAGGGATCTTTGAGTACCATTGGAGGTAACATTAAGAAACCACTCATCCAAAAGACTGAACCCAGTAGCCAAAGTTTAGGAAACAGACTCCCTTACTCTGGTGGTGTTGATGTCCAAGCTGCAGGTTTTAATGTCAAACGCATAGGACGAGCTGTTCTTGATTTTAGCTCTGCTTTGCGGGGTGCATTGCGAAAACTTGAAGCACCTGGAGCTGTAAATCCTGAGGAGGAAACAGACATTGAAATATCAATTACTTCTGACTTGCCTGCATCTGAGTTGCCTTTAAAGCCTTTATGGTACGAGGGATGCATTGACCAGACCTCTGATGGAACTCACAGACCTATGGTGGACAGTAGTAATGCTTTGGAGGAATTGTCCGAAAATTATGCCACAAATCTTTCTGTAGAGCCTCTGTTTGATGAAACTGACAGCCTTACGGTAGAGTCTACAGAAGCTTGCCAACCTCCTCTGTGTTCAGATAAGATGCCCCCATGCCTGGATGACCTCACAGTCTGGTCTGACACAGTCCCCAGTAGCACTGCTATACATCATGGCCTAACAGAGAAACCTGCTGAAAGTCCAGTGGAAGAACCTGAAGAAAGTTCTGCAGATGTGAATGTAAAGTCTCAGCTTTCTCAATGCACCACTGCAGAATCCATGTCAGCCTCTATCTCAGTTGAGGAATCTGCAGCACAAGAGGAAAAGGCACAGACTGAGGTGCTACAACAACCCACCATAGATGCCGATGGAGATGCAGCAGAGCCATCCACAGAGATAAGTCAGATGGATGAGCGCAAGCTAAAGTGTTTGAGGACTTTCCAGCAGATTCTGCGTGAGAAGAGGGAAACCAGGCGCAACCTGGCCACCATTACCATCCCCACTTTGTCTCAGGATGGCTTTGGACCAGGTAGTCATGACATGATCATGTGGTTTTATCCTGTGCATTTTGTCTTTGTTTATATTTCATTAAGAATAATTGAGAATTTTTGTGCTTTACATGACAAGAGAAATACAGTCTGGAACTTTCATGTTACTTTTCACTTTTCTGTTATCAGAGTTTCTTGTAGTTGCAGAAACTCTTTGATCTTTCTCAGCTGCTGTGTTATTTGCACTGATAAAAAGACAATCTCTGGTATCCTCTTTGAATCTGTTCATGCAGCAGATATGAATTGCCTTCCCACCAAAAGTTCCCGTGGGTGTTTACCCTGCCAAATGGTTTCTGCTGAAATGATAATTTTCTACTCCCTTTTGAGTAATGTTTCACTTGCCACTCATGACTCCCTTACTCCTCTCCAAGGCATCAGTAGTATCCATTTGCAAATTAGAAAAAATTAATTATCTCCTTGGACAGTGAGCCTGACATTAAGAGGAAGGATAGAAAAATTTTAAGAGTCATTTTCATGATAAATTATAGATGTTAATGAAACATTTATGTCCTCAGACCGTATCTATCTGAAATCCCAGTGGTGGTGCCACATTTAAACCAAGCACTAACCGTAAACTCAATAATAAATCATGTGGCTTCTTATTTTACATGATGATTGAGACCAGTCCATGACGTTTGTCTTTTCTCTCTGTTTCTTTCCTCTCTCACACTGTTTTACAGATGGAATTCAAGATGAAGATCAGGTTGCTTCTTGCGTTAGAATTGCAAATATAAACTATTTTAATGAAAAACAGAAATTTTCTCTCTTATATTTGGAGTTTTTATCATGTCAATGTCGCTTTTTCTTTCGTTTTTCTTTTCATTGTATTTATATTGATTGCTGTAACATCCAAAACTAATGGCATAGCTCTACATTTAATGAGATGGGCAGTATTGATGTAGCCATTTCTTTTGTTGTGGTACTGTTTTGTGTCTGTTCAACACATAAAGCCAAAAATGACTAAAATACTATTTGATGTGTTCACTGGGACCGCATGTGACTTAATAGGTGTTTAGAAATCTATGTTACCACCTCTTTAGTCACATAAAGAATACATATATATCCTGAGACAGATTCATTCATCCGAGTCATTGGCATGCAAAACTTAAACTCAACCAACGCTGTTCTGTTATTTGCTTTTCATTTTCTTCTTTCTCATTTGTGCATGTGCATGCTCCACTTTCATGAAACCAGAAAAGGTTTTCAGCCTCCAAAGAGCTAAATGCTTGACCTGTGACATTCTCTTTCAGAGCCGAGATCAAGATGCTGACCCCAGCAAGCACCCATGGGCTAAGCCAGGGTCAGTAAAAACCTTTTGGTGTATGTGTGTCTGAAACTGAGAGAATATTCTAACGGTTTTTATTTCAAGACATTTTGATATTTATTTTTGTGTACAGGGGAAATGCACCATTTGGTATTGACAGCATGCCAGACCTCCGCAAGAGGAGGCCTATTCCCCTTGTTAGTGAACTGGTGAGTCCACATGTCAATATGTGCATTATCTGCCCTTTTCACCTTCACTGATATTTGATTTCCTCTGCTCCTTGAAAGTAATCTTGACAAACCAAATCTACTTTAAGCATTGTACAAAATTAGAAATATTGGTGTATAATGACTGCAATAAAATGGCTAAAAGGAAGGACTAAAAAACCTAAACATCCAAAAATAACCAATCCCAGTGTTTTTACACCTTGAACAGCTACATTGTTTGTTGTGACCTGCCCCAAACCCTAATTAGAGGTAAAAATACTGGAAACTTCCAGCAGAGTTTTGCATGTCTGCAGGTGTCTTTGGTGCAGAATGTGATTAATCATCTGGACCATTAAGTTCCTGCTGTGCCTACGGGTTATGATGTAGCTGGTGATATGGATATGTCACCTAGGCAACCATCAAAAAAAGTGTGCTGTAATGTAACAATAGCAATGTGTGTCAAGCTCCACCTGTTAGGGTTGGATTGGTAAGACTATGACCCCAACAGAAGGATTCCAAAAACATAGATCGGAGGAACGTATATAAATCGGATATTCTGGCACCCTTCCCAGTTTTTGCTTGTTATGCAAAAAAGATGCATACCATACCAGCTGGAGTCCTTGGTTGAAACGGGGCTTAAGGCGGATTTATGGTTGCACAGCGTCTACATGCGGTCGGTTACGACGTCACTGAAGCTGGGTAGTGTGCTCTCGCACTCAAGTGTCTTTATTAGCTCTTGGAAGAAAATGAAGAAATAATTCGATCAGCCTGTCATCAACTTGATCCACACGGTATTGTTTTTAAAACCAGTGGTTACCACACAAATTCAGCGAGAAGATCCAGATATCCAGCAACACGTGATCCCAAACTGACCAATCACAAGGGAGAACCTCTGCGTAACCGTCTGAGTAGCAGTGGGGCACGTCAGGTTTGGAAGCAGCCGCAGACGCCGCGAAAGCATAAATCTGCCTTTAAGATGCAAGACCCCCTGGCTCATTTATGCTCCCTTACGTATGTAAATAGAGACATCCGTTTCAAACGTTGTTATACATCACCATTCTCATACTATCATGCATCTTTGCGTTGTCATGGTTGTTAAGTCAACTCCGCCACTAGTGGGCAGTGCTGAGGTTAGAGTTCATGCGCTGGTAATGCGCTGGTATGGTTGTTTCCAACCACCCAACACACCCTAAACACTCACAAAGCCTTTCTTCAAAAGCTCATGCAAAGAAAAGAAAAGAAAAAGAAAAAAAAAGCCTGCACAATTTTTACAGTTGTCCTCATCTTCATTCTTCTTCTGCTTTTTTGTTCCCTTCCCAATCCTGCTCTTCTTCTCTGGTTTGTTTCTATCTCTGGTCACACGTCAGCCATTGTGCTCAGCACTGCCCCTGCAATTTCTGGTGGTATAGCTCCGTCTTCTGCGTCAAGCGATGGATAGCTAAGCTCCCTGAAAAGGATCAAATTATGCGCGCAACAGATGCAGGAGATGGACAAAACCGTCCGTCTGTGTATCCGTCTTCTACTTTGAGCATAAATGGGCCTTTAGCTAAGGCTTTCAACATTAATGTCTTGTTAATGGACTGTACAGCTTCACCACTGGAGGCTGCACAGACATGTTAAGGCAGGGTGATACCAGTTATACTAAAGAAATGACCTAAATCACCTTTCTTCCTTTAAAGACTATTATGTGCAGCCTACAGACAAGATAAATACACCAAACAGCCCCTATAGGCAACCCGCTGTGTAACAATTTAAGTGCAGGTTCTAAAAAGTTGGCTTTAAGGTTAAAACTGCTGATGCTCTTAGAGGGAATCTGTTTGTCTCTAACCTTTCTTGTTTTCTCTCTGCACATGCTGCCTCCCCCCCTTTGTCGGCCCTCAGGCTATGGTGAGTGAAAGACAAGTGAGATTAAAGTGACTGCTTTAACATTCGTTTGATGGGCTTTGTTATTTTAAACTCTTGAGTTTTATTTCGATATGTGTGACTTCACTGAAATTTATTTTAAGTGTGTACACAAATCTACAAACAGAAACTACAAATCACTTATTGTGAATTTGTATTTATGAAAGAATACTGCTAAAAAAATTACATTTTAATGTTCTTTTGTGAATTAAAAATGATTAATAACCACAGAGTGAGAGGCTTTGTCTTTGATTAGGATCTAATTTACATACTTTAATTTACTAGCTATGTCAGCAGCTTTTTTACCGTTTTTTTTAAATTCCACCAACGATTTTACAAAGCAAATGCTAACACATGTTTCTTCCTTCACCTATTCTCAAGTACCTTTATTTTTTTTAGACGCTGAGCGCTACATTTACTGGTTACATCCTTTTTCTCAATAGTCAGAGCTGTAATATTAAATATTTAGTGTCTGTGGTCTGAGAAATTTAGCTTCTTAAAGAGAATTTAAGTAATTGCGTCAGATTGAAGGTAATACTTCCAGTCTTTGAGCAAAAATCTTCCACCTATATAAGTTTAGATATTCAACTTAGTGAAATTGCGCAGAATAAGATAATCAAACAGATCAGGTGCAACATTCATGGATGTTAAGAGGCTCATGAGAGATGTCACAAACCAACAAAATCTGCAGGTAAAATCATCTGAAATGGATAGAAGCATAGCTGTGACTTCCAATTTTAATTATCAAAATATGTCCAAGTTTTACTTGAAACAGAAACATGGTCAAAACCAAAAGTTAAATTACAATGATCATGTGATATAACACGATTGTCAGACAATGTTATGTCCTGGACTGCAGACTTGTAGCTGTCAGAATGAAGGAAAATGAATTACCAGACATTTTCCAGTGAGAGATTAGGCACTGTAGCACACCAAATATGCTTGATAATATGTCTCAGTCAGGAAATCAGCCATTAACAGCAAATTATTATGCAATTATTTTAGTCAGAAAAGCCTTTCAAAGAAGTTAGAGGCTCAAGAATTCAACTGAGAACGACTAATTCCCCTTCATTAACATACATAAGCATAAGCCCTTCCTAAATCATTAGCACCAAAAATAGCATTTGCTGGAGAGAAATGGGGACCAAACAAACACTCTACTAAAACTACGTCAAACTAGGTCTCTGTGAGATCAGGAGTAACTTATGTGGCTGGTTATAAACCTTGCAAATAGCACGGCCAGTCAGAGATGAGATGGATATGTCTCTTTGTAATTCACTCAACGACTTGGCAGTTGGATAGATAAGTGTGGAAGTGTCAGATGGAGATCTGCCTCAGTCAGTGGAAAATAGAAATGTGCCTGAAATGTTAAATGTTACAACTCAGAAGTTTTCAATTTAAATCCTGGTCCATTTTGACAGTGTGATGTATTAATTCTCCACAAATTTCAGACATCATCCTAATATCATAATTAGGAGAAAATGTGTATTTCTCTAACTGGTCTGTCATGACAAATTAAATCCAGCCAACCAACAATCAACAGCACTTTACTGTGGTTTAGTAATAATTCTCAAAGCGGCAAGCTCATGCTTTTGTAAAGAAAAGGCCATTTTGGGTTTGGATAATAGTGTTAAAGCTCAAATTATTCAGATCCATAGCCAAAGGATTTGACAGTTCTATTTAATAAATAGTAAAAATCCTCAGAGCTGTAGCGATACAAACACATGATAGAAGAAGAGAGATTAAACCGGAACTGTGTGTTTTATAGAAGGAACGTATCAAAGTCAAAAAGATAACAAGTATGTGTAAAGTTAAAAAAGCCCAATATCACAAAAAAAATTATCCTGTTTTTTTTGTTTGTTTTTTTAAAGTTGGTCTGTTTTCCATTTCCCTTTGATTATTTGTTTCTGCATGGCTGTGAATCACTGATTCCTCTGCTTTTTTTCATTGTTTTTAGTCTATGATACAGTGCAGGAAAGCTGGGCTCGCCCACACACTGGCCACACGGACATCCCTGAAAGATGAAGAGCTTGTGAGTAGCATATGTCACACGAATACCAACAAATAACACAACTATAATCCTCTTTTCTTATGCAGATTGTCACATTGACACTGACTTAATCCCAAATATATATCTGCTTATTTTCTTCCGGTCCTACCTCATTTGTGATGTTATGTTGCTGAGTCTGCTTCAGACAGATTTTGGTCCTGCGTATCTAGAAACAGCAAGATTTGTATTTGTGGTTATTATAACCACAAATGTGGAGGATTTAAGCTTTCTGCATTGTGATGTGCCAAGTCATGATGATACTTATACTATAGGGTATCAGAGGAAACATCAATAATTTAAATGCACATAATAGGTCACTGAATGCAGCTGACAATATTACAATGCACCGGAGAACAGGGCAGACTGCAAGGCTTAAAAGGTTAAATGTAATTTTTAAGAAAGCAACAGTATCCCATTTTAGAAATACCTACAGCTTGGTTCACTCCTGTTTTGGAATTTTTACAATTTCACAACATGGTCCCCGTAATATACACATTTACTGACTCAGCCTAGTTTATAACAGGAGTTTGTTTTTTAAAAATTACTCTGTGGAGGATTTCCCTTAAATGAAGGTTTTCTTATGAGTTTGTCAGACTCAAAGTGCATAAGATAAATAATGTTGATGTCAACATTCAATTAAAAAGTTTGAATCGGAGAGGACTCAAAACCCTCAGAGGTCCCTGAAGGCAGCAGATTTAGTTCATGGTAATGTGATTAACTTACTAATAAAACAACATTGAAATTAAATAAAAAGGTAACTCCCTCATTTTTACTTAACCGTGATCTCTTCCAGAGAAACCCAACCCGAATGTGTGACTTTAGTATATATTATATATTTAGTATACACACACATATATATATATCTATCTATCTATCTATA
>JBAMHW010000012.1:3976904-3989355 GCA_037177495.1 Rhadinocentrus ornatus
GAGGGGAACAAAGAAAAAGGGGAAGGGAAGAAAAAGTTGGAAAAAAAAAAAGGGGTTTTTTTTTTTGTTGAAAAAAAAAAAAAAAAAAAAAAAAGAAAAAAAAACCCCCCCCCCCCCCCCCCCTTCCCAACATAAACAGGTAAACAGTACGTCTTGGCTCCGATGAACTAGATGAGGAAATAATTTCATACAGAATCCTTAAGGGTTCTTTCACATCGAGAGCCACCCCATCCGTGACCATAGAGGTCATCGCCATGGAAACTGCTTAGATCTGAGCAGACAGGGGCACAGATCGCAACCATAAAGCTGCAGTGCAGGACCCCCAGCCACGAAGACAACATCGTAGTCAGAGCAGGCTTGGCTCCTGGTGGAGGACCCCAATGAGAGAAATACAGGAATAAAAACTAAAATATCATCAACTAAAATATTAATGTATAAAAATAGACACAAAAGAGCTTGTATAGACTTGAGGTAAATAAATAAAATCTGTAAAAAAAGCCAAATAAAAAAGTAGCAATAAGATATTCAAAAAGTGGATTTTGTCTGTCTCGTTGTTGCAGGTGGTTTCTCCAGTTTGTCCTTGCCTGGCTGGCTGAGAACGAGGATGTGTCCATGGAGTTCATGCACGGAGCGTTGGAGAGAGACAAAAGAGAAGGGGTGAGTAGAAGAAACAAGGCCCATTTGCAGGAAATATTCATTTTATTAGCACTCCAATGTATTCATATCAGGATCTTAGCTCAGTTTCTCTTTTACAGAAAAATAAAATAAAGTTTTTAATGTTGCAGTTACTAATCTTCACCTCGCAGCATTTAGCTACTTGGATCACTGCAAATGTAGCTGAAATCATTGCAGTTACTGCCTGATTTTTGCCAGATGAGGTTATTAAAGCATGATGGAAAGCAAGCTGATGGAGCTGTCAACTGGCACAAAGCAGTGTTGACTATTCATCCATCCATCTATCCATCTATCTATCCCTCCCTCCACCCATTCTCCTCCTGTTATCTGGGGTCATGTTGAGGGGGAAGCAGCCTAAACAGAGAATCCAAGACTTCCCTTTACCAACCACTTCTTCCAGCTCGTCCTGGGGGATCCAGAGGCATTCCCAGGCAAGAGACGTGGTCCCTCCAACATGTTTTGGGTCTTGCATGGGATGCCTGGAACACCTCACCAAGGAGACATCTAGCAGGCATCTTAACCAGATTCCTGAGCTTCCTCATCTGGCTCCTCGCGATGCGGAAGAGCACCAGTTCTTCCTGGAGCACCTCCCCGTTGACTGAGCTTCTTTCTCTAGCTTAAAGAGAGAGCTCAGCCACTTCTAAAGAAACTCATTTCAGCCTCTTGTTTTTGCGATCTCGTTCTTTCGGTGACACAGCTGGTGACCAAGGGTGAGGGTAGGAATGTGGGCCGGTAAACTTTCTTTACCATGACAGACCGGAGGATGCAGAGTCCTCATTACTGTAGAAGCCGCACACAGCCACCTGTCGGAAATACCAAAGTTTAAAAAAACTGCAGCTCCTATTATTGCCTGAACCTGACATCAGAAGTTCTCACATACCCCCGTACTACAGTACCTACAAGCTCTAGTAAACTTGATTTCATGCACGTCACTTCTGGCTGCAAAGACCTCTAAAGAAGTGTTGAATATGAGGCGTCAATGCAGGAGTCAGAAGTGACCACATGCATGTTTCATGTTCACAGGTTTGCATAAATGCAGTAACTAGGGGAAATTAGTGTTATGAGGAATAAAAGGAGGAGAGGATGGTGTATTAAATCATGGAAGAATGCCCAATATTTACAGTCTCTGAAGGGATGGCTGATTGCATCAGAAGCCTAACATCCTGAGGAGTTGAACAATCCTGTAGGTGTCAGTCAAGAAACTGGAGAAGCTTTTTGGATGAGGGGTGAAACTGTTTTTTCAAGAACCGAAAAAAAGAAGTCCACTCTCCTTTAATAAGGCTCTTAGGATTGTTCTAAAATGACTTCAAGTGACAGAAGGTAAACAAAAGTATCCAGGATTGTGTTGAATAATACATAATAAGAGGATGGAAAATCCAACTCGGAGGGTGTGGGTATGGAACGACCTGTAGGTGGGCAAATATGACAAACATCAAGTCCTTTGTTGCTGTCATGGAGTGCTAGAGACAGGGCCTTTTTTTCAAATATAAGATCATGATCATGTTGGGCGTAAGTGCACGCAGCTTATTCAGTGCTGAGTTGAACCTAAGAGCTGGACAAATTTTTCTAACTTATTCTGACGAGTAGAAATGCTCCTTAAACAAGTGAGTCTAGTTTGCTCTTAAAAGTGGATAAAGACTCTGCGGATCGGACGGAGTTTGGTAGATCGTTCCACCACCGCGGAACAACAGAGGAAACGAGTCTAGCTACAGATTTTGCGCCACATTGTGGTGGGAGCACTAGGCGTCTTTCACTGGCAGAGCGTAACTGTCGAGAGGGAGTGTAGCTCTGGATTAAGGAGTGAAGGTAGACAGGCGCCATTTTGGGTTATTGTTTTGTAAGCGAGAAGCAGAGCTTTGAATTTGATGCGTGCTGCAACTGGAAACCAGTGAAGATCGAGTAGCAGTGGACTGACGAGCTCTTTTGGGCTGGTTGAAGACCAGACGTGCTGCTGTGTTCTGGATCCTCTGCAAAGGTTTAACTGAGCAAGCTGGCAGGCCTGCCAGTAAGGAGTTGTAGGAGTCAATGCGTGAAATGACCAGAGCCTGGACCAGGGGCTGTGCTGTGTGTTTGTCAGGTAGGGTCTGATCCTCCTGATGTTGTAGAGAGCAAATCGGAAAGTTGTAATTGTAGAAAATTACCCCAAATTTACAGCCTTTACAAAAGGAATGGCTAATTATGTCAGAAGTCTTCGAGGTGAAAAGATAAAGAGCAACTCTGTAGTAGTCAGCTATAAGAAGGTTCCTCAAATAGCTACACATCTCAGCTGTTCTCCTGATGGACACACCCCCCAAGTTTTAAGCATTTTGCTCCCACTTGAGAGCAGTATCAGAAATTGCGTCGGTATTATTGTTCTTTCAAGCTAACACTGAATACAAAACCAGACAAAGGCACATTTTATAACAAAAGAAGACATCTGTAAATAAAAAATTTTTATTCTTAGTCCTTCAAACTTGCCTTCTTATTATATTGCAATTTCAGCTGGTGATTAAAGCAGTTTTAACTTGTATAGATTTGCTCATTAAGCCCAACATAAAGTAGAAGCAAGTGTTTCAATGAGCTGTTTCTTTTTTCTGCTTCCAGCAGCTGGAACCACAGTGAGACCATATTTTTTTAGAGCTGTTGATCATGTTGTAGTGAAGGAGCACAGAATGCAACAGAAACAGAAAAACTAAGCACAATTTACAACAGAATGAAACATAGCTGCATCTTCTGGTGACCTTATGTTCACAGACTCTCGTGGGAACAGTTCTTCTTTCAGACATCCAGACTTAGATATACAGGATGATGGACAACTGTTGTCTCTCGACCTCCTTCTGGTCCCAAAGATACACTTTATCTTTAAGAACAGGGTTGCTTTTTTTGTCGATAAAGGAGTTTGTTTTCACTAGAATTTACTCTAGAGAGCAGGCTTGTGTTCAAAGCACTAAACACGTTCACTGTTGATTAGTTCATACAGTTCATACAGAGATTCCATCGAATATTTTCAGTGGTCTCTCTTTTCCCTGTACAACTTCAGCTTGTAGTCTAACACAAAGAGTTTCTTCACACCAGTGTGCTGGGTTCTGTTCAAAGCAGAGTATAACACACACAGCGTTTATAATTTACAGAAAATGTATTTCATGTCATTTTGGTCAGCTCAGAAGTTGCTGAATAAAAGCTTTATGGATCATTGTAGCTCGGCGGCAGTGTTGTGCAAGTTCATGCTTCTCGTGAACTATAGTTCGAAGTTCAGTTCATTTATTTTTTTTTGGTTACAAGTGTGAATAAACGACTGATCGTGAGAAAGAAAAGGAATTATAGTGTCGTCTTGCAAAGAAATTATTATACTAGACCTTAAAGCCTCCCTGAGCCGGGTTCTGCCAGAGGTTTTTCCTTCCTGATTAAAGGGAGTTTTTCTTGTCCCTTGTCGCGCCGTGCACACTCAGGATGGGGGGTTGGATCGAAGTGCAGCTTTTCTGCACCAGAGTTGCAGAGTTGATTTGAAACTTATGTTTGTTTTTTTAATAAGGCAAGCATCTCTGAGCTTCTTCATCCCTACTCACCTTCTCATTCCCCCGGTCAGCTGACCAGCTTTACAGATCAAGTTATTATTGTATGGTATTGCCATGATGCTGCTTTGTTATGCAGAGTGTATACTGCATCATAGGTAACGTAGTGTTAAGTAGGTGTAGCACTGGAAAAATGTAAGCAGAGACACGTTTGCTCGACCGCACATAGTCTGAAGGAGTTCACGTTCAACTAACGTCCACCGCTGGTTTCTGCCTCCTGTACTCAAACTGGGTGTTGGTTCCACAGAGAAGGTCTGATAACTGGGGGTTCTGCCTTTTAGAAACTCAAGGAACCAAAAATAAACTGCAGCCTAAGAGTGCTGTGTATGGAGAATCTGGAACTATGGGATGTATTGATGTGTGTATCTTTATAGAGGGTTGGAGAGAGAGAGAGAGAGAGAGAGAGAGAAAACACTCTAAATAATTATTTTATCCAGCTACTTTCTTACACTGTTGGATGGCACAACTCTTAAAACAAGGAGGATTTTACACAGATTCCATTAAACTCTAAAATGTTCATTGATCTTGTTTGACTCTTAAAGAACCGTCTATGGATCTGTATATTTTTAAGAGTCAGAGAGGCAAACAACAGGACACAACAGCAGGAGCCAGGAACTCTGAAAAGATGTGACCACAATCTGCAGATGTAACCCTCTGGGCGCCATTTCAATTTAAGCCTTTTAGCTAATGACTTTCTCCATAGTAACACATGGCACTGAGAGTGGGACAGAGCAATGAGGCATCCATTTCCAGATAGCAACAAGTCAAGGATTTGATTACAGGAAAGTAAAGGAGGAGTGGATGTGGGAGTCAATCAAGCACTACCAGGAGGAAAAAAACCATTTAGCAACTTGTCTTTTTGTCCTTCCAACTGCAGTTTCAGCAGACGTCTGAGCACGCTCTATTCTCCAGCTCGGTGGTGGACATCTTCACTCAACTCAACCAGAGCTTTGAGATCATCAAGAAACTGGACTGCCCTGATCCCACCGTGGTGGCGCATTATAACCGACGCTTTGCCAAGGTGAGATTTTATTAACACAATGAACAGTTAAAGATCTCTGGGATTGGTGCGTTTGGTATTTTATGTGTCAAAGCTTGCAAACGTTTTATTGGCACATAAATAATCACGGTCATATACAAAATCTGAAAGGCACTGAGAACTTTGAGTTAAGAAATTAACCCCTGTTCTCTGAAACATGAGTGAGATATCTTACTATGGGACACGCCCCCAGACACTGTCCCCGGAAGCCCTTTTTCATTACACCAGTCCTGACTGGCAGACAGAGAGTCTGCTCCGTAAGGGAGGGACTTCCTCGTGACGTGACAATCTCTCTCTAGTCTAGGTAAGCATACCTCTTCTTGCTCCAGACAAGGAGGGTGGTCTGGTGTGATACCTCATTAATGTTTCAAAGTACCAGGGTTAATTTCTTGACCCAAAGTTCTCTTTCAACATTCGTTTTGGTATTTCACTATGGGATATATCCGACCTGCAGAATCTAGCGAAGGTGGGCGGTGTTGCCCAGTCGGCAGCTGCACAGATGTCTTCCACAGAAGTGCCAGAAAGAGAGCCCAGGATGCAGCCATCCCACAAGTGGAATGAGCATGCAGGGGGCTGTAACCCATTGCTGCAATAAGCCATTGCAATGGTGCCCACAATCCAGTGAGACAATCTCTGCTTAGTAAGGGGCTTCCCTCTGTGGGGTGGAGCCCACGACACGAACAGCTGCTCTGATTTCCTGAACTCAGCTGTTCTGTCCACAAATTGCCACAAAAGCCTGGTGTGCTAGCCTGCGCCTCCAAGTCTCGCGAGACAGGCGTGCACAATGCTCACAGTTAGCCGGGTAAGCTAATGCATCTTGGGCATGTTGCAGCCCTAAAGATGAAGCACAAGCAGCATGGGTATCTGCCCTGGAGATTTTGCTACTGCATGCGCATGACTTGGGTGGTAGCTTGTCCTTCTCCATGGTGAGGAAAAACTCCAAGCTCTGTATTTGTCAGCTCTGTTGGACAAAACGAAGTGGTCTGCAGCTAGTATGGCGGCCAGCTGCAGCAACTACTGTTTGGTGACAGCCTAGCTGGTTTCTCAGAAAGCTGTGCGGTGTCAGGTAGTGTTTGGTGACCGAGTAGTTAGCTTGCTCTGAGAACAGTAATGATGGCCATTTAGCTACAACTATCGTCTGAGAGGTTGCATCTGGAAGCAAGAAGAGGTGTTAGACTAGAGAGAGATGATCACGTAAAGCTCTTAAAGTGGGAGGAAGTCCCTCCCTTACAGGCGTAGGTCACCTCTGTCTGCCAGTCAGGACTGGCGTAATGAAAAAGGGCTTCTGGGGACAGCGTCTGGGGGGTGTCCCATAGTGAGATACCGCAAAAAATGTTGAGAGAGAACAGATAATGGTTAATATAAAATAACTTTAGAAACAAACAAAAAAATGCATTGTCCTATTTGTGGTTTTTTTTTTGTTTGTTTGTTTGTTTTGTTTTTTTCATTTTACAACTATAAATGGAAGATATTAGAGTTTAAAATGCTAGCCATATAAAAAGCAACTATTTAGGCCTCAACATTTGTTTAAATTGTTATCAGATCCTAATACACTAAAGTATTAAAACAGAGGATTAATCACCATTTTATTGAGGCAGTTGCCTAAAAAATAAAAAAAAATAAAGGATAGTGAGGATAGTGGGGAAACCATTGTGATCTGGGGTTGCTGCAGCTGGTCAGGTTCAGCAACATTATGTGTCTAAAGTCTGAGGAAAGTAACACACCAGAGGAAATACAGAGCAAACTTTCCCAGTAACTCTCTTTAAAACTGCTGATTCAGAGAAAAGTATTTATGTTTAGCCTAAAGTCCTTCCCTGGTGCAAATCATGGATAATTTCCATCATCATTTCCATAACGTTGAATCATTTGTACTTCTAAAATAATTTCTCATAGGTTCCAGTCAAATGTAAATACACAGCAGCAGCAGCATACAGTTTGTCTGAATCTTTGATATTTTTTTCTTTAAATCTAATTTAACATAACTGCTTTTAGGCGATGCCATTAAATCTAACAAACCTTTGAGTTTCAATCGATATTGGACTTATTAAATAAAGAATAACTAATGTAAGCCATCACTCTGAGCTGTCCTCTGTACCCAGACTTTCAAAGGCTTTTCATTTTCTGCCTCTCCACTCAGGTTGATCTCCTCCTCCCTTTTCATCTCCTCGTGTCTCAGCACTAGTTAGATTTCCGTCTAGTCTTCTACCAATCTTGCTGTCTCATTGCTCTGTGGATTCACAGCTTTGGATGCTTTTCCATCAACCTTTCCCTTTATTCTACTGTAGTTCTCTTCTTTCCTTTTTATTTTCCTCACCAGTTTCTATTTCTTATCCTTATGCAGGCAACTGGAGTTATTTTTATTTTGACTGTAAAGGAACGACAGCAGAAGAAAAGCATGAAGGAAGTGACTGTACAACGTAGTGCAGACAGCCAAGGGGCCAAATGTTTAATGCATGAGTTTACCATCTTGCTGACGCAGCACAAAGTAGAGAAATATCTCACAGTGAAGCCAAGATGCTGCGAGGAAACCTTAACAAGCACAGTTTTCCCATTTCCGGTCCCCAACTTTCCATCTCAACTGATACATTAACTCACTGATTTATTTAAAAGCACCCGATGGAGTTTTTATCTCTAACAAACGTTTATCATTTCTCACCAAAGGACTTTGTGTGGATCATTACAGCCATGTCAGCATCTTATTCACATTTCCTCACCTTTTCTTGGAATATTTTGATTAATAATACACTAGGTAATAATCTGTGCAAAACCCAACAGCCTAACCATTTAACGCCTGGATTTATTTACACACACACATATATATATATATATATAGTTCTTGCTCTCTACATTCATTGCTGTAGATCTCTCTGAGGTGCTGATCGACCTCGGCTTTGAAGCAACGCCAGGATATATATATATATGTTTATGTATATAGATAGGAAGAAATCTGGAAAAATGACAAAAAGAAAAAGACTACTATAAATAAAAGATAATGCAAATAAATATTAAATAAAAACATAAAAATCAATTAAACATAATAATAATCAATATGAAATTAACACAAAAAGAATATTTAGTTCAAGCAAGTAAATGGATGAAATAAATTGGTTTCATAAAAACTAAATAAAATAAAGGAAGACCAGGGGGAATTTGTCACAAATTTGCAGCTACAGGTGTTAAAGGGTTAAAAGAAACTAAGAATGCTGTAAAACCTCTGTACACATCTCTTTAAAGCATCACAGGAAGGCCATAGATAAACGCAGGTACAAAGCTTGATATAACTTCATAATAATTACTGAGGTCTAGTGGTAAAGTTAAAGATAGCGACCATTTCTAATGCTGTCCACCCACTATCAACAGCTCACTGCATCTACACCCACCGGCCACATAATTGAAACACAACATAAAACAACTTTGTGTGAAATTAGAAACGTTTCAACATTGGAAAAAACAAGATGTTACATAGATTTAGGCTATTTTTTGCTTTCCCTCTTGGCATCAAATATAGCACTTAGTTAAAAATTGCTAAAAAAAAAAAAGTCTCATTAATTAACACCATTTTAGCGAAGAGCGTAGAGCACAGTGCCAGGAGAAACCGTCCATCATGAGGAGGTTTCTTCCCTTTGGATGAGGCCTGGACTCATGAGGTTGTAGCAAAATAAAGCTAGGAAATGGCACCCTAATATTTCTCCAAATAAATTAAATCAATCAAGCACCAACTCACCCCACTCCACATTTCCAAATGTAAAAGTATGTACAGCCCTTTTTTTTCTATGTGCCTTTATTTGTCCCTGAGGGACAAATAATTTAATTAATTTAAATGAATTAAATAATTTAATTATTTAATTAAATAATTAAATAATTTCTTCTGTAAAGATGCAGGATTGTACCACAATCTCTTCATCTTTTGTATTAAAATATTGTTTGATCATTTTCTAAGTGGGGAAATTTCTGGTCCATCTGATTGTCTACAGTTGTGATTTAGCATCTATAGCTGTTCATTTAAGACTTGATTTACAATTTAGTGGCACACTGATTCCACAAATAACTGATTTATGCGAAAATCCAATTCTAAATTAAAATTCCCGGATGTTTCCTCATCTTTTGGTCTGTAATTCTTAAGGCCAACATAATGTAAAGACAAGAGATAAAGAGAAATCTTTTTGAATTGACTCAAACCCAAGCTAAATATCTGACTGACTTTGATAAACGGCCTGCACAGAGTGTGAATGTTTGATGTGACTGTTGTCAGTCCACTAAAGGATCAAATCCCAGTGTTCATTGCCACAGCTCCAGCAGTCCCCACAGCACAGGTGAACCATGTCCCTGTTATCTTGTTTCTACAGACCATCACCAAAGTGCTGCTGCAGTACTGCGCGCTGCTCGCCAAGAGCTTTCCATCCTACTGTGAGAAGGAAAAGATAGTAAGTAGTGTAACCTCACCACTTCCCTCGGGTTTCATCTCAGCTCTGCAGCCAGCTTCTGTAGCTCATTATTGTTCTTTTTCTTTTGGGATTCTTTTTCTTCTTTTCTATTTTCTTCTCCCCTATCTTGTTTTGCTCTTTGCTGGTATACTTACACCTGTTCTCCCTTCTTCCATCTTCCTCCAGCCGTGTGTGCTGATGAACAACGTCCAGCAGATGAGGGTCCTTTTGGAGAAGATGTTTGAGTCCATGGGAGCAAAACAGGTTAGTTTTAATGGATGCAACACGGGTGGTTTCGTAACTTTATTTATTAGTTGCATACGTTGCTGTGAATAATAAAGACTGGTCTTGCACAGATAATGATTCACTCAGTCAAAGTAAGAGCGACCGCAGTAAGCTTGGTGGAAATAAAAACTTCTCCCTTTCCAAGATCTTTCAACCAAGAATAGAAAGAAAGGATGAAAGTTCATTTGTAAATATGTAGAGGAGCAAAGTATGGTTGACAGTCTGTCCAGGATGTACCCTTGCTTCTCAACCAATAGGAGCAGGGTTTGGCTCTAACCACCTGTTGTCCTAAACAGAGTAAAGCAGGTGTGGGAAAAAAAATGAACGAATGAATGATTATCCACTGGTGGATGTTTGAGCCACAAAAATGTTGTTTCTACTTTTACTTTGTTCTTTATTTGCATGATGTGCCGTTTTGGGTCACCTGATCATCCTCCAGGTGTGACCTAACAGTCATTTATTTTTAAAAGTTTAATTTTTATAGAGAATAACTCCATGTGACTCACAGCATTAAAAATGAATTGAACTTTGCAGCTGATCTCCAGGCCAGCTGACAGTCTTGCCTTGGCCCGGGACAAAGTAATATTAGATCTCATTGGTAACCTGACCCTAACCCTTCGATGGGGGGCAGCGGGCCCCTCCTGCACCACTCTCGCTGTCTTCTGACTGCAGCTGGACCTCTCTCCTCTTTGTCTCATCCTCTCTGACGGAGCTACCAACCAGGTTTCTGTCAAAGACAACGAGGCTTTTACAGAAGCTAATGGACGTTAGCTTCAGAGCTGGCCGGTCAGGTTACATTACCAGGCTGGTAAACGCTGGCTGCGCTGTTTCTTACCTCTAGGTTGACTTTACCAGATCCAGCTTTTCTGTCGCCACTTTTTTGTTTTTTTTAATTATTTGTTTAGAAAACCTCTATGGCCTCTATTTTCTTTTCTTTTGTGAGCACCGGACTTGTACTGACCGGACATTTTGAGCGTGCTTCAAATCAAATCACATCAAATCTTGATCAGTGGCCAAACCATTTTTATGTCGGAGGTGGGGGGGCAATTGGTAAGAAATCCAAATAAAAAGCTTTAACTTAGATTTTAGCCTGAAAAAAGATCTGACAATGCAACATTTGGTTAGCTTGGAATATTAAGAGACAGTATTTCTGGGAAGAGTAACTAATCTTTTATCTGAGATATCTGCACATGAGCTCTTTTTTGAGGACCTGAGGACGCTTGTACAGCAAGTATAATCATTACCTGTCACGCTATGCTGAGTTTGTCTTTTTCTTTCTACAGTTGACTACTGAGGAGGAGAGGGTATGTCTGGGGTTATTTTTTATTCCTTTTGGCACTCTCCCTGCTTTTCCTCTGTCAGTAACATAAAGTACTGAAGGAAGAACCCACCCAGAACCTCATCCTAGTCGTCACACTCACCACCCAGCGGTGTCTGTATATTTATAGGCAAGAGATCGATTAGACCTCCTTCTCTTCCTTTTCCGCTTCTTACTTGACACCTAGTTACCCCTCCCAGTAATAAACTGTTTTTCCAGTCCACCTGATGTGTAACTCATGTCCGGTGCTGCTTTATCCCAAAAAGCTTGAGGAAGAGGAGGAAGCCGACGAGTGTGATGAGGAGGTGGGTCAATTTGCTTCTCTGTTACAGCCTTAAAGCTCATGGTTTAGTATCTATTAAAACAAACTTTAAGTGTTTTCGAGTTAATTTAAGCGTGGTGGGTTGAGTATTTGCTTTTCCTGGCAGAGCTTTAAGATGAACCGTGACAAAAGTTCTTTCAGTTTGAGCTCGAGTCTCTGAAATCTGACGTTATTTTTTAACACTTTTGGATTTTGTTTTCATCATTTATTTAGCAAATATGCTGCACAGCTAAGAATAGGTGAACACCCACATGTTGGCATTAATCTGCTCTGGATTTTGGCAATAGTTCTGTTATATTAATAAAATAGTTTTGTTGGTAATTATAGCCGTGTTACATCAATGATCCTGGTTTGGTTCACTCTTTAAATAGAAAAGACTAAAACATACCAGACTGGAAACACAAACAGCAAAAAAGAACTGATGTAAATATCCAGATCCGGTGTTCTGTTGAAACGTGCTACCTTGTCAAAACATCCTACTGCAGGGTGCATTTATATAGTTCCATCTGTGCATGTGCATACCCTGTCACACTTTTTTTCATACAATTCGGTGTTCGGAGCTATAAAAAAATATTTGGATGGATGGATGGGTGTTGTTTAAAGCATTTAATTTCATCTGTGAAATAATTAGTCTTTTAAATACCAATGAGCTCCTTATCAAAGTTAGAAACTTTTATAATATTTAAATATGTGTGAACACATTTTTTTCTGACATTGGAAAGATCTTAAAGCTGTTTTAAGGGTTTCCAGACACCCAGAAATGGATAGATGGATAGATGGATAGATAGATAGATAGATAGATAGATAGATAGATAGATAGATAGATAGATAGATAGA
>JBAMHW010000012.1:3992461-4023995 GCA_037177495.1 Rhadinocentrus ornatus
CCCTGGCTGGGTCGCCTGGAGGAGGGGGTCTGATTGTTGAAAGACCCGAAACCCCCTGTGATCCCAGGTTACATCACAGATGATGTGTCCAGGGGCACCATAAGGTGTATCTAACAAACTTGATTATTGTCGACATGGAGCTCACTGCTCTGAAATTATAAATAAATATGTGAAGATTTGTTGAATACATGAAAGTAATATGTAGTATGCAAACTGTTAGTTAACCAACATAATTTTTGCAAAACGATAATATAGCTTATATGTCAACAAACATGAGTGTTAGCTTAAATGCAGCACTGACACAAGTTAAAGTGGCAACAGTTAGGCTAACGGTCTGGGATAATAAAAGCTTTGTTAATTGTGAGGTGACTGAGATGTTCATGTGTAAACCTTTTACTTTAAGTTTGAGATGTCCGATTTTCTGCACATAGAGTATGTCTGTCAATGTCCCTTGTCTTCCTCACACACACACACCTCTGGTCAGGAGAGGATTGTAATCACAGACAATCTCTTTGACCACACGGTGTCTCTTCTCTGAAAATCACTTAAAATACCAACTGCTCTGCCTGAACTGTGTGAAATTAACAGTTATTTAGACTAAAAACACATTTCCAGATTACTTTTTACTATTTTTGTGTTTATATGCTTTCATTCTTAGAGCCTGTTAAGATAAATTAGAGTTTACTAATCACATTATCCTTTAAATGACACTTGTTAATTACTTAGAAATCACGAATATTTACTGTTGCAGATTTTCAGATGAATGAGCTTATTGAACAAGAGTTTTCAGCTGCTCAACAGTCCATGGTCATTGCTCTCTGATTCTCGTTTTTCTGATGCTCCATACATGTTCAGTAGGGCACAGATCAAAACTGCAGCAGGTCAGGTTATACAGATTAAGATCTGGAATTGTCTTTCTGAATAACCATGTACTTTTCAGGTAATAACATCAATCTGATGGTAATATATGTCTCCAAATGACCAAAATCCACCTCTGCATCAACAATACCTTCACACATGCAATTAGTGAAATTAAATGAAAAATACTTTATTTAGCCCAGAGAGAAATTATTGATGTAGTAGATTTTTTAAATAATAAAAAAAGAGGTTTTGAGGTAATATGGAGGTACACACACACACACACACATACACACATGTATATATATATAATATATATATATATATATTTCCCCTCAAAAACAGCTGATAGTTAAAATTCAATGCCAGCAGCACACTCAGAAAGGTGTCAAGACTGGGTATAAAAAGGAAAATCACAGGTTCAGTCTTTCAAAGGGTGGATAGGTTTTGTATTTGTTTATTTATAATATTATTCACTGTAGGTTTAAAAAAAAAAAAAAAAGTTCTTTGCAGTCTTGCATTCAGAAATTCTCCCACCCAAGTTAGGCGATATTCAGCTTTTTGTAAAATATCAGAATGAACCTAAAATGCACTATAACCTTTACAGGGGAACTTAAATAGGCCAACTGTACAACTTTTCAAGTATTTATTTCATAATTAGGAGTTACTACTGCATGATTCTACTTAAATGTCCAACATTCATAATAGAATATCAGTACAGTGTGAACTTTTTACATTTTCTATATATTCCACATTAAAGTTGAATATCACTAACTTTTGAACTCTTTGAAGGACTGGCCATGGTCCATCCTCACTTGAAAAGGCTGAACCTATGGTAGCTTGTCTCTTTATACCCAATCCTGACACCCTTACCTTTTTGAGTGCTGATGGCACCGAAATTTTAATTAGTTTGCATTTTCAAAGTCCGTATAGTTGGTCAGTAAATACACTGAAAAGAAGTGCTCATTTAAATGAATTAACAAACTATATAATTTCCAAAGATTTCCCCAAATATGTTTGTAGATTCTGACTTTATGGTTTGTAAAGGTTGCTGTTTTTTTCTTTCCAATTTAATCTAAAAAACAACCAATTAAAGAATAAAAAAATAAAGAAATTGTTTACTCAAAATGTGTTGGGTTCAGTTACAGAAGAAGCTTTAACTATAAAAAGTAATATATTTCTGAGAACGCAAAGACACCATTACCAAGCTAAAAATGGTCTTGAGGTCTTATTCTGCTGAGCAAATTATTGCATAATTCTGATTTATGTAGCTCCGTATTTCATCAATCTGTATCTGCTTCACAGCTTTAATGAGAGGCAGAGGAAAAAAAAGTGGGCTTTGGAGACTTTAAGGTAGACAGGAAGTCAGGGATGAGTAGCCCCTGTGCTGACAGGAGCCAGGCAGCTCGTCTCTGGGTACTTGTAGCTGCTAATGGGTATTCCCTGTGGATAAATCAAGGAATTCATCACTTGTGCATTTTGTCTGCTGATGTTGCACATGACTATTCAGGCAGAGACACTTTATCATGCAGGAATAAATCAGTGTCTAATAATGATGAAACTTAATATTATTCTTGAAATTGAAGGGGTTTGAAATTGCTTATGCATTATCAGTTCAATCAGTAGGACAAGCGATAAAGAAAAGAAGAACAAGAGATTATGTGATATATGACCTAGATTTGCAGGTCCACTCACTCCTCTTTATACCTCCTGAATCCCTCCTGTCACTTATCTCATAAGCAGGTGTGACTCACCTCGCCTCCACAACTGGATCACATAAGAAAACAAACTCTAAATGGGAATACATATATTAGTTTTCTTTAAATCCCTCCAAAAACAGAATGCATGAATTAATCTAAAATTAATTAAATTAGGTTGTTTGCAAAGCAACAAGTTAAGCCGAAGAAAGAAAAGAATAATCTTACCAACATGTATTCATGACGACAGGAAGGACAGGTATCAATAATCGATGATAAATAAAACAAACAAACAAACAAACAAACAAAAACAAAACGGAGTTTTAAATCAGAATATTAAACTTGTTTGAATCCACGAACGGTTACGTGTCGAGCCGAGACGTGGACGACTACGACAGCCGGAGAGCCGCTGTGCATCCAGGTCGCGTCGCGAGGCGCACGTTAAAGAGTGCAGCAAGTAACCGGAAGCAGGGTTATTAAGACTTTCAGTATAATGCGCCATTCCGACGCCATTCCGTACGCCCAACACCCCGGTCACTTTATTAGGTACAACCTTGCATGTACCAGATTGGACCCCCTTTTCCCTTCAGAACCAGGGAAGCTGCTAGCTATTTGGGTGCCCACCCCCTTGAAGCCTGAAGCGTTTATCCAAGGCAGGATGGATCTATGTTTTCGTGATGTTTCCAACAAATTTTGAGCCTACCATCTGAATGTGGAGATGAAATGCAGACTCATCAGACCAGGCGACATTTTTTCATCGTTTATTGCATAGTTTTGGTGAGTCTGTGTGAACTGTAGCCTCAGTTTCCTGTTCTTAGCTAACAGGAGGCACCCGGTGTGGTCTTCTGCTGCTGTAGCCCATCTGCTTCAAGGTTGGATGTGTAGTGTGTTCAGAGATGCTGTTCTGCAGACCTTGCTTGGAACCAGTGCTTACTGGACTTCCTCTTGCCTTTCTATCATCTCCAACCAGTTTGTTCATTCCCCTCTGTGTAAAAATCCCAGTAGATCACCAGTTTCTAAAATACTCTGACCAACAACCATGGCACGTTCCAAGTCACTTAAATCTCCTTTCTTCCTCATTCTGACGCTGTTAGAACTTCAGCAAGTTGTCTTCATCACGTCTACATGACTATATGTGTCGAGTTGCTGCCATGTGATTGGCTGGTCAGATATTTGTATTAACAAGGTATTGAACCTAATAAAGTGGCCAGTGTGTATATTTTGCTCAAAAACTGGACTGAATTTTAATTCAGGTTAGAAAAGAAATTATTAGCCAAAAAGGTGGTACTTTTTATTTTTGCTGTAAAATAGCAGCATGGTGTGTGTGGTTTCCTTTAGTTGCTGTTAAAAACTAAGTCTTTAGAGTGTAAGCTGAAAGTCTTGTGGGTCACGACTTCAGTGGTACAAAGAGTCTGTTTACATTTAATTTATGACCTTTTGATTCTCTATCTCTCAAGTTAGCTGTGACGTTGAAGTGCTAGTACAAGCTAAATTTCATATCTTCTTCATAAAAAAAATCTGCAGCTTGTTGTTATTTTATTGATAAAGTTGTCCTGTTCTCCCATGCTTACCTTTCCAATCTGTCCCACCCAAACTGGTCCTGCTCGTCACTTTAAGATTGATAACAAAGACAAGGAGAAAAAGGTTGGTTAGTTCAGGCCCATTGATAATTTTTTGGGCATTTATATCTGGGTGTTGTGTGTCGTGCTGTGTTTAGGAGGTAGTCTCAGCTGTGTGTGGTTGTGTTCCTTTTTTTTATATAAAGACAAGAATGTTAATATAAACTGAAAGTACAGATGTGATCACCCACTGTTCAGTAAATACTGAATATGAAAGATCACCGTCTACAGAAATTTATGCCTTTTTAATAATTTAAAAGGCTGTTAATTCATTTTCTCTACAGTTATAAAAACAATATCATATTTATTGATATGTCTTTAATCCAATTAATTTGTGTTTTGTACTGCACAAAAATGAGCCATGAATATAAAAGCAGAATATCTGTAGGTGTATTTTAAACAATCTTTTAATTTGGATGCTATTTTAACGTTGAAGGTGAGATACCGCAGGTCCTTACTTCCTTTACTTACTACAATCTGCACTACTTCCAGTAGCCACACAGCCACAACAGAAAACTATTAACATACACAGACGTGCAATATCATTACTTGTGCAATACTGTAAATTCATTCTGTATACATGCTTTTCTTCTTCTAGATAGATTTCTTATATAGACTTTTTTTATATATAGTTTTTGTTCTGTACAGTTTTTTTTGTTCTTATCTCTAATGCTGTTTTTTACACTATCACCTTTGCTGCTGTAACACCGAAATTTCCCCACTGTGGGACAAATAAAGTCTTATCTCAAGGGCTGAGGTCCTGCAGATTTTAGTTCACTGCACCAACAAACATAATAAAATCAAGTGGATTCAACACCTTGTTCATTTTTACACAATTACAATTTAATTTTAATAAGGTGTTGAAGCAGAAAAAAACATCCTGCAGGACAGGGTTCCTCAAGGACCAGAGTTTGAGATCCCCCAAATCCAAGTTTTCATACTGAATCCTTTTATATAACTCTAAGAAAAAAGTAGTTTCGTTTTCTTGGGACAATTAATGCTGAAAAAAAAAAGGGTTGTAGTAGTAATAATACAGTAGTAAAAGTTACTATGTGGTAAAAACGTGAAACAGTAATAGGATATAAAATGCTTACTTTTGGTGTTGCATACCAAAACCAGAGATGGTAGAGATGACGTTAAATATTACAATAAGCTTCATTATATTCACTAAAAAGTTGCTTTAATTTCCTAAAGCAGGCAGTTATTGGGTTAAAAACATATAGGTGATGCTACAGCTAAGGTTTTGTACATGTAACTTGATTTATGTTTTCAATTTGGAAACAAAAACTCTTAAAACTAAGTGTTATGCTAATGTGTTATGCAAGTCCCTGTTTCCAGCAGAAACAGGGACTTTTTTTTAATCTAACAGCACTTCGATGCTTCAGGGGAGTTTTGGGTGCTGCATGCTATTAATCTGAAAAGATTGAAAATGTGGTTTAAGTGGGAGCCAAAACCTTGAGATCTTTTGCTCATTTTGTGGCCAAAAGAAAATGTTGAGCTCTCTCTGAGCTGAAAGCTCAACATATTTCTTCATTGTAAACTAAGGAATATGGTGGAAACACAGGAATTACACATACAAAAGGTTATCCTGTATAATCTTGTATTTTTGAGAGATTGGCGCTGAAGATTTCGTCTGTGTTTGCTGTACTGAAAGTACTTGTCTACCATGTGTCCTCCTGCAGGACCAATCCTCAGATTATGATGACAGTGAGGAGGAGGAGGAGAAGGTTTGATGTCTTTACAATAAGTCAGATACGTCATCATTAACCTCTCCTCTCCTACTGACATATTTCAGCAAAGACATCATAACGCATGGTTGACTAAATCCTCCGATATCTTTGTCATTCCAGTGTGTGTTTGTCTGTGATTGAGATGCATACTCATACTTGCCCTTCATCTGTCATCGTGCCTTAAACCTTTTATGTGTTTTCTGTTGCTTTGTCTTCATAAACATGCTCTCTTTTGTTCTTTTCTTTGCCCAAAAGCTTGACAAGGATAAGGTGAGCCATAAAATGATTCACTTGACAGTTTTGAGTTGCTTGTTTTTTATAAACATTTCTTTTATTTAATTTTTCTATTTTTTTTCCTGTCTTCATTTCAGTCTGAGCCCAAAAAGGAAAAGGTGTGTTTGCAACTAAGTCTAGTAAAGCAGAATATTGAGAGTAAAGCAGTTAGACACAGAAATAAGATACAGATAAGATCTTTTTAAAGTATGCCCAAACTAGCTTTAGCTAGCTAAATCTAGCTTAAGTTTTTGCAATCTTAAGCTAGCTACATTCCTTCATCTAGCTACATGCTTTTCGCTTTTTGTTTTTAAAATGTGGTTGTGTAAAGTACTTAAATGTAGTCAGACTTATCCTAATAAACGGGAGTCAGAACCATGTAAGTTTCGATAATTAAAAAGGAGATCTCATTTGAAAGCTAAGCTAACAGCTACTTCACACAAGGCCACATAGAATAATTTTTTACCAAATAATTCAACTCAAACCTTAAATTTTGTAACAGGTAAAGTAAATTCTTTATTATGGGAAATTAATACCTTTTTTTTCCCGCCACTACACTCTCAGTTAAGTTGTTATTAAAACTCCAGTTATATGTAGTTTGAAGAACAAATGATTGACTAATTAATACTTGCATTTTCTCAATGTTAATAAGATGAGGATGTAAAAACTGTGATGTGGTGATAATGGGGGTGTTGTTAGTGCACAATGCTGTAGACTTCTAGTTAAAGACAGCAAATTAGAGGTAATTTATTACATGAAACTTTGTAGTTTTAGTTTTTTTTTTAGCTTTATGATAGTTTAAACTGAAGTCTTGTAATGCATGTTTTGTGCCAAAAAAAATTCACAAGGGGGTAGCTTAGAAAGTCTTTGAACAATGTTGGGTGGGATGGGGATCAAACATTGTTCTCTAGTGTAACAGTCCACATCCACTCCCTCCTACCTCCTGTGCTGCAGTTTGCAAAGGAAAAAAAACACAAAGTATAAAATAATCAGGGTCTTTTATCCCAAACATAATTAAACCTAAAGCTGCAACTAACAGAAAGTTTCAGCTCACTGAGCTCTCCTACCTTCACCACTGCTGTTTTGGTTCAGTTTCAGTACTCTAATAGCTGTGTTTTCAAGCACAGGAGATAGCTGTTATCAACAACAAAGGTCTGAAAAGCCACTTTACACAACCTGCTCACCAGTGAGCTGATATTTCCCTCAGGACCTAGATATCAAGAACGGAAGTAAGAGTAATCACACTCCAAGTTAGCAGTGAAGCTCTTCTGTATGTTGCAAATACTCCAAGTGGGCAGTTATTATAGGTTTACCCTGATAAAAAAGAAGCATTTGTGGCATTTTTAAAAAGACAGGCTGGTCCTGTGGCCTATGAAAAGCTGTTTTCTGATTTCTCACTAGTTAGTCAATTAGGTGATCGGAGGCAGATGCTTCTGTTCTTGGAGTAAATCATAATAAACACCCTGTTCAGAAATAAAAATGTCTTGCTAACTTCTCATCACATGAGCAAAGTACAAAAATAATTGTCCAAAGAACTGACTGTCACCCATCAACATTAGAGGTTAATCTTTTTTTAATGAACATTTCTCAGTCCAGGTTTGAAAGTTGAAAACCTGTAAGTCTGTAGGTTTTCCCTACCACTATTTTTCTATTATCACCACTTCAAGCACAGAGAAGACATGACCAGACGACTCAGAACTCTCAGAAGGGTCTCAGAAGGGTTTGCTATTTGCACGCCTGCTGTTAATGATCCCAAAGCCATTAAAGCAGATGAGATCATGATGTTTATCCACAGAGCATTAAAGTGTAAATCCCATGTCTGCTCCTACATAATATTTGCAGAGACACGCCTTTTTCCTTTCGAATGTCAAGGCTGGTATTAACTCTTTAGCCCTTCGGGGAGGATGTTACCATGCAGGGAGGATATTAGGCAGAGAATCAGGAAATCTAAAAGAGTTTCTTCTGGTTACGCAGCAATCAACTTTGTTGTCTTGCAAGAGTGAGTGCCTGGAGGTGAGAGGGAGGCAACAGGGATGATAAACCTATCGAAGGTGCTAAAGCTAGATGTGATGTTGTTGGACATGGATGTGTGTACATACCAGCGTGTATGGCATTTAAGCTCTTGCTCACTCACAAATATGTGTCCTTGCAGGCTGAAAAGAAAGACAAGGAGAAGCAGGTTGGTTGGTTTGTGATTTTTCGGCCCTTCATCTCCTCTGTCTGCTAAAAAAGCTTCAACTTTTATGAAATAGGTTCTAGATTCATTCAGATGTGTTGATTTGCTGGATCTTTTCAGTTTGGAGCATCATTATTCTTATTTATTTTGTAACTATGGTTCTTTTTTTCCCTTATGTTTAAAAAAAAGTAATTAATGGCTCTTTTTTTTTATTATTGTTTCCTTTCATTTTTTTGCAAAAGGAGGAGGCTAAGAGCAAAGAGGTTGGTGCTTAAATTGTACATACACTCTTTAAAAATCACATGATACACCAGGGCACACAAGTACAAGAAATTAAGTACACGGTAATCTTGAGAGAAGGCCCGAGCTACAGAACCTATATTATAACATATAACACAATTTGAATGCACCAAGTGTTAAAGTCGCTGTCAACAAGTGAGCAGAAAGAGAGGCAAGCAGATGTTTAATAATGCTGCATTTACCATATCATCTTTACAGGGTGAAGCCACATCAGACATGTTTTTCTCACATTGGATTTATTTTTTCATAAGGTGCCATATTCCAGCTGAATTGGATCATAAAATATTAAAACTAGTTACCTTACAGGTAAAAAATTAAAGACGTATAAGAATGCAAATAACAGAAAACAATCAAGAGATGTATGAATCACGTTATTGTTTTAAGTATACTAATTTTTTTAAAGAAAAAATAAATTAGTGTGTGCCAACTGGTCAGCTCACATTTGGGTGGGGTAGTCTAGTGGTTACAGAGGTGGACTTGAGTCTGGGTTACCTGGGTAATGTCCCTGGTGTGGTAACAAATGTTCTCCAGGCGCTAAAACATGGTAGCAACTGCTCTCCAGTTAGTCTAGAGATGGATGAAAAGCAGAGCCTAATTTCACAATCAGCATTGATGAAGTAAAATTATTAATATTATTCTTTACGGGTTCAGATTTTGGTCAAAGGCGGTCTGGAACATTATGCAGAGTTAAACCAGCAGCATAAAATTAAATAGTCCCATTGCTAACAGTGAAAAAAGCCTTTCTCTTTCATTAATTATCTGATTTAAATATGAAAATGAATTGGGTATAAGTATTTATTCATTATAAATTATTTCTAAAATATATGGTCAAATAAAATAAGTTTAAAATAGATATAACTAGAAATATTTATTTTAAAATAGTTATATATTAATATTCAATCAATCGATTAACATTAATAGATTGAGTACAGGATAAATATAACAAGTATTACATAAGTATGACTACAAGCTGAATATGAATTAAATTAGAAAAATGTTTGGCATCTGCAAATAATGAGCTAATTAAACTATGTCATTAAGTATGAAGCCCAAGAGAAGTCTGACAGCTTGTCTGCTGCCTCTGTATGCTTATAAAACTGAAACTGAATATGTTTTATTACAAGTTCATGAAGAATCACTTTTTTTTATTACTTAAAATGTGGAATTTTTCTATTTTATATGTTCTTTGCAGACAAAAGAGGAAGTGAACAAGGTTTGTCTATTTAGCCACTATCATCTCCCTTTTTCCTCTGTAGACATATTTCCTTCACTGTGCCTGTTTAATTCAGTACCTGAATTCAAACTGCTAGCCAGCAGGCATCCCAGTGTTTAATTATCTAACAGCTGGACTTCCGTTTTTTTTTTAATTTAAATTTAAAAGATGTTGACAAGAAAATGTTCGAGTACACAAAAAAAGTTTGTTTTTACCTGTCAGGTAAAACAAACAACAACAAAAAAAGCAGAGGTGAAAGCAACTTTGCAAATCATGTCATATCTTTCTATATATGATTGAATAAATTAGATATTCCCTCAGAATAAAATAGTAACTAAAGAAGAATGTTGATTCCCCATATTTGATTCCTCCTCAAGGTTTGTTTCCAGTTGCAAAGACTATTTCTTCTACTGAATTACAGAGTAGGAAAGAAAGTATCACACACTAGCTATTCTGCCACCTTCTAGGAAGAGTGTACAGATAAAGATAAAGATAACTATTTATATTTTGTATATAATAAAAAATATTTAATATTTGACACATTAGACAAAACATCCACCAGAATAAAGTCTATAGGGTCACTATGTGCATCTATATGTGATGCATTGTACATTAGAGCCGCAAAGAAGCATGCAAAATAATGTAGAAATTTAATAAACAACAGCCGTCTCTCTCAGGTGAGTAAGTGATCCTTCATTGTCAGGAAATGAGTGTGCAGATGTACCATCCCATACAACAGTACAGCAATTGGTATCTACATCTGATGTCAATGTTTTGTCTTGTAGCATCCCGATAAAGTAGAGGCAATAAAAAGCCTTAATTAAAGTCACCCAATCATCACCCCACCAGATATTGAGAAACCAATATCCTAATCCCAATAGAAAAACTCCTGATACTGTTTATATCTGCTCTGAACCACAGCGTACAACCCCGTGAGTTATTTTGCCTTTCATTTTATTTAAATCTAATTTTTGGTTAATTCTTCTTTTTACTTTCCTATGTCCTTTCTTGTTTTTTCTCTCCATCTTTCCTCGAAGACTGAAGCCACTGCTGCCGACACAAAGAAGGTAGAGTTGGGTGGTTGAGAGAGATTTGGTCAAACATTTACTTTGTGTAAAGGACACATCTAATTTCAGGCTGTGGAAACATGTCTCAAAGCTTGTGGCTACCTTCCCACTGTCCTGAGATACTGTACTTCCAGTCAATGAGAATTTACTGCACCTTTAAGGTTTAAATAACCACATCTGTTTCATGCTGATGTAAATTATAATGCATTTTAACTAAAGTATGATTAAATATTTTGGTGATTAATAATGTTGAGACCATCTCATTGGTAAAAAAAATAAATAAAATAAAATAACATATATTATATATAGTGTAGTACAATATGATTTGGAGATGAGAGACCACCAGTATCATGAACATGAATAAAATACACTAAAATCAATTAAAATATAAAATTAACTAAAAGAAATTAACAGATTAAAATGCAATAAATAAAATACACTAAAATATATTAAAAGATTTAGATACAATAGCAGAATTAATAAGACTAATAATAACTAAAAGACTAAAATGCACACAAAAAACTTTAAAAGACTAAAATACACTACATGAAATTAAAAAGCTAAAACCACTCAATTTTCCCGCTGTGCTCAAAGCCAAGGAGAAAAAACTTTATTTTATTTTGTGTGTTTATTCAAGAATAGGAACCAGACATATTAATGTACTTTTTCACATAAATACAAGATTATAACCAAAGGCTAATTTCCATCTAGACAGATCATATAGGGACAGAAACAGAAGAAATTAACAACAGCATATCTTTACATCGAATGGTTGCAAATTAAAAAGACATATGTGTCCATATAATGTATCTCCAATGATCACACACAACAACAATTGCAAGAATAATAACACACATAATGGGAAACAACAACTATTAACAGCATAATGTGATTTAAAAGTATCCAGAGTGGAGGCCAGTTTGATTTGGGAGCACACCTGGTTTTAAGTCAGAATTTAGCAACGACAAGGAGGATCTACAAACTTCAGTGTTCTTACTGGTCTTATATGTTGGTGCCAGTCCATTTAACAATTTAAAAATATAAACAATAAAATCTTAAAATGAATAAAAAAATTGACAGGCAGCCAGTGTAGTGAAGCCAGGACGGCGTTGATGTGATCATGCTTTAAAGTGCCAGTAAAAGCCAAACCAGCTGTTACGTGTAGTGGTGGACGTGAGGACCCAAATGAGACGAATGAGGCAGGTCGGTGCAGGTAAAGGGTTTTATTTTCTTCACAGGACAGGAACCAAACATGACAGGGGATGAACCACATAACACAGGGGATGAACTACATACAAAGATCTGACAGGGAGTAACTTAAAAACCCAGGACTTAAATACACTGACGGACAAATTAAACACAGGTGACGTGCACGAGCAATCAGACAAGGTGCGCTAATGAACACAAACACAAGAACACAAAACTAAACCCTGAACACCAAAAACTAGAAACATGACCAAACTAAACACATGAAGTCAGAACAGAAACCATGGCAGCTGTAGACAGGGAGGTCAGTAGTCCAAGCCAGATGTAATAAACACATCAATCACACTTTAAAAACATTTTTAACAAAACTGACAAAAAATGTTATTTTTTAACTCTATAAAACGTGACATTGTTGAAGTTAAATTCAGGAAGCAAAAGGGGAAAAATGCTTGTGGTAATTGTGAATCACACCACTAAGTTGAGAAGAGTGTGGTTGCAGATGATAACACCCTACCAGTGTAACCATGACAACACATTTTGATTAAAAATTCACATTCCTGATTCACATTCAAACATACAGTATTATCCTGCTAATTGCTTACATCTAAAAAAAAAACACCACATGACCACTGGGCAAAGTTAATTGGCCAGACATGCTGAATGAACATCGATAAAACTTCTAACTGGGCTCAAAGTTTTTCCTGTTATTTATTAATTATCATAAGTCTTTATATAATACTAATGAATCATTCGTTGATAAAAAAAAATTAACCACTAACTTTTTGCTTTTACAAATTTAGCCTTATTTTTTACATGAGATGACCACTTTAGTCGTAATAATCAGTTATTTACATGTGCCACTGTTTTCCTTGCTCAGTCTCCCCTTGTCTAAAAGGCTCTAGATCTGCCCTTGAACTTATTCAGAGATGATGTCCTGTGGCATGGAAACATTTTTAAATTCCTAAAAAGCTTCCTGGTTGCATTGTGCGTAAATCAAGGGTAACTCTTTTGCAGCCAAAGGTGTTAAATTACTTTTTTTCTTGCCAGAACTAAACCCCGTCCAAAATCTCATCTATTAGCCAGCATCTAGAGTACACAGTTCAGACAAAAGCTCCTCACAGCAGTATAGGGAAGAAAGCAGCCAATAGTGTTATATTATGCTCTATGAGGAAGGTTATTTATCCTTTAAATTAGAGTGGTGCTTTTTTAAATGGGTTATATTTCCTTAATAACTGAATGTTAACAAAATGGGACCAAATGAAAGCCATTTAAGCCAACTGCACCTTAAAACCCCACAATATCTTTGCATCATCCCAGCCTTGATTGGTCATCCTACCGTATAAAAAATACTTGTGCATGACCTTTTTATTTTTCAAGGACATCACAGACTGAAATCCACAATCACCTTCACATACCCATAAATATGTTTTACTGTGCTTAAGAGTTAAGGTTCACATAAACACAGCTCTGCATTTTATTACTGGACTCTGAGTGGGTCCACCTTTCTCTTCACTCACAGCAACATTTGTAAATTAAAATGCACGAACCTACAGTGCTGTCACTTGAAAGTCACAACACCCCCCCTGCGCGCGCTTTTTGTGGCAGTGTGCCTAATGTCCTTAAGCTAATAACACAGTTCCACAGTTATTGATGGCACATTTTCTATAAACACTCTTTGGGATGCCTCATCTTGTAGCCACTTGAATGGCCTAAACATGGGACATACTTGAGGTCCTGCATTGTAATGAGCTTCTGCCCTCAGACTATATTTTAGAGGCTTATTGATAGTCTGTTACCAGACTTCTCAAGGCCACTTTTATCCTGCAGGCTGAATGTTTCAGTGTTTTTTGTAAAAGAAAAAAAAAACTGTCACACGAAAGAGTTGCTTCATGTTTATGACATTAAAAGCTCTGAATTATGGATGCTTTAGTTCTCAAGCCATGATAACTTAAACAAAAGTCTATTGTTGTTGACTTTAAAGCAAAACTTTTAAAGCATCACGCCAGTTTCCAACCTCTTGTTCATTTTGTGGCATCATGTTAGCAACTGGATATCAAGACATTGGTCGTTTTGAATGTGCACCATGGCTGATTTATAAAATCAACCCAAGAGGACATTATCGGTGGAAGCGAGGAAAAGAAAGAGATAAAGTTACAGAGCAAGAGATAAGACAAGAGTCAACATCTGACTGACTTTTACTAGCTGGAGAGAGCTCAGAGGAGAGACAGGATGACTATGGATGCTAAATTAGCCGTCGTTAGCTGACGCTAAAGTTAGAAAATCTGCTAAAGTTCAGTAGTGGGGTGTCAAAGTTCTAGCTTTACCTGTGAGAAACATTTCAAACATCTGAATTTCCAAAGAGCCAGATATTTTTATTTTGTTAATATGGTTCACTTTCTTTGTTTGATAATGAGGTGTTCATGTACTTTCCTTGTATCTACGGGGACTTTTCTTGTCTGGATGCATGGTGCAGCTCCTCGTCCTCAGTGTCCGCCATGTTGCACCACCATGTTTGAACAGTAACCAACAAAAAACAAACCTAACAGTAATGAGGACATTTCCGTTTTTAGGCTTTTAGCTGCCAGGCTTGGATTTGTTTGCAATATTTAGCTTCTTCTATAGATGTCACAAGCTGCTCTGTTAACACTGGCACCATTTATGTTCTTCTAATGTTCGCTTCCATGGATAGTTCAGTTTGTTTGGAGAAGTGTGAACGTTAAATTCAGTGTGGACCAAAGAAGCGAACCCTGGTCCGCTTGAAAACCAAGGGTCTCATTTCACTTGCAAGTAAATCCGGTGCAGTTCGATTGCAGCGTCAAAACAAACCAAAGAGAGGAAGTGACACAGAGCAACATGTTGGATAGCTCGCTGACTCTCCTGCTGCTCATACTGGACAGCTTCTGGTGAAAACTGTGTCAGGTTGTAATAACAGTAAACAATGCATAAACTTGGTGTTGCTCCATTGTTTACTTGCCGGGAACGAGCCTGCTGAAAGGGAAGGATACCGTTTTTTGCCAACTTATGATTCGGGTTTTATTCTTCTTCCTGTTTTTTTTCTTCTTGTTCAGTGATTGTTTCAGGAATACCGCCCCAAGTGAGGAGTTATAACTGTGTGATGTTCTCCAAGTTGTTTGGTCCATTGTGGAAACAAACCGAAGCAAAGAAGGATCCAAAGCTTCTCAGAATCCCCTTAAACCGAGTCCCCCGGACTATCCTGGTGTGAATGTACCCTTAAAGACTGTAGTTACTGAGAGTAGAACAATTAATGGATACATCAATTCAGTGATTGAGTCTATAACATGGATCCAAACTGAAAATAAAAATATAATATTAGCTGCGTTTACATGGAGCACTTTTGATCCCATCGGACAGCCAATCAAAATAAAAATTGGTCATATAAACATTTCAGCTGGTCCAATCAACCTTGATGGGAAAGAATTTTTCTAATCTGATAGGCAGGGCTGGTTTAAAGCTGTTTCACGATCGGATCCACAGCGGGAAAAAAAACATGTTTACACTCATTCTGATAATTCCTGTGGGGTATGTTGGTTGAACCACGTGGAAGATGCAACGTTTTAGATTATTAGGTATGTCAACAGTCAAAAGTAAAAAAAAAACTAAAAAAAACACCAAAATCTTCATCTTCTTCCTCCGAATTAGTACGCATTGCGCTGGTCAAAGTGTTGAGATTGCAACAATAAACACAATTTATCTATCGTCCATGTAAACATGTCAGCTGGAATCTCTGATCTGACTGATTTCCATCACACAGATAAAATATTTGTGAACATAGCTATAGATTCAGCTCATTTGTAAGATACTCTTAAGTAAGTTAATCTGATTTTGTTTTGTTTTTTGTAAAAATGTCTGATTAAGATAAAAAATTAAATTAGATTTAGATATTTTAGCTATTTTAATGTTAAATCAGCATGTGATATCTCGTATTGATGGCTGGCCCCTGAATTGAATCATATCGTGGAGGAATTTGTGATATTGACAAACAATTGCTGTCGAATCTAAATAATATTGCATCTTTATATATTTGTAAGAGCTGAACAAATTACATAAAATACAAGAAATATTACGTTATTTGCTTCTGGAAGTATAAATTTTCTTGTAAAAGAACTTTAAAAAAAGCCCCAAACTCACAGTTAAAGTCTGTTTTCCCTCTTGTGTTGTGGAGTCGTGGACTAAATCTAGTCATTGCATTTCCTGGCTTTCAGAGCTTTTCAGAGAAATCTTTGTTGCTCAGTGTTAAACGTTTTGACCCTGACTAGGCTAGTAACCCAGATTTCACCTGAATAAAGAATATTATTGCTTTCTAACACGTTATTAATGACGTCATAGATGAGACATTTTTAAATTTCTTTTTCAGATTTTCATTAAAATATCATTCATTCAGTTTATTATGTTATTATGTTCTCTCCATTCAATGTTCCACTCAAGACACGAAATTAACTCCAGGAAGGAGGGGTCCATTGAAAAGATTTCAATCTTATACTTCAACTGCCTTTTCACCTGCTGGAACTTCAGGAAATAATTCGCTCTTTGAAGAGCAATTTTCAGACAAAGCTAAAAAGGTTCAAATGATCGAGCTCATCATCCGTCTCTCTTCTCACATATACAAATTCCTTGCAGCCAATTCAGTCACAAGTTTTACCATTTACATGAGTCAGCGTCAATCTTTCTCTGCATCACTGTGTGTAGGACCGACACACACACTTATCATCCTGTTCATGCTTTCAGATACTTCCTGCAGTAGCGTCTAATCTGGCTGATGAATATTTTAATTGTGCCGCAGACTGTACACACAGTTGTGCTAAAACATCAAAGCATGCGTTGGAGGGAAATTGAGGGAATGTTGATATTGGTTGTCTAACTTTGTTTGCTTGAAACTTTTGACTTACAGAGAAAAAAAACACATTGGTTATTTATGTTTAGTTTGTGTGTAACTTTTCAATGTGTAGTATATAAATCACCTGACACATACATAAAGAAAATAAAGATACATTTAACAGATTCAGCACAGCATAGATGATGGATTTCTCCATCCATGATGAGCTTTTCTGGCGGTCGGAGAGGCCGTTAGAGCTTTGGTTGTAGCTGTGGCCAAGCATGAGAAGGGGATTAATACTGGATCCAATGTAAGCACAATAAGGAGCAATATGAATCTAATCAATTACTATTATTAATACAAATTTCTTTGTAACTGTTGTATCAAATAAGCAAAGGAGACATGTACATTTATATATTTAAGATTACTGAATTAAGCTTTTGGTTGTTGTTTTTTTTGTTTGTTTTTTTGTAGCCCCATCTTTATTGCTGTGCAATAATGTATATGTGCATTTAAGGTTTGTTTATTTATTCATTTAATGCACTGATTGAACACCGAAATTTTGCCCAACTATGACCAAAACGTTAAATTCCCACTACTGAAGTGAGGCACCCCTAATGACGGTCAGTTCGGCATCCATCTTGCATCCTGTCTCTTCTCTCGGTTCTCTCTACTCAGTAAATGTCAGTCTGATGTCGGCTCTTACTCTGCCACTTTCTCTTTCTTTTCTTCGCTTCCTTCGATAATGTCCTCTCAGGTTTCTTTGAATCAGCCATGTTGTGTATTTAAAATGGCCGTGTGTTGATATCTTATTGCTGAAATGTGTCAAGGTGCAGTAAAGTGAAATGCTGCCGTAAAGTGATGCAAAAGTTGTCAACTGTGGTTTCTCAGCCTTTGGACCCTACTGGACAATGGTGGCTCTAGGAATGTGCGCAATAAATGTCACTGTGACATCAAAACTAGTCAGAAACACATATTTTCTAGGTACATCATTCTACTTTAAAAATAATATATAAAAGTGTGTAATTTCCTGGTAAACAGGCTCATCATGATCTGTTCAAAGAGTTTGATCAGACCAATCAGATAGAACTGCTCTTTTATATGAGAGGAGACACATATGTATTTGAAATATGTCATATTCTTTATGAGATATGTAGCAGATGTCTGACGGGGGGTGGAGAAAGGTTCTGCCTTCAGACTTCAGCTGGTTTCCTTCTGTGGGGAGTTTGCATGTTATCACCACGCATGCATACATTCTCTCCAGGCTTCCTCCCACAGTCCAAAAACATGTATGTCAGGTTTAACTCCTTAAAATCCTGCACTTTTCACCTAAAACTGGGGGGTTTTTTTATACATAAAAGACTTGTTGTGGACAAACTATTTTACTGGACTACTTTAACTGGACCGTTTTTGTTTCAGTATCCTCTGCTACTGGAGTACAGTACAGTTCTGATTGTAGCCTGTGATGGTATACATCATTCAAATCCCAAGATTTTTATTTTTTTATTAGTGTCTAATATGTGTTGGTACTTGCAAGGGAGACTGAGTAAAATGCATTTTCGTATATTTGTCACATCCATGGGACATCTGGTTCCAAGGGGTTAACTGGTGATTGTAAATGGTCAATGGATGGACATTCTGCTCACAGAGACGGTTCTCTCTCCTTAATGTGCTTGCATAGCCCATAAGGTTCCTGATGTCTGCATCAAACAGTAATGTGCACACTTTACTCAACAATATCACATCATGGCTGATAAACTGGCCATTTTTTAATTTCCTCGCAGAGGAGGAGAAAAAGAGTTTGAAAAGCTGGAAGAAAGTCATCCTGAAATTTCATTTTCCTGATTATCTTTTGTTTCTCTTGTCTGTTCCTTGGAGAATAAAGCCAATCAGGTGAAACAGAGAATCTGAGCCCAGGCTCTGTTTTTAACTGAGTCAAAGTATTTGTAATGTTTTGTGGCATCATGAGCAGCTTTTTCCACAGGTTGCATACAAATTAAATGATTCAAATGGAGTCACGTTGTCTTAGCCAAGCTGTATTCTCTTTGCACCCTCTAAAATTGGTAAATCAGGCATAACAAGACATGACATGGACTTTGAAATAAAGGTTAACATCAAAAACATAAAAAGGGAAATGACTGAATCTGAATCCAGAGGAACATGATGTCTACACCTTTGAACTGAGCTGCGTGTAATTGACATTTTTGGAGTTTGCGGTCCAATTCTGGCTGCAGAAGTGAATTTGAATGCATGACATAATGTATTATGTCTCTTTTCCTTTTCATCTGTGTGTGTTGTAGCTGGACATTGAGGCAGCAGACATCCTCAATGACCTGCAGATGAAGCTCAGCACCGTCTTGGACAACTTCAGTACCTTGTTTGCCAAGAGGTAACACACATTTGTACTTCTGCCTTTGTAAGGACACCCATTTATATTTTAACTGCTACCTTCATACCGCGTGTGACAAACAAAGCCTTGATCAGCCTAATATTTCTTTGGTCTTGCATTGTCTTTGTCTCTGCTCCCTTCAGCTTCCAGAATCGTATAAACGGCTGCATGCGTCAGATGGCGGAAATCCTCTATCAGATGAAAGGGCCCCCCAACCACAACACCGCAGAGGCAGATGCTGAGACCATGCTGAGGCCCCTTATGGAGTTCCTGGATGGGAAGTAAGTTGAGCCATGATACATAGGATAAGATTTTAGGTGATGCTGGTTGGAACCACCCAAGACCAGGGGTTGGCTTTATCCACATTACTCTGGGTCAAGTGCAGACAGTAAAGACAATAACTTTGTACTGATAAAGGATATACTCTAGCTTAACAACTAGAGCTAGACTTTTAGACTTTGAGTGGCCAGAGGGTGGGGAAGACTTTTATCAGGAGGGCCATATACTAGTACAGGAAAATTATTGTGTTCCTCTCTCTAACACACACACACTCAAATACACTGATGTGAAACTGTGGACATATTAGAGCGACATGAGAAATAAAACATCTTTACATTAATAATTTTGATCGACAAGTGGAGATATTTGCAACATGTTTAAAAAGGTCCATAGAAAAGTGCAGTATGTGGAGCTTGATGTGGTAGTGGAGGGATCAGTTCTGGTTTACTGTCTGGTGGTGGTGGTGGTGGTAGACTTGATCCTTGTGTTCCCAGCTCCACATTGGGAGCTGTCAGGCTGCTGATGATGGAACTGGGGTTTGTCTTCTTTTCATTCCTTTATCTTCCTTTACAAAAAAAGACTGGTTACAGGATATATTTCCCCAGAATTTCATGCTGTAGCAACTATAAAATCCACTAACAACCTTGCTAGCCTCCTGTTTAGCTAGAGATACATGATCCAGTTTCACAGGATCCTGTACCTCAAGTAACTTGGATACTGAGGTACTCTGGGAATCTGTATAATTTATATTCAGCTGCAGTGTGAAAATCTTGATGAACTGAGTTGATTTATGATCCCTAAAAAGACTCACTGAAAGCTAAATATGTCATGGTTTCTCCACATCATCTTAAACTAATCTAGTGCTACCATATAACTACATTAGCACTGCTATGTAGCATCAAGCTAACATCAGGCTTAGTAGTTGTACTTCCACAGAGACACAATCTTTTCTAGAAATGTGCAGCTAAATGTCAATATTTTTACAGGATGAATAATTAGGAAACTACTTAATTTGCCTTCAAACTGGTGAAGTGATACTGGTGATCCATGAGGGTCTGGAAAGACGTTTCTGTGCTCCTCCTGCAGTGTCTTGTCAATCACCTGAGATGGCGACAGGGTGTGTAATGAGATTTAAGAGGTGGCCAGTGCCACCCTGGACACCCCTCTAGCTTCACCCCTGCCAAGCAGTCATTTTGTTTAGTTGGTTTTATGCTCATGTTGAGAATATCATGATAGTCATTTGTCTCTTAAAGACTGTGATCCCACACTCATAGGAAGTTTTAAGGTTGATCTCTACTTCACTTTCAGACCTTCATTTGTTGATGCATTTGTTTGTAATCCAGTCTTAGCATCTTTGCCGACATCTGTGAGAAGACTGTGCTGAAGAGGATCTTAAAGGATTTGTGGAAGATCGTCCTGAGCAGCCTGGAGAAGACCATCGTCCTGCCTCAGAGTAACGACAGCCTGGTAAGAGCAGCCATTAGAGTTAACTCAACCTTCAAACCATAAAGCTAACCCTGAAAAAAAAAGGAAAGAATACATTGATAGAAACACATAGTAATTAAAAGTACAACCAATCTTAATAATTTTTGTATCTCAATAATCTTCCATCTATGTCGTGTTGTTGAAGTAGAAACAGTTTTAGGGGAAAATTGCCTAGTTTTACTCTTTTAAAATAATAAATAAATTTTCCTAAATGGCTGCAAAAAGCCTAATTGATGAAAATTTTAAAAATATTGTAACATTTACAATCATGATGCATCTCCAAGTTCTACAAGCTGATAATAATGACAGAAGAGTGGATGGGACTCTGCTGTCCTCTACTGGTTTGTTAAGTTTTCATGTGGAATTACTGCATTATCAGGCAACTCTCGTTCTCCTTTACAGGGCGCCCAACTCCTCACGGCAGCTAAAGGACTTTCTAATCTCAAGGTAACTGTCGTTTTGAAAGACCTGTGTTTGCTTCGCTTTTTATCAACATGTCAGTAATTGAAGCACATGGCAAAAACATCTCACATTTAGAAAAAAATAAACTTTTTTCAAGAAAATAAGTCAAATTTATCATCCAACGAGGAAAAAACATCCCATCAAGCATGTTTTGGTTTAGAAAATGAATCTTCCCACTACCTGATCCATTTCTTCCTACTAGTCTGCGTGTACTGCCCTGCTAGCAGTACTTGAATTCATGCTTGGTTGCGCTTGTTTTTAGGATTTTTTCTTCTCAAAATAAGAGATAAACACTGAAAAGAATAATTAACAGGCTGGTTTTGAGGGTTTTTTCATTTAATAAAGAACTTGAAATGAGTGTTTCAAAAGTGGTTTAAGATATTTCTTAAGTCTAGGTTTTCTTCTGTTTATGTTTATTACAGAAAATCAGTGTGTGCTGGGAAGTCTTGAAAGAAGTTTTTACAGCTAAACTTGGGTGTGATAGATACAATGTGATCTCAGTCTCAGTGAGACAATTTAACTTAATATGCATGTAAAATAATCAATTTTAAGGTTCAGTTACTAGTAAAAAATAAAAAACATATACTCTCAAAACATGATTAATAATCTTACAGATTCTGACTTTTTTGTGAAATATAAGATTGTAAGACTTGGTTAAAAAGTTTTTGCAGTGAGCGAATCCCAGAGGAGGAACAAGATTTTTTAGCCTTGTATAAATTTCCCTTCAAATATTTATTCTCAGGCCTGCTGCAACGTGTTTAATCAATTTGGTTATTGCAGCATGCACCATTATACAAATGGCCTAAACTGGTTCTTGACCTAGCTTAACCACATGTAGCAATGAATGTGGTTTATGCAGCTGGATCAGATTACTCACATATAAAAACTCTAATTGACTCAGATTTTTCAATCTGACGACTTTTGGTCTGAGAGAAAAAAATCCTGAAATGTTCATTTAGCCGTTGTTAATAAAGGTTAAAAATTAGGTTGTTTTTTGTGTTCTTAATTTCAGACAGAATCATTTTAACTGGTTGTTTCTGTTAGAAGAAATTATTTTATTGTCATGTGTTTTAATTATCCTTTATTCATTTATTAAAGAGACCTAAGTTGTCTTGTCAAAAATCTTGTCAAGTTAATTTTTGTTTTGTTTAATCTTCCCTACAAACTTTTCAGCAAACCAAAGACAAACTAATGATTTATGGGCTGCTTATAATTGTACTGAGACTTTATACAGTAATATTAAATAATAATAAGAAGAATTTTAGCTTTGTTTTTATTTATTATTTATTTGTTCTTCAATGGAAGAAAATGGGCTTTGAATTTTGTTGCTGCAGGGAGGGGGTGAAGCCAAAACCCTGACGCCTAAACAGTGTGTCATCATTGATGCGGGGCTAGAGACCATCAAGGTAGGTGGAGATATGCGCGCTTTTCTTAACAAAGTCAGACAGTTTAAGCTGATAGTAAATAGTTATGGTGATTCATGCTTTTTAATGTATTTTACTTAAGCTGCTTTTTAGAAAAAACAAAAACATGGTTAAGACTAAACTTGAACTTACCTTTTCTGTTATACCTCCACATTTAATAATGGCTTCCTGGTTTGGTTTGTGTCGGCATACTGTGTAACTTTTTATTCTGTTGTAGTAAAAGGATCTTTATTCTTCTTCACTGTCTTCCAGCAATACTTCCATGCGGGAGGAAGTGGGCTGAAGAAGGCATTTGTGGAGAAGAGCCCTGAACTGGCGTCGCTGCGTTATGCCCTTTCCCTCTACTCTCAGAGCACGGATGCTCTCGTCAAGACTTTTGTCACTACACAGCACTCCCAAGGTGATCCCAGACACACACACATATTGGCTTTTAATTATTAGATATTGCTGATGAAAGGGGCTGCACGGTGGTGTGGTGGTTAGCACCGCAGCCTCACAGCAAGAAGGACACTGGTTCGATCCTTGGCTGGGGGAGGTTCGAATGTGGGGGGCTGTAGGTTCTCCTCAGGTTTTCCGGCTTCCTCCCACCACCCAAAGACATGCTAAATTCTCCCTGGGAATGAGTGTGTGTGTGAATGGTTGTTTGTCCCTTTCTATGTTGGCCCTGCAATGGACTGGTGACCTGTCCAGGGTGTACCTGCCTCTCACCTAAAACAATGCTGGGAAAGGCTTCAGCTCACCCATGACCCGTAATGGCTTAAGCGGTACAGACAATGAATGAAGGATATTGTTGATGTGTTTTAAATGAACTTTTCTTCTCTCAGTTCATGATGGGATGGGCATCAGAATCACTGGTAATGAGAAGATCAGACCTGAAAGGGGTAAGTTCACTACCCTTGAAATACAATTTTTTTTCTAAACCTAAATCTCTTAACAGATAAGAAATTAGGTGAGCGAAGGTAAGTGGTGTTATTATTCGTGTTATGTCTGCTGTTGTGCAGGTTCAGGCATAGAAAAGTCCATCGGAGAGGCCGTGCTGCAGGTTGACATGATGCTCGGAAAGGAACGCAAGGTTAACATCAGAGGTATGAAACCAGAATTTAAACTAATAAACATACCACACCCACTGGCCACTTTATTAGGTCCACCGTACTAGTACCAGATTGTACTTTTTCCTTTTTTCCTTCAGAAGTGCCTGAAGTCATAGATTCAAAAAAGTTTTGGAAACATTCCGCAGAGATTTTGCTCCATATTGACAACATAGCATCATACAGTGCAGATTTCTTAGCTACACATCATGATGAGAATCTCCCTTTCCACCACATCCAAAAGCTGTTCTGTTCCATGCCTTGGTTGGAACCAGTGCTTATTTGAATTCTTGTTGCCTTTCTATCATATCCAACCAGTCTGCCCGTTCTCCTCTGGTATCATGACATTTTTATCCAGACAACTGCTGTTCACTGGATATTTTCTTTTTCTGACCATTCTCTGTAAACCCCAGTAAAATCCCAGTAGATCAGCAGTTTCCAAAATACTCAGACCAACTATCGGCTGGAAATTTCATGCCAAAGTCACTTCAACTTCAGGAAGCCGTCTTGACTATGTCTACATGACTAGATGCATTTAGTTACAGCCATGTGATTGGCTAATTAGATATTTGTGTTAACAGTTAATTAAATAGGTGGACCTAAAAAAGTGGCCAGTGATTGTATTTATATATGTATTAAATAAAATTTCTTAATACTTCAAATATTAATATAATGGGTAGGATAAAATCTTAAAGGGTTTTAGTTGCCTATATTTTATCTATTTAAATTCAGCAAAGGTGGTTAAAAACCAGATCTTCATTTTGGTAAAAGACTCATTTGGAGCTGATGTTATAGACGTGGCAGCACCCTCACACCAGTTGTAACCAAACTTAATTAACAAAGCTATATTCTCTTTCCTTTCTGTCTTATCTGCTCTCCCTCTCTTACATTTCTTTACACAGTCATTGCAGTGAACGACATGAAGTGGCAGACATCAGGCATGTTTCGGCCTTTCGTTGAGGTCTCCATGGTCGGCCCCTTCCTGGCTGACAAGAAGCGCAAGTTCACTACAAAATCCAAGAACAACAGCTGGACAGCAAAGTTCAATGAGGCCTTCCAGTTGTGAGTTTGAAATTTAAATCACCTACAAATAGACAAGAGTCTACTGAGGCCCATCAGAGGCTGATTTGTTCATTTCTACTCCTGCTTTATAGTGTCCTGGGTAAGGAATCCCCAGACTGCTATGAGCTTCAGGTGACGGTGAAAGATTATTGCTTCGGCCGGGCGGACCGGGTAGTTGGCATGGCTGTGGTTCAGCTGCGGGATGTGGCCGACCGGAAGAGCTGCGTGTGCTGGTGTCCTCTTGGGCCACGCATTAACACAGACGAGACGGGCACCACGGTGATGCGTATCCTGTCTCAACGGCCTGCCGACGAGGTGGCCAAGGAGTTTGTCAAGCTGAAATCTGAAACTCGTCCTGTGGAGGAGGGCAGGTGAACAGAGGTGCTGACTCAGGATCTGATATCGTTGAGGTGGTGAAATGTGGTGGCAACCACACGTTTTAAATATAAGCAGACTAAATCTTTTTGAAACACTTATTCAAGTTTTTTTTTTTTTTTAAGCTGGAGATTATCTTGATCTTCTCATTCTTATTATTGAGTATTTTATTTAGCCAATTACTTGAAAATAATCAGATCAGCCCTCGAAAAACCTGCTGGAATGAATGATTTGGATTTCCTGGCAGTGAAAGAAGATAACGAGACATATTTTTTCTAAATAAAATGGGCCTGGACCAAGCGGCAACCTATGGCGGTGAAATGTGAGGCCAATGCGGAAGTGCAAAAAATTACAGTTCACCCCTCATCCACTAGGGGCTCCAAAACAGCGAATCCCTATAGACTCCTGTGTTAAAAAGACCAACTTCACATCAGAAATAAATATGTTTAAAGCCTGGTACAAAAATCTATTTTAGGATTAATATGTCAAGTTTACCTTCATGACAACTGTGTGTGTGTGTGGGGGGTGAATTTGTTTCTAACTCAAACGTTTGGATGCATTTAATCTTGAAATTTGGCATAATTAGGGGTGTGTCCTTTTGATTGACATGTATCCAATATTCGTGGCAAGAAGAGAGAGTGTAGCACAAACACGGTTTTTAGCTGGCTAACAGAGCGCCTTAGCTTTAGCTCACCTACCTTTGTTAGCCGATTACCTCACGTTAAATCCGAGTTGGCTCAGTTTGTGCTTAGCTACAGGCAGCTCGGAGTTTGATAGACATCAATCACCCACGCTCACAGCTCCCCTCTCAGCTCCGCCACTTTGCCCATTTTTGTATTTTTCGGGAGCGATGGCAGGCGTGACGCTGCCAAGATGGCAATGGTAGGAACGCCCAACGAGCTTCACTTTTGCTCTTCCAAAACTTACGGGTGACGTCACGGAGTCTCTGTCCATCTTTTATAAACAGTCTATAGCCTGAACACTCTGGCACTGAACATTTCCCAAACAAACCCAAAAATATGGACTGCAAATTTTCATTTTCCCATTTTAATTCATGGATTAATCTTTTTTTTTTTTTTTTTAACTAAGTTAAATGCAACACACATCAGTTGCATGATTGACATTTGTAGCACCAGATGTGTCTTACAAAAAGGTTATTTTACTGCTTTTAACCAAGAGGAGGGCTAGTGGTCAGTTTTTACTGAATGCTACCCATAAATATTAAATTACTGGTGACGGATCGTATAAGATCTTTAAATGAAAAAGAAAATATGGCAATGGGATTTTGTAGCAAGTTCTTACATTACAAAGCCTTAAAAAGATCCTGCGAGCTAACTCTGTTAGCCAAAAATGCTAGCCAACAATGCTAGCTAATAAAGCTAGCTATGTTGGCCAAAAATGCTAGCTTACAATGCTAGTCAACAACGCTAGCTAAGAATGCTAGCTAAGAAAGTTATATCTGTGTATTTTGTGGGATTTACAGACTTGACACATGAGTGAGTTCTGTAACATTGACTTGTACAGGAAAAATGTTTTAATTTTACAAAGACAAAGTATTATGAGTTTAAAGTATCTGACTGAGACTTGTCTGGCCTGTGATTTAAAATTTGTTTTATTGTCAAACTATGACTGTGAGGATTTGCTCTGAATGAAAACAACCAGCTGCTAACAACCTAACTTTATGGTGATTTAATGAGAACAAATCAGATCCCACAGACGTGCAATGCATGCGCTCACATGCATCTGATTAATGTTTTTGTGTTAACTACAACTTTGATGGCAAATAAAACACAGGCAGGTTTGACAAAACCGACTGACAAATATTTGGGGTGATTTCATGTTCTTATTTGTTTACTACGTGCCAAGGAACACAAGTGTTCAGCGAGCCGTGTTCAGCTAACTTGCTGCGTTTTGGGTTTATCAGACAGATGTGACCTTTGTTGAAATCCCACGTCTTACTGCGGATTTTCCAGAAAAAAAAAACCTGAATAACAGACTTGTGCTAACTGGGATCTTTTACAGTGGCCACATCTGGACAAGCAGCTGAACTCTTGCTCTCCGTATAGTTTGTAAAAAAATACATAAATAAAGGCTTACGACCAGAGCATGTAACTAGAATGTTATTTTCCATGTATGTACTGTGAAATTTATTAAATGTATGTAACGACTTATCATGACTAATGTGACATATGTTGAATATACTTGTAATGACAATTTGTACATAAAATATTTATGACTCAAAGTGGTGCATTTATGGGTTCTTGCTTCAGTTTTTTGATTTGTTTTAATTTGTGGTCTTTAAGTCTTGTTTTGGTTTCCTGTTTTATTTTATAGAATCTAAACCTTGTTTATTATTTCTTCTTTACTTCCTGTACGCCTGCTCTTCATTTACTTAGTGGTCTTCAGTGCATCTATACACCTTGGTTTCTTGTTTCCTGCCAGATCCTTGTTGTTTTTCTCCTGTTGTCATCCCTCTGTTCTTTAGTCTGCTTCTTAGTTTTGAGTTACTGCCCTTTCCAGTCTTGTGTTACTTTTTCGGTTATGCTTATCCACCTGCTTCTTCACCCTGCATTCAGGTAATTTATCCACCACTTATCCTAACATAAAAACTATGAATCTACGAACAATTAACATATAGGAAGAACCAAAAACAAAAATCCTTTTGCCTTTTGTTCTATTTTCGGTCAGATGATCCCACATTGCTTCAATAATATTGAGATCCGGGTGTCCTTTGTCAGGTCTTTGCTGGATTTGTTCCTATTTTTTAAGAACATCTCTTTCAGGCCCTTTTAATGTTTTTTTTGTTTTTTTGTTTGGGTTTTTTTGTTGTTTGTTTTTTGCTTGTTTGCTTCTAGCCTTATTTTGCCCTCCACCTTTCCCAAATTTACTTAATTTTTAAGGACACACTGCACACCATGGAATAAATTAATGAAAAATACTTTATTAGGCCCAGATGGAAACTGCAATTTCATGTTGAAGATCATGAAAACAAAAACCATGCTAATACACAAAATGTTCTGCTCTTTGGGAATTCCCTTACTAGCAAGAAAAAAAAACTGGTATATTCAGCACTTTTCATCAATTGAAGCTAAAAACACGGGATCTAATTACATGTTTGGTGACTTGATGCTAGTTAAAGTGCCTAAAGAGCCAACTGGAAGCCACTTCTTTCCTAAATCATGCTGCTATGTGTCGACAAGACACCGTTTTATCCCCTGAGTTAGGATACTTGTTAATGCTTTAAAGGTTCATAGGTCAGTGTTAAACAACAAAAAAGCAGCGAACATCCAGAGAAAAATGCAGGAAGACCTTCCGCAAGTCCAAATAACAAAGTCTGACTCTTTGGAAGCAAAATCATCCCACAATCAAGTAAAGCAGTGTCAGTGAAAGACCAAACAATTCTTGATTTGACTGGAACAACTCTCAGAATCAGTGTTACAATCTGAAACCATCATTTTTCCTTCATCTTTTAACTCGTTAGGAACAGAGGTGTGCTCTACATAATATACAAGTATACCCAGAACTTGTAGCAGGTCTAAATGCATTCCTGTGGAAAAACCCTTCATTTAGACTCTGGGCGGATTCACACCAGGAAAGTCTGGGGGCCTCGGTTCGACTGAGCCGGGAATTCCAAAATGTTTGCACCTTCCTTTGGCTTGGTTGGCTTTCACACTGCACTTTATTCAAGGGACCAAACCACCTTGACCATGTTACTGTTACAACTGCTCGCTAGAGGGCTGTGTTCCCCAAAATGACCAACAAAAAAATCCAGCTCATTGATTGGCCAAGATGAAGAAACAATGTGTTTATTCAGTCTTGGGGTTTCAGTTTTTACTTTGGTGTTCAAACATAATGCTGTTTTCACAAGAATCTGTCCAGTAAGAGCAGAAGAAGAAGCACTAATATGTCAGAAATGTTGCAGTACATCGCTTCCTCTCATTGGTCCACTGGATGGTCCTTCCCCACGGTCAGCACACTGCACCAGAATTCACTTGAAAGTGGATCAAAACCCCTGATTTTCAAGCAGACTAGAGTTTACTTCTTCAGTCTGCACCAGAGTCTGAATGCACATTCACGCTACTCAAAACAGACCTGACTATCCATGGAAGAGGACCAAAAAACACCCGTATGAATATGCTGCATCACCATCTACATTGATCAACTGGTGAGATCAGCACTGTTCAACATAATTCTCTCAATATGTAATATTGCAAAAATTTCATAAACATTTATGTAACTAAAATGACATGAATAGTTATAGGGAAGAAAATGACAAAATAATTAGAATAATTACAAGATCATTATATGTAAAAATAATTTATGGAATGCAGTCTGCTAAAAATAAACCATTGGAAAAACAGACCTGCCTTCAAGTAAGCCACAATCAACCAATACACATTAAAAAAAATAAATAAATACAAATTAATAGACAGGCTTTTACATGTGTTTGATGTTCATTGTGGCAACATGGATGATCAATAGTTCTGCTTCATGAGGACTGGAAGAACAGCAGATGCTAAAAACTAAGTTTACAACAGGAAAAAAAGCATTATTTTATCAGATATACATTAAAAAATCTTTCAGCTTGCTGCTTTAAATGTTGCAGATGTGGCACATAAAAAACACAAAGGTACCTTTTTCATGTTTAAGTGTGGGATGTTTCTAAATGTACATAATGTAAATAAGGCCATCTGAGATAATTAAAGGGTAATTTGTTCAGATATAATATTATTGATTTAAAATTATTGGCAGCATGTTCCTGTTCACATCAAGTATGTCAGGCTGTGCTTATGAATGGAAGCTACACATTACTGATTTTTGCTGTTACAGTTTGGTGTTGGTCTCCTCTTGTACATGTTTGCCAGACTTCCAATTGGTCTGTGAGGGTTGTAGGTAGTCAGGAAGTAGGACCTCAACGGTAAAACTGATTCGTTTGGCCTGGAAGATGCTGTAGGTGTTGTCAAATCTCAGCACATCTGTTTCGGATAGAATGAATATTTTTATATGGCTGAATATCTCGTTGCATTGACTTTAGATCAACAGATAAGGCTACTTACAAACTCCTGGATGCTCACAGGTCAATGATCCGTCCTCAGGCACCAAGTGAGCATTGTATCGCTCGCTGGGAATGACTTCCTGCATCTCAGCCGCCTTCTTCCACTCACCTTTTTTAGTCTTTAGAAACACCCCAAAACCGATATCTGCTCCTTCGCTACTAAACTGCCACCTACAACAGATTTTAGATTTTAAAAAAATCTATTAATAAACTCACTAATGCTTGCTTTATCTTTGAAGAAGACAGATTTGGACAGACAAAAGTGTATACAGAGTCTATATACGTATCTGGCACATGAAACAAGCTAACAGTGCTGGTTAACCTGTATACACTTTCATCTGTAACATGAAACATGCTAACTTTCTCTGAAAAATGCTAACAGAGCTGGTAAACACTTTCATCCGTCACAAAACAAGCTAACTTTCCCTGACGCACGCTAACAGAGCTGGTAAACACTTTCATCTGTCACATAAGCTAACTTTCTCTGAAAACACGCTAACAGAGCTGGTAAACACTTTCATCTGTCACATAAGCTAACTTTCTCTGAAACACACTATTAATAAACTCACTAATGCTAGCGTGTTTCAGAGAAAGTTAGCTTGTTATGTGACAGATGAAAGTGTATACAGGTTAACCAGCACTGTTAGCTTGTTTCAGAGAAAGTTAGCATGTTTCATGTAACAGTTGAAAGTGTTTACCAGCTCTGGTAGCTTGTTTTAGAGAAATTTAACATGTTTCATGTAACAGTTGAAAGTGTTTACCAGCTCTGTTAGCGTGTTTCAGAGAAAGTTACCTTATGTGACAGATGAAAGTGTTTACCAGCTCTGTTAGCGTGTTTCAGAGAAAGTTAGCTTATGTGACAGATGAAAGTGTTTACCAGCTCTGTTAGCGTGTTTCAGAGAAAGTTACCTTATGTGACAGATGAAAGTGTTTACCAGCTC
>JBAMHW010000012.1:4051280-4064322 GCA_037177495.1 Rhadinocentrus ornatus
TAAATGGGCCTTTTAAACATATGATAAAAAATAATGCAACAGTAGAAAAAAAGCCAGAAAATGTTACCTAGATGTCTCTGCTTTCTCAAAACTACCAACACCTGTAGTTTAATGTCCACTTTGAGGACCATGTATCAGCAGATTATCATTTAGAGGAAGAGGTATTCCTACATTAACGAATCAAATATGTGGCACCAGGCGTGAAAGTCCAATCGGACTGGGTTTGAGTCCTGACCTGTGCTTCTCTGCTGCACATCATCATCCTCTCCCTGCTACTGTCCACTCTTTTACGGTCACTGACCCAGTAAAGGTCAATAAAAAAAATAATTTCTAAAGAGTGTGGTCAAGACAAATTGCCAGATGCTCTATATTGCCAAAATTATTGAGACGTCTGCTCAATGACTTTTAATGACATCACATTTTTAATCTGTAGGATTTCATAAGGAGCTGACCCACACTTTCTAGCTACATGTAACCTCTTCCAGTAAGGATTTCTACAAGGTTTCAAAGTCTAAGTGGGAATTTTGGACCATTCTGACGTCAGACTTGTGGTCTCTGCTCCATTCATTCTGCAGGCCAGTCCAATTGCTTGCTCATCCATCTCTTTATGCACCTTGCTTTACACACAATATAAAATTTGGTTGTGGATACAGAATCTTAAGCCCTCTTCTGTACATGATTGGTTAAGGACTAGAGAAGCCTGGTTGGTTGAGTAGGTATGTAAAATGTGACATTTGACTTTTTCGGTCTTGCAGAATTATTCCATACTTCCAGATTTGATTTATACTTAGTTCAAATATGGAAAAATGAGTTACAAAACTTGTGTCCCTATCCTAGCTCCATAGGTTAACACATCACTTGTAGTGTACTTAATATGGATATATAAGAACGCTGGCTAGATGCTAACAGGGGTGACCCATCTCTAGTAAGCTTTAGAGATGCTAGAATGGCTAATTTTATATGTTTACCCTCCTGCTTACCCGTCTACTATAACTTGATGCTTGATGTCCGGAGCTGCAGTGGCACCCAGGTTTCACTGAACTCTGGACAGGAGTAATGTCTGGCACATAAGTTTTTGTTCTTACCGTGGTTGAATGAAAGGATCAAGCTGTGCTGCAGTATTCTGACGCACCTCCAGTGAAGTCTGATTATTCAAACTAGACTTTGTCAGAGAGGTCTTAAACTTGAAGTATCTCCAAAACAAGATTTTGCCATGTGAACTCCAAAAAGTAATTACATATGCTTTTATTATCTTTTTTGTTAGTAAACGCTCCGAACGATCTGTTCTTCATAGAAAATAGTCTGTGCATGGTGACGTGTCGCAGCACGTCTGAGACGCCACGTCCCTCGTTACAGCATGTGCTTCCAAACACAAACAGCAGCAGAACTGAGATGTCAAAGAGCAGAATCCATTTGTTTTGTTTCTGTGAAGGCTGGATGACCGGGGTGCACGCACTTACACGTTACATGCCAGCAGCTTTCTGAGCGCAAGAGCAGAGCTGTCTGCTGCTGATGTCCAGAATTGATCATCTAGTCAATTGTTCTTCCAGCAGAAGAGGGACCTGCGGTCTCTTCACAACCCTGGATGTCACTTCCTTTTATTCCTATGTAGTCTTGTTCGTTGATGATGTCAAGTGAAGCTTAATCAATAACTGAATCTCTGGATCTAAATAAACAAGATTTGTTACTTGGCAAACAAAAAAACGTCTCATTTTTTATCGTCATTCGTTGGCTCACCCAGAACTTTGGTTTTTTTATTGAGCTGTTAAAGAAAACTTGGCAATTTCTGATCACACAAAGCCAAAATAGCAAAAAACTGTTTGAGTGGGGAAAAAACTAAACAACTGAAAACCTGCGGTGGCTTTCACGACTACGTCAGCGCTTATGTGAGTTCCTGAGTCGCCACCATCACACCAGAGCCTCCACACACCTTTAACCTCTCTGCTGACCCTTTCTTTTACTAATCAGGATGTTTGGTTCAACCAAAGGGCCGTCGCTCAGGTCAGGAGGGGATCATGCCTTTGTTCCTCTTGCGGTCGGCCATGGTGCGCCGGTTGTGGTTGGCTACGTGGCTCTTGTTGCTCTCCTTTCTGCGTCGGTCCAGAAATGTCTCCTGGGATTGTCCTTGGCCTTTTGGTCGGCCTACCACATCACTGGAACGTTCCGGTCGGAAGCTGAACGGCAAAAATAGAGAGAAATCATTAGAGCCATAACTAGTTTAATTCATATCCTAAACATGCCTCGCACACAAACCAAAATCCCAATAAGAATAAGTTAAAAAAAAAAAAAGTGAAGTTTTATTTTTACCCTTTCCTCTGCTGCATGGCGGCTCTCTTAGCCGCAGCCCTCTCCCTCAGCAGTGCCGGATCCTGAACGAACTGGTCCCTGTTTGCATTGTTCTGAAACACAAAACAGACACTAATCACACACTGGCACTGTAGTTTAGCCTGTTTATTCTCATGACATTAAGCCTTTGCAGCCTGGTGTTGGCAGACACTAATCTGACACATAACTGGACACGAGTTTGGATTTTGACCACCAGGGCTTTCACACATTAAACAAAGCCCCTCTTACAACTTTTTTTCTAACTTTTGTTATCTCTATGTAATTCAAAAGGCAACTCTTCACTGGTTTATCGGCAACAAAAGAAATGATTCACCTTTTTTTTTTTTATGTAAACAGATTGTACAAAAATATAATAATACAAATAACAGATATTTGCAGGGTGATCAACTGATGAAGCTTAACGCCTGTTTAACACTTTCTCTCTTATGGATCAGTTCTTTTCCTCTGCTTTGGATCTTGTTGACTCCTTGCTGATAACGGTGTTCTATCAAAACATGCTTCCATGTCGAAACACGCTACCGGAGGCTGAATTCATAGGTCGATCTGTGCTATCCCATCGGGAAAAAAATAAACATTTTTCATACAATTCAGTTTTGTGGTATAAACAAACAGCTTAAAGTTAATTAATCCACACAAGTACGAGTGATACGGGTGTAAATTTACGAGGTAGAAGGTCTTGGCTGTTTAAATGAATGAAAGTATGTGCAGAAAGCATATGTAGGATGTCCGAATAGGTGGGAAGAGATGTGGGTGCATTCATACCAAGCTTTTTGATTCCTAGTCCATGTGCTCAGAAATCCCACGTCGTTTGGGGAAGTGTGAAAGCACAAATCCACTCTGACTTGGATTAAAGAAGCTAACTGGTTTGCCAGTAGGTCTCAGGGCACATGGTTTGATTGGGAGGGGAATTTTCACACCTTCATTTGGTTTGGTTTACTTTAAACAAAGCAAATACAGAAAGCAGACCACAAAGCGAAGGGGACCGTGCATAGTGGGTACATACACAGCATAGTGGGTAAACGCAACCAAAATATACACGTGTGAAATGATTGGCGGCTCTGGCCGAGAGGAATGTCTTGCGGTTAGATGAACGAAACGACGTAAACGATAGAAGTTCTGATCATCAACTCAAGGCCGGATCTGATGCGGCGCCATGTTTTGCTCTGACGGGCGGAAACAGAAGTCGTCCGGCATAAAGCAATAAATAAACCACTGTTCTTCGTCGTTGTTTCTCGTCTTCTCCTTCAGTACTTATGCGCTACATCTGGCGAGGAGGGGATTATGTTATCTAAAAGGGCTGATTTTTTAGTAGTGCAGCGTGAACACAATCTTGGTCTGGAAGAATGTTGTGCCTCCCAGTCCAGCGGACCATCCTGGCCAGAGTGCTCCCTTAGAGCACCATTAGTCTGTAGAAAAACCATTTGTTTTTAACCACCTTCATGGTCTTGACCATTATACAGCCGCCGGTTCTGTAAAATGAGTGGATCAGCTGCTCTGTGCGAGGAACAACAGGAAGTTCAGAATGTGCTTCTGCACATCGGACAGGCCCCTTCATTCTGTTTTTAAATATCTTCTTAAAAACCAACTTTTCATAGATAAATTTAAACTGATTAGAGTGTCTTTGGTACCTGTAGAGCTTCTTCTTCTTCACCCTCCTCTTCCTCATCCTGTGCTTTGGTTCCTTTTCTGAGTACCTGTGGGACTGTAAAAGGCCTGCCAGGAAAGAAAAATAGACAGTCATTTCAAATTCTGCATCTCTGTATCTCATCTTAAGTGACAGGAAACCAAACATGTACCTTCGGTTGAGTAAAGTGTCTCCGTCCAGGTCGTTGGCTCCCACTTGGTTGATGTCGTAGGTGTCGTCATACTCGTCGTCGTAATCGTCCAGGCCGTACGTGGCAGCAGATTCTCCAGGTTCAATCACAACCTCATCCACCACCGTCTCGTAAGCCTGATACCGAGCTTTCTGCTCCGCGATGTGCTGCTTGTCGTTCAGCATCTCTCGAATGTTCTCGCCTTTCCTGCCGGACGAATAGAGACAGGTTACACCTGGTGCACAGATAGCGGCCGTATTTTTAACTCTATAAACACATGCAAGTGTCACCAAACGTCTCCTGTGTGCTCTACCTCCTGCCCTTCCAGATGCGGGACATGTCCACTTGGTCCCTGCGGAAGATGTCAAACTCGTCATCATCAAACACGTTGGATCTGTTGTTCAGGACGACTGGAAGCTCCTCCTTCACCGGCCTGTGAATACAGGAGAGGAGCAAAGTCTAAACCTCGGCCTCATAAAAAATCATCTGCACAAAGATATTAAATATTCTCCACGGTCAATTTAACAAAAAGCCAAACCCACAATGCTGTAGAAAATCAAAGCGGGAACCAATATAGACTAATTAAGCTACTTGTTGACTCAATATAATCAGCTGTCTGCTCCAAGTCTGTTCTGTTCTCTGTAGAAGAAATTTGACTTATTATACCTAATAGCTTTATATATTTGCTTCATTAAGAGTTAATTTATCCCATTACTTCTTTCATTTATTACTATATTACGCTTTTTACATCGTACATTTTTACTCATCATGCTTTAATTCACTTTTAAGGTTTATTCTCTTCAAATACACATGCTCTGTTAAGTGTTCACTACGAGGATAAGATGACCGTTATCTGGTCCTTCCTCAGACCCTTAGTCAGACTGGTGAGTCAGAACAACCACTGTCATTACTTGCATGTAATTCGTTTCTTTTTCCTTTAATAAATTTAGTTATTTCTTTCTCTCAACCAGACTCTTGGTAATTCATTTTTCTACAACATCTCCAAAGGTGTTCGGATGGATTAGAAGTGATTACAGCTGAACAAAGGCGGTTTGAGGTTTGATGTTAAACGCAGGCATTAGACAAGGCAGGCCCGGCCATTCTCGTCTTACAGTAACCAACCTACCTATAACCTATTTATCATCAACAACCATGGTCAGTGTCACTTATATCAGGGCCACCTGATTAGATATTTGTGTTAACAAGCAGTTAGTCAATCACATGGCAGCACCTCAGTGTATTTAGTCATGTAGACGTGGTGAAGACGACTTGCTGAAGTTCAAACTCAGGATCAGAATGAGAAGGAAAAGGGATTTAAGCGACTTTAAACGTGGCATGTTGTTGGTCTGCGTAGTTCACAAATTCCTGATCTACTGGGATTTTCACACAACCATCTCTAGGGTTTACATAAAGTTTTACAAAAGACAACCAAACGAGCAAGAGTCTCAAGTGGGGAAGCTGTCTGGCAGAAAGCTGCTGATGCAGCCCTTTTATCTGTCAAAGAGGCCTCAGCAGCAACTGGTCCAGAGAGCAGGTCAAGAAGGTGTGGTGCAGCCGATCCCCAATGACATGATTTGCATACAAGATGGGTTAATTAGTTGAAGAGGTGACAGCTGAAACACTGCACACCCGCACCAACAAGATTTAAGATTAACCTCAGACTAGTTTGTTTTTTATTAAAAGAACAAAGTCTAAACCCGTTCCAGAGGAAATGGAACCTGAAATGACTTCTGCTGTGACTTGGCGCTGTATAGACAACCAGATCAAAATTAACTTGACCTTGTAGGCGGGGTAGTGGGTCTTGTGGGGAGGGCAGGCCGCCCTGCCAATATAAGTATGCTCTATATATACGTAAGCTCTAAAGTGGACATTGTAGTTGACATGTTTTTCTTACATTCCCATATACAGTAATTGTTTGGAGCTTGAATTGTGTTTCATTTGTGTCTTTTATTTGAGTTTCTCCTGTCATTTTGGCCTGCTGCATCCCAGCATGTAAAAAGGTCTTCTGTACTACACGTATCTCATGCTGTCCCTCCTCAAATATTGTAGATCATTTATACAACTGTTGGAGAACCAAATCATGATTGAGACCAAATGGGATTAATTGTGCACATATATAAACTCTGTGTATTTAAATATTTCCACAATTTTAAAAGAAAGTAAAAGTAAGTCATAAATGTGTGTATAGAGAACTAAGCATGCTGTTACACGTCTGCCTGACTGGCTGGCTCACGCTCATGGCAGTGGGCTGTCTGTGGGCGTTCAGCTTCATTGGCTCCATGGCAGTGGCATACAATGCTAAAGGAAACACTGCATTAGTGTATAGGTGTGGTCACCTTGGCATGGCTCGGTCCAGTTTTTCCAGACTGGGGGCTAACCGGTCCTCCAGGATGTTGTTGATGACCAGCTCAGAGTTGTAGTCGTACTCCTTTAAACACGCCAGCAGAAAGCCTTCGCCTAAATCCGGCAGCAGGTCCCTGATACAGGACAGGAGAGATTCCAGCTTCGCCCCGCTCACCGGACACACCTCACCAAGAAATAATAAGACATGGTCAGTCAAGATTGATCACACATCCCTTATTACAATCTAAAAATACTCACAGAACTCACATTGTTTCCTTTTCTGGAATGATCTAACATGACCTCTTCACCCCGCTGGTTCTCTCTTCCTTCTCCTGGTTCTCTGACCAACTCAGGTTCAAAGCCACCTGAGGCGGCAGCACTCATTGCTCCTCGATTGGCTGAAAACGACGAGGTGGCATCATTGTGAATCTGGCTCTGTGGTTTCCGTCTGCCCACGCTGTCCCAGGCACTTTCCACCCCCTGGAGCAAGTAAGACGTCCTTGTCTCATCACTGAAGGAAGGAGGCTGTTAAGGAAGGAACTCATATTCAAGACTTGCTTTGAAATCATCATTTCATCCTAGAACAACTCATCCATCCATCCAGCCACGCGTATCTACGGTCAGACCACAGAACCATTTGTTTCAGAAGGGAGATCCAAACATCCCTCTCCATAGTGACACTCTACAGCTCCTCCTGGGGGATCCCAAAGCGCTCTTGGCCAGAAGGGATATATGAACTCTCCAGTGGGTCCTGGGTCTCCTCCCATTATGTCATACCAAAAAACACTCCAAGGTGAACGTGACCATGGGGGATCTCAATCAGATGCCTTTTGATCCCCAACATCCCTCTGGACAAGATCCTCCGCTATAAGCAAAGACTTCTGCCTAACCCTGAGGGCAAACTCCACCGTGTTTCAGTTGAGAACCATTTTCATTGGTAAATCTGCTGATCATCCTTATCATTATTTAACATATCACACAGGAAAGTGGTATCTAAGACCCATTTTCTTACATTTTTATACTGATGCTGAATTATTGTTGTAATTTACCATATTTGAACATCTGTAATCTGATCTTAAATCCATGAAACAGTTTTTATGTTGTCGTTTGGTTTGTTTTGGGGGTTTTTATGTATAAATGCAGATAGAACCTCAATCCATTTAATCCCAGTCAACATCCCGGCCTTTTTTTCAGGACAGTCTCAACACACAACAGAAACTACCGGTATTTACATATTTACACTTTTTCCTCCATTTTTTTTTTATTTAGTTATTTTTTGTTATTTAGTTATTTATGGTACCATTTAGCTACTACCCTCACAAAATCACCTCCAACATAGCTCATTTTCAGCTCCACCGTCTGATTGATCGAACACTTGACAGGAAGTCACTTCGTTATTATTTCCAGGTCAAAATAGAGTTCTCTTAGCAAAAATGTGATATATAATGGTGTTGTCATGAACCAATCATTGTGGATTTACAATGTAAAGTCTGAGTAAAAACTAGATTTTGTGACTGGATTGTAAGCCTCCTGGACTGGATATAAAACTTCTGTAGATCACCTAAAGGGTCCATCATGATTTACCCAACATAATCACACATTACTGTTCCCAAGAAACTTTTTATATTATTAGGCAATAGCCCTGAGTTTTAAGGGTTAATATTATACATGTAGTTATTCATATATTTACATGTACCGAGTTTACTTCTCATTTTGGACAGAATTTATTATCCAGGTAGCCATAAAAATCTGTTTGTACAAACATTATGCTGCTGCGAAGCTGATAAGGATACATGATGGGAAGGGCTTGTTGTAGGAGGCTGATGTCGTCTGCGATGGGAAACTGCTCATCGTAGTCGGCTAAGAACCTGAAAGGACAATCAGATGGTCCGAGTGAACGTTTTAAAATCATTAAATCTACTATAAATCATAAAGGTATAGCTATAAACTTACGGGTGCCATTAAACCTATGAGGGGTTTCTTGTTCATAAACAGGCAATTTCAAATTTGAAACATTTTTCTAACCTTTTCTCTTGTAAAAATGTTGTGAAATACTGCAGCAGCTCCTCTGCAAATGTCTGCATGTTTTCTTTCCTGCAAAGCAAGAAAAATGTGCATTATTATGATTTGTACAAATATATTTTGCAAATCTTGCTGAGCTGCACATTGGCTTTGATCATCTCACCCCTCCAGGATCGGCTGCAGGCAGGTGTGATGCAGCAGCAGGTGAGCCGTCTCCACCATCTTACGACAGGAGTGGCTCAGCCTCTTCCACAAGTCCTCCTGCAGACTACAGGAGAGATCAAAGACCTGCTCATTGGAATCAAACACAACAACCAACCCTATTTTGTTGGTGCAGAATCACCCTAAGCACACACTCACTTTTTATCATCAAAGTTCCTCTTCCTTACTGCCTTCTCCAGGTCAGGCACGGCGGTCTCATAAAACGAGGTCAGCCTGCCAGGAGAGAACACAATATGATCTCAAAATGCTTTTTTTTTAAGCAAAGCCATCTGAGAGTTCTTCATCTGACTACCTGCTGAGGAAGCCATGGGACTGGAAGCTGGAGCATGCTGCAGGGAAGATGTCCAGGAAGGCATGGATGGTGGTGGTTGAGTCACACAGGTACAAAATTAAATCTACTAGTTCCTAGGATGAAAATAAAAAAAGACACAAATGAACGAACCATCAGTCTAAAGCTGCATGTCAGTATCTGTGGAAGCTCAGCGGAAGTTCAACAATATCACCGAGAAGCAAAAAAGTCGTAAAATTTCAAAGAATTAATGTTTGTTGTTTTGTTTTTTTTTAACATTTTCACACAAACTACAGAATGTCTGAATAACAGGCTGGAGGCTTTATGAGAATTTATTGTGAAGCAATATCTTCATCATAAGCTGGTTTTTTTATTGCCTCATGTCTGAAATTATACTTATCTTCACAAATGTAAGGGCTGCATATATAATCTTGGACTCTGACACATGTAAGATTAGTACAGAAGTGTCAGAAGACTTTCTTTCTTTTTTACAAAGCGATGATGAGAGACGTCTTTGTAATCAGCGGTTTCTGCTTTCACGCTTTCTTTATGTGGTTAGATTGAACTGGAGAAATTAGCAGAAGCTCTAAAGTGGACATTGTAGTTGACATGTTTTTCTTACATTCCCATTTACAGTAATTATTTGGAGCTTGAATTGTGTTTCATTTGTGTCTTTTATTTGAGTTTCTCCTGTCATTTTGGCCTGCTGCATCCCAGCATGTAAAAAGGTCTTCTGTACTACACGTATCTCATGCTGTCCCCCCTCAAATATTGTAGATCATTTATACACTTGTTGGAGAACCAAATCATGATAGAGACCAAATGGGATTAATTGTGCACATATATCAACTCTGTGCATTTAAATATTCCACAATTTTTAAAAGAAAGTAAAAGTAAGTCATAAATGTGTGTATAGAGAACTAAGCATGCTGTTACACGCCTGCCTGACCTGCTGGCTCATGCTCATGGCAGTGGGCTGTCTGTGGGCGTTCAGCTTCATTGGCTCCATGGCAGTGGCTTCTTCACACTGAAGACCAAACTTCTCCAGGATTGTGTCAAAGACCTGAAGTTAAAGAAAGATTTAATTTTGTTTGAAAATCCTAAAAGACATTTTAATATCTCACAGAAATGGTAAAAATCTCACCTGTAACACAGTGGGGACTGTCTCATCCAGGTCTTTGTAGTAGGATGGCTGCTGGCTAAATATGTTCTCTAAAAAGAAATTATATCATGGTTAAAGACAGAAAATGACAGATGAAATCTTAATCACCCTTTGTGACAGGCTCACCTATCATTTTATGCAGCAGCTGGCCATTGCCTCTTCCAAAGAGCACACACAGATCTAAAATTTTAGGAATGTCAAACAGGAAGTTGTCGTAGATAATTTCTCCAAACACAGCAGGAGTGAAGAAGTTATCCTGGGGTAAGCGGAAGCAGTCATGTTTTAGATTCAGTGTACAACACTACAGTGTATTTAGTGGTCCCTCTGACAGCTACCTTAGATTCTTTATGTGTGGCCATCCTAAGGAAGGTCAAGAAGACCGCCTTGTGGACAGCACGCTGCATGTCAGCAACTGCTGGGGAGGGTGAAAGAGCAGCAAGGTCGAGGCTACGTGGCGCCTGATGGAGGTACGAGTCTAAGCACTTCTGCAGGGACTCGTCAAACACGACCTGATGGGCATTAAACCCCACCATAGAAGGAGAGGGAAAGTGAGGAGATTTTTACCTGCACTGTAAGCAACATGCCACATCATCGACAATCCTGTACCTGACACCAGAATTTGTCGTGGGGCAGCGTAAGAAGCCAATCTAGATCCTCTGTGATGAATTTGGCATATTCCAAAAATTCTTCCACCTCGGCAGGAGAACCGCCCTCTGGAGGAGGTTTGTAAGGCACAAAGCAGCGCTCCTCTGTCCTGTCTGGGTGCTGATGGGGAAACAGAAAACGCTAGATTTGACTGGTGAGACAAGTCTGGTTCAATATGAAGCATCTAGACAGCTGTAGGAGGAAAACATTTGCATACCAGCTTCATGAAGGATCACTCACCAGTGCAGGAAGTGTGCGCTCTTTTCCCAACGGGCCAGACTCGGTCACCTGCTGCTCATCCAGGGGCACGCGAGCACAGGCCATGGCTGCTCCCACTCTATTCAACCTAATGAACCACATAAAAAAATAAACCTGATACAAAAATGGAATGTTTGCATTTATCTTTTTCTTTTATAGTTGTTCGGTTGTCAAATTGCACCTTTTTCCCCCTAGATGTTTTTTTATTTTTAGGCTCTGTGATATGCAAAACAAAAGAGACACACAGGATGGTATATTGGCAGCTAATAATACAACTGTTTTACATCAGCACTGTACAAAGCCTCCAAAAAAACAGAGATTAGTGATTTGCTGACTTTTTTAGGGCTTCTAAATGACTCATTTTAAACAAAATTTAAACTATGAAAGTAGCACTGGTTGATGCTTCGTCATTGATAATAAACATAAAAATTCATTCACATAAAATATTACATGCAATAGTTTATGCTGGAAACTAGTTCCTGGAGCTTTAAATTACAAAGCTTTTATAGAGAATGCAAAAGGTATGTCGTTAAAATGTATATAGCCCACGTTAGACTGTGAATTACATTTACTGTATAAAGGCAGATTATTGAAAGATCTAAAAGATTTTTAATTAAAAAAAGGGAAAAGAAGAAGCTAAAAATAATCTGAGCTAAATTAGAAAAGCTGATAAGTCGTATACTTGATAAAGACTAATTAATTAAATATGAATATAAATAAATAAAATAGTAGCCGATTATTTATTTGACGACTAATGAATCGGTTACTTATTTCTGTAATCAGGAGTCTTCCATTTACAGTTTATTCACAGAGGTATCGGTAGAAAACCCGACAATAAACATGGAGTCCGGTTTGTTGGCAAGATATGTTAACGTTAGAATGTAACATCACGCGCATGTAGTTTGGATCGGAGGATCAGGGATTATTAAAGATTAACTTTCACAACTCTTGTAGACAGCAATCTTAACATCGATTTCCTTACTTCTAGCTTTACAAAAAAACAGCTACGTATTTAGCTATTAGCTACCAAGTTCAAAAGCGTCAATGAATGAAGACGTAAACGTGACTGGCCAGCCGGTAACTTCATAACGGTCCACCCGTAACTTAACAGCGGTAACGGCACGCGACGTAAATCGGATAAAAGAGCTTACGTCTTAATGTGACACTGGAATTAGTTCAAGCCATTCCATCAGCAGTTTCTGTTTCCAGACCTTTTCTTCATCTGTGTCAAACAGGAAGTGCCAAAGTATTTTTTTTTCTTTTTCCTTTGGCGTGACGCAGGGTGAAAACGTGTCATTATGTCTTTACCGCCCCCTAGTGGAAGACAGAGCACACACATTGAGGTTGTGTTTTTTTTTTTCTTGTTTTTAATAATCACTAACATCGGCGATACAAAATTAAAAGGTAAATTTACCCAATAAGGCATATTGTACCACTGTTATTGGCAATTTTAGTAACAAACTTTTATGTATCTTTCTGGTGTCTTTAAATACAAAACTGTGTATAAAATAAACCCACTGGTCACTTTGTTGGGTACACCTGTTTAATTACTTGTTAACATAAATATTTAATCTGCCAATCACATGGCAGCAACTCATTGCATTTAGTCATGTAGACATTGTCAAGTTTAAAGCAAACATCAGAATGGGCTAGAAAGGGGATTTGTCGATCTGATCTACTGGGATTTTCACACACACAACTATCTCTTGAATTTACACAGAATTGTCCAAAAAAGTGAAAACATCCAGTGAGCAGCAGTTGTCTGGACCAAAATGCCTCGTTGGTGATGATACAACCGAATATTCAAAGTGGAAAACAGAAGACTTTGCACCAACGTGGCCTGGTTTAACCACCACCGCCTACCTGAGTATTGTAGCTGACCATGTCCATCCCTTTATGACCACAGTGTAGCATCTTCTGATGCTACTTCCAGCAGGATAA
>JBAMHW010000012.1:4072559-4088475 GCA_037177495.1 Rhadinocentrus ornatus
CATCTGCTAAATGCTCCACCCATGTACACTCTTATTTTCTCCCGGTTATTATTTCTTTTTCTTTTCTTGGCTATTTTTTCCACTGTCGCAGGCAAAGAGTATAGATGGTCCTCTATTTCAATGTAAGCTGGCAAGCTGAATCATCCACGGTCGTGTTGGCTTGTTTACACCCCACCACCCTCAAAACAGCAGGGACTCGCAGGTAAAACGCACAAGGCTAACAAGTTTGTCCCCTTTCGGCTACTGTATTCAGAGATGGCGATGCAACATGGCAGCCTCCAGGTGGGTGCACCGCCACCTATTTATTTATAAACATCTAATTCTAAGCTACGAGAACGATTTTATTTGGATGGGACTGTGATTAGACTTTGGTGTAATTGACAGCAACACTGTACTTTTAACTAAAATATCAATAACGTACGGAGGACGTTGGCATCCTTAAATTCTTCTACATTTGGAAACACAGGGTGACGTGTTCAAAATCCTTGACTGATAAGTTATTTTTAAAGCTGAAAATTACTATTAAAACCTAAAATATTTTCATTGGATGTCAGCCAGTTTTTTAATCTTCAAGCAAGCTAAAAGTGGAATTCCTCTCCGACAGTAAAGAGGCCACATTTATGTACGATGGAAACATTTTTCAGTACATAATGATCAGTGAGTCACCAGAGCCTCCGGCTTCGACACCGGCTCATAACTGCTGGCCTGTTCATGTAAAGGCTGCAAAAACCTAATATAGAAAAAGAAACCCGAACAACCTGTGGGGCATCTTTATCCGAGTATAACTTCCTGAACTTGAAGTTCAAAGTTTTTCATGTCAGTAAGTAAAAAGCCAACATCCCATCAGACAAGTCAAACCTGCTCCAGATAAAGAGATAAAACAAGTTGAGGGAATTTATTGAGCCATGACTACTTTTATTTAATATACTATATACCCTGACTGGCGATCAAGCCCGACCGGAAGTGGTTTGGTTTAGTGTCGCCAACTTCACTTTGTCGCTATATTTAGCGAGTTCTCTCCCCTCTAGCAGGTTTTTTTTTTTTTTAAGTGCCTAGCGACAAATACAGCGACTTTTTCTGGTAGTATTGGAGACTTTTGGAGACTGAGGTGAATGAACGTAGTTTACTTTTCTGAATGAGGAGCGGGTGCTGGCAGGCTCCTCCCTCGTCCAAAAGCACTTATTCGAGACTTGGTCCTCACGCAGCAGCAGCTGCATCAGAGCAAGATATCAGCTGTTTTATCACCAGGCTGGAAATGAAATGTTCAAAACTGCTGCTGGATGATCCTGCGCTGGCTTACAGTCACATAGTAATGTCTATTAATGAAGAGTGTGGACAAAAATATTTAAAAAGTTAAGTGTCGTGACATGTTCCAGACTCCTAATTAAAAAACAAATTACACTTAATAAAATTAAACTAAAACACAAAGAAAATATTGACTGAAGAATTAAATTTTATTATGTTTTGCTGATCAGATGATGACGTCATTAAGCGACTTTTAGGACTTTTAGGACAGCCAATAGCTACTTTTCTTATTGAGGAGTTGGCAACAGCGCATCTGAAGCATTTCCACTCGTAGAATATGCTGAGTCAGAAGATGAAGCACCAATTGTTGCTCACTCTTTGTTTATTGTAGAAAATCTTAGCACTTTTATTTTTAAGCCTAGTTGCAGCGCCTTTGTTTAAATCTATAAGAAGAACATAATAAGCCAATGTTGTAGTTTAAAGTTATTATTATTGAGAAAGGTAAAAGTTTTATTTGACCTTTGATGGTGATTTCCAATTTCTTTGTTTAAAGGCTAATTTAGCCTTGCTAAATACAAATAAAAGGTGAACATTTATGTATTGTACAGCTTTAATTTCTAAAATGTTTTATTGGAGGAGTTTCTTAGACTTGGCAAAATCATTTCTAGTTTTACAGCATCTGTTGTGGCATTTTTGGCCGTTTTTCTGAGGTTTTTATTTTGTTAATATTGAAGTATACTGTGATACAAGTTTTGGCTGTGGCATGGGTGCATCCCTAGTTGTGAGACAACTCTACCTCTTTAGTGATGTACTTTTTCTGATGCGATGTTAAAGACTTCGCATATAAAAGAGGCTTAACAACTACCTCAGGCTGAGGGAATATCAATTTCTTTTAGTACTTTTGTTCCAGTATTTTAGTACCATTTTATTGCCAAAATAACGGATTTACTTTGGCGGTGTTTTACTGTAAAGTTAAAATAATGCTAAGAGCCATGGTCTGATGCAGTATTTGGGGAAAAAGCATAAAAATGGTTTATTACATAATATTACAAATGTAATACATACATTGAAATAGAAAATTATTTAAAGAAACACAATTAAAGTGGTTTCAGCCGGTATTTTTGCCCTTCAATATAATCTGTCTTATTTTTAAATAAAAACTGCAATTAAACCTAAGCCTCAACATTTCTTCATGAAGAGAAAATTAAAACTAAACTATATGAGATTCCTTTTTTCTCTCATGTCAGCTTTTCTGATTAATGCCTTCATGTGCTAACCCTGTAACAAGCTGTTCAACCTGCCATAAATGCCACTGCTGGCTGTTGGGTTCACAACATACACTTTTGATCCACTGTCATGTACCATCACTGTACAACTCTGGAGTGTGTGGATATAATTATTTTTCTGCCACATAAGCAAATGCAGGTAGTAGCGAGCAGGTCTTTGGCATTAATCTTTGTGCAAACAGCTGATTATAAATGCAGCGCTCCCCGGGTTCTTAATGAGTATTACCTAGCGATACAAAACAAATAAGGGGGAATGCCACGTCAGTGCTGCTGTAAACTCACCTCATTTTTTTGCTTGAGAAGCACTTTGAGAACTTTTTCAGTGAAGAAGAAGAGGTAGAAGCCTGCAAACACCACTGCAGATTTGGACACGTAGAAGTCCACCATAGGGTCAAAACCAAAGGCCTGCAATGTGGGAAGAGGAAGACATTAGTTTGGCATTGTTTAAGTATTTTGAGTCATTAAGAAATTTTAGTTTCCGGATTTTTGGAAATGAACAATGAGCAGTTGGTAAAGTGTGCGCTTTAAACTCCTACGTATATTGTTATATTCACTACTGATGATTGTAAGCTAGTTTAACTACTATGTTCATGGAGCTGAAAGTATTTTAATCATTTCACATTGTGTTTCATATATACCAGAACAAGAATAGCTTAAAATGCTCTTAAAATGAATATTGTAGATACTGTAGATGCAATCTTCTTCCCTCCAGTACACACAGACATCAAATAAATAATGTCTTTTAGCTCGGAGGTCTACAACCAGTCTTTTTAATACATTACGTAAAAGGTGAACTGATGCAATAAGTAACACAACAGCTTGGTGTGCCGGCTGGGAATACGTGTGTGTGTGTGTAATAAGTGTGTTTATCTGCATCTAGGCTTCTTTAAACAACCAAGTTTTAACAATACACCTCAACTATTTGAATAGCAAGCCACATTTCTGCTGTAGGAATGATATAACTATAATTAAAACTAATTAGAATAAACAAAAAGCTAATTTAGGTTTTAATGCCTTTTTCTGTCTTGACCTCATTTCATCCACTAACCTCTCTTTTCTTTTTATGCATATAAATATATCTATTTTCTACTAGAAATCACATCTAAAAGCTACACAAAGTAAGACCCTTTAAAACTAAATTAAAGCTTTAGACAAAAGATTGAAAATTAAGATAATTTTAGAAAAAAAAATCTGTTCTGTTATTACAGGTAAAAAAATTAATTCAGAGGATGTTTCTTATAGATATGCTGTACTCGATTTGCTTTGTAAATGTTCCTTTTTAAACAAATATGGTACAACGTTAATCCCGTTTAATGTGAATTAAATTCAGAATAATGAGAACAAAAATAGTTAATTTGGACTTTGCTGTGTTTACTTTAAACTTGATACTGCACAAGTGTATGAAAGCATGATGATGAAACTCAGTTTTGAATAAAACAAATTCCTCCTATTTACTGAATTACCCACACAGATCAGCCATAACATTAAAACCTCTGACTGCTCATTTAGTTATTATGCAATTTCCTGGTAGCAATCACATTGATGTTCCTGTGACAGCTGCCGTGTACCTAAACATTTCTGAAGGCCAGTCACACACACCCACATGGCAGAAACTCTGACCTACAGCAGCAACTTCCCCCATCAGAACTGCAAGGGGACACAAAAACTGTCATGTCAAAAAACATAAACTAACGCTTTCAGCGCACTTCTATGTTTGGGCTTTTATTAAAACACGTGTCTACATGTTTACAGGTGAGCCGTGGGTTCTTAGGTGTATCGGTGCTTTAGCTTTGCTCTGCAATGGTAAACAAAATTCAGAGTGAACAAAGATTTGCTTTGTAGTTTGGAAGGTTACGATTACTTAATTTTAAGTAATGAATTGCTGTTTAGACACAATAATTGATTAACCGTAAAAGTTCCTTTAACATTTTTATTTTCCATTTAAGATTATGATTGAGCCATTTCAGCAGATCAGTGCCACTAAAGCAAACAAAGACAAAGTTACACAAAATCCGCATGTTAGGAGTGGCGTGCCTGGGTGGGACAGTATGGCAGAGGAAGGGTCATTTCCCTTCAAGCAAAAGGATGGAGTCATCCTTGTAGGATTTCTTTTGTTATAGAAAGAAGATAACCGAGGTGTCATTGTAACACGTCATAAAAAGCTGCAGTGAAATACATCCGATATGTTTCATCACCTGCAGACAGGTATCTCTTGTAATTTAGGGCTGGGCAACACGGACCTTCAACTCCCTCCAAAGATTTTCTATGGGGTTGAGATCTGGAGACTGGCTAGGCCCCTCCAGGACCTTGAAATGCTTCTTAAAAAGCCACTCCTTCGTTGCCCGGACGATGTGTTTGGAATCATTGTCATGCTGAAAGACCCAGCCACGTTTCATCTTCAATACCCTTGCTGATGGAAGGACGTTTTCACTCAAAATCTCACGATACATGGCCCCATTCATTCTTTCCTTTACACGGATCAGTCGTCCTGGTCCCTTTGCAGAAAAACAGCCCCAAAACATGATGTTTCCACCCCCATGCTTCACAGTAGGTATGGTGTTCTTTGAATGCAACTCAGCATTCTTTCTCCCCCAAACATGACAGGTTGAGTTTTTACTGAAAAGTTCTATTTTGGTTTCATCTGACCATATGCCTTTCTCCCAATCCTCTTCTAGATCATCCAAATGCTCTCTAGCAAACTTTAGACGGGCCTGGACATGTCCTGGCTTAAGCAGGGGGACACATCTGGCACTGCAGGATTTCGGTCCCTGGCGGCGTAGTGTGTTACTGATGGTAGCCTTTGTTACTTTGGTCCCAGCTTTCTGCAGCTCATTCATTAGGTCCCCCTGTGTAGTTCTGGGACTTTTACTTGTATGTCTTCCATTATCTAATAATTACTCCCACAGTTGATTTCTTCACACCAAGCTGCTTACCTACTGCAGATTCATTCTACCGAGCCTGGTGCAGGTCTATGATCTTTTCTGGTGTCCTTAAAAAGCTCTTAGCTGGTCTTGGCCATAGTGGAGTTTGGAGTCTGACTGAGGTTGTGGACAGGTGTCTTTTATACTGATAACGAGTTCAAACATGTGCCTTTAATACAGGTAACGAGTGAAGGACAGAGGAGCCTCTTAAAGAAGAGATTACAGGTCTGTGAGAGCCAGAAATTTTGCTTGTTTGTAGGAGGCCAAACACTTATTTTACAGAGGAATTAACCAATGAATTCATTAAAAATTAGACAATGTGATTTTCTGATTTTTTTTTCTCATTTTGCCTCTCATAGTTGAGTTTTACCTATGATGAACATTACAGGCCTCTCTCATCTTTTTAAGTAAATAGTGTGTTTGTCCTTATAAATGTATGACATTACTATCAAATTAATTTATTGAGTGAGACTAAGGGAAAACAGCCACTGTGTGGCATTTGTTGATTAATGTAGCTTTTGTTTACACTATTTTGGTGGGAGACGACATGCTACTTATCTTGCATTTAACACTAAATATTTGTAAGCATTAGTTTGCAGTAAAAACGGGCAAATTTCAGGCATCAATCATGAGTCTTGATTTATCATGATTAAAAAACTTTAAATTTTTTGATGGATAACTTTGCTGTTCAAACGTAATCATTTGTCATCAGTGTGCAACGGCCTGTAGAAGAAGAAACTGTATTTATTTTCACTGTTTAGTATTATCTGTTTCAAAAAGCAGCTATTCTGCTAAAAGACAGCTGGAAGTCAAAGCTTGCTACATTTGTTTTTCCCCGTGTTTCCAAAATGCTCTACTCAGATTCTAAAAAGTTCACAAAAATTATTGTAATTTAGTTTTACAAAAAGAGGCCTCCTTGATCCAGGTAGAGGTCCTTTAGCCTTTAATAATTATTTACTTAGAGAAATCCAGACATAAAATGTAGGATTTATTTATAGTTTACAGAGCAGAGGTAATATGTTACATTTGTTGCTATATTGTTTTGTAACGTTGAAATCAAAAGAGAGAAATCAATTAAACATAAAAGACCTATAAGGAGTGATCATGTGAAATAATGTACTGAAGAGAAACTAAATGTTAAATAAAGAAGGACATCCAGTGGAGCTTTCCACCTGTTCTTTTATGCCGTTTCTCATTTTTTGCACATCTTAGTCTTTCTCAGGGCTTGAATTACAAGGGTCGACTTGCAAAGCAAAGATGCCTTAGGCTCCCCCGCAATTCGAACTCTGGTCTTTCTTATGAAACTGACTGATGTTGACCCTGGGTGACTCAAGCTAGCTCGCCTAACAGTAATTAATCAAATTTTAATCATAATTACGATCTGGGTTTTCAACAATCATAAAAATGAAATGGTTTGATTATTTGCTCCTTTGACAGTTTGTGTTGTTTTCAGTTGCAAATCGAGCGGCACTGGTATTGCTGCGCTGCGATCTGCTGCAGACTCCTCCCACAGTCCCAGCCGCTTTGGTTTTAATTTATCTCCAGATGCAAACACCTCTCAAGTTATGGGCTGGACACACGGGAGGCAACGTCGCTCCTTCTCTATTCATTTTCTATGGAACTTGCACGATGAGGCGGAAATCGCTGCCCTCCAGGCGACATTCGTGCATGTGAAATGTTACTTTCGTTCACGTAGACGTGCACACGAGGGCTTACACACAACGAAATAGAAAAATGTTCCATTTTTGTGAGTCGTGACTAAACAAGCCACTAGCTCCCAGACACACATTATAAACAAAGATAACTTTTTTTTTCTTGCCTAAGTCCAGCGCTCAGTTAACACAGTGAACAACCTGGGATTTAAGAAACTCATCAACACTTTGGACAAACGGCATTGCTGCCATCTCGTCACTATTTTAATCGTGTCTTTCCCTGCCCTCTATAATGAGTGTCATGAGGGTTTTGTGAATGACGTGGCTACAGCCCAATGTTTCGCCACCGCTACGGACCTGTGGTCAAGCCGCACCATAGAGTCGTACATGACGCGGAGTTCAACGTGAAAACGAAATGTCTCCAGTCTCATTTATTCCAGATCACACCTGGCAGAACATAGCTGCTGCTGGTCTGATACAAACAATGGCTACTGGGACCTGGTGGAAAGAAACTAGTCTGTATTACTACAGACAACGCTTAAAAAATCTGAGGCAAAGCAATCTAATCTCAACACCCTGGAAATAGACACTCCAGAACATCCTTCTGTGTTCTTTCTCCGAACCCTGATCTGTACTGTCATGGCAGCTTGAGGAGGTCCCACACCATATTAAGCAGGTGGTCATAACGCTATGGCTGGTCGGTGTTTATCACAAATAGTTTTATCAAATAGTTTTAAAGGAATCAGATTTTTTTTTTTAAACATCTTGTAAAATCAATGTTTAAACTAGAAACAGCCTGTCCTGTGCACTGTGATGGAGCTACAGCTGAGTGAGTTGCAGCAGCATCGACACTACCTCTGGGATGAGCTGAAACAGGGCGTTGGAGTAGAGTGTACCAATGGCCAGGGCTATGAAGTAGAGCAGCAGTCGCTTGTAAAAGGTTCTCTTCATGAAGGGGACCACACTCGCCCCGATCAGTGAACACAGAGAAATCAGTGTCACACAGAGGATCCCATAACCCCACACTGATCAATGGAGAGGAAAAAAGGGGGAAGGTAATGGAAAAAAAGGTGTAATTAGTTCAGAGATGATCTGTCAAGGAAATTACCAGGTTAAGGAACAAATTAGGGAACACCAACCACCAACTCTCTGGAGAGGAAGGAAGAATTGAATGAAAATAGCCTGAGGATAAAAAGAAAAAAATTTCAAGAGATAATATCTCTGTCATTATCTGGCATTATCCATTGAAAACAGTGAACAGAAATGACATCTTTTATTTGCATTTGAAGGTAGCAACTGGTTATCTTTTGAAGCAATATTCAAACCCAATGCATTTCTGTTGATCAGAGAGGGAAAATAAATCAATTAAATCACACACAAACACACACACACATCCTCACATGCACTTTCACGGTCCACTCAGGTGCCTCTGTAGCACTGCCACAGCTTCAAGGTAAACATAAGCTATCAGTGAGAACACAAAGAAGAGTCATGTTGCAGAAAGGGGTCACATTTCATGTTGAAGGATACTTAAAGGTGCTGGACTCCATTCTTACACAGAGCTGAATATATGTATCCAAAAACAAAAAAAACGTAAACTCTCTTGCTGAATATTTGAGGCTATTCTACATGCTGCAGCAGTAGGAGAAACAACCCTTCTAAAAAAACATCAGCTGACCTAGATCTCAAGGCCAGGAGAGGTTGTAGAAACAGAGACAAACACACAGCGTATCCACACACACATACACATAGACTGTGATATGTTTCAGAGCATAGGAAAACAAAAGACAGTTTCGGTGCTAATTAGAGCCCAAAAACCCCCACCAACTAGAAACAAAGAACGGAAGCAGAGGAAGCAGCTCTGAGTTACTTTGTCACAGATACACCAGCTTCTTTGAACCACCACGTGAGCAACTAACGAAGCTTTCAGCTTCATGTGTGTGTTCTGAAAAGCAACAGTTTCTGAAAGATGTAAAGATGCATGTATGTCTAGATGTCAAACCTCAGGCAGCAGCTGCAGGATGGCAGTGGAGAACAGCGTGCCAATGGCAAGAGCGATGAGAAAGATGAGCACATGTTTCATGTAGCGCGTCTTCATCAGAGGCACGATGAAGACTCCGGTGAGGGAGAAGGCATTGATCACTGTCACACTCAAGAAAGAAAAACCCCAAACTGGAGTTGGAATAAAGGGGAAGGCGTTAAATTAAACAAACTGTTATGCAAAGTGATTTTTAATCGCTCTGTGAATGCTGGTAGAGCACTGCATTATCACATATTTGATCTTTTATTTCTACTCCTAACACTGCGACAAAAAAAGCATTTCAGAGACACACTTGACATAAAGATTTAGATGTTAGAAGTCAACACAGATTACCGTTCATATGTAGCTCAGGAAAAAATGTACTGTAAAATCATCAGCGAGTATAGGAATTGCTTGATTCTTTAAGAAATGTTTTACCATCCCGTATTATTTCCAAAGCACTTTAAAAACACCAGCTGACCAAAGTGCATTATTATAAATTTAGGCAAGTGAAAAGAGACTAAAAACAGCACAAAAGATAAACACGGATTAAAATGGAAATTAAGATAAAATAGAAGAATAAAAACAGCTATAAGTTACCACATAGGAGCTATAGAAAACATCCAAAGGGTAAAAATTGAAGAGACAAATGGCGACTCACACTGGGTTGAAAGCCAACAAGTAACAAGTTTTAAAGCAGCAAGAGAAGGAGTCGTCAGCCAGTGCTGCCAAAACCCAAATCTTCACTGTCCACAATTACCTTTAAAATAAGTAATTTATCGCTTATCTTTTTTAAAAGATCAGAAAGAAAGTAGAGACACAGAAAGAAGTATTATCTACATATAATGGAATTAACTTTCATCTTGAAGTCAAAATAATTTTGTGTGACTGAATTCTTTAAATATCAACTTAGTTTGTATGAAAAGGATCAGATCTTCCAGTCATCATGTAAGGACAGCTACTGTATGTGCCATTACAGCCACAAGTAGCACACTCAAGAGCAGAAACGAATAAATAAAGATCAACAAGAAAAAACAAAACCAAAAACAGGTGGTTAAGAGATACTATGACCATGGCAGGTTGATGTGGTTTAATGAGAGTTATCTGGTATTTACACAGTGTAAAAAGATCAGGGGGAGTCAATAAGATCTGCAGTATGTGTGAATTTCCACGGCATCTGCACCTCTGCTGTTGGCAAATCTCCACAGGCTAAGGTTAAAAAAAACACCCTTGAGCCAAAGAAAGCTTCATACAGGGACAAGAGTGAGTTGAATTGAGGGCATGAGAGGCTGATAAGAGAAAACAAATGTGTGAGTAGAGAGATAGAGATAGAGCTCTGGATCATATCGTCTTCAGCTGTCAATGATAAAAAGGAATGGGTTAAAAGAGAGAGTGACAATTTGTGAGCTGGCCAGTGTGAAAACAGTACAATTAAGCAACAGTGCAGCACCTTCTTTCAGCACAATTTATAATTCACTTCAACAGAAACCCTGTGAAACAGCAAGTGACCGCTGCATTTTCAATAACTCCAGATAGATCGAATGCACTTGCAAAAATAGCTTCCAGGGCTCTAAAGGACATCCTGCTGCATGAGTACAGTCAGCAGTCTGGACCGAGTTACAGGGAATCAGCAGCAAAGGAAAGATGAACTTTCCTGTCTGGACCATCTTCACCTGGACTGGATTAATTGTAAACAATAGATATGCTGCCCAAAGCAGTATTTTGTCCCTGAAAGGTTTTGAGTTTTCAGCCACTCTGACAAATGCAATCTAACCTTTGGCTAACTGTGCATGGCTCATCTCCTGTTAGAACTTTATGTACAAGTTTCTCAACACAGTGAAGCTTTGATGACAAAGAAAAACAAAGAAAGCTTGTAGTCACAGAAATGCACTTGTAGAAAACATCATTTAAAAGATGCAAACTATCATTTACATTTAAAAGAAAAGTTACATAATCAAAAGAAGATCAAAAATATCCATTAGTGATCTGAGAAGCAAGCCAGTGCTCACCTTCTGCATCTGAGGGCCTCGGGGAGGGGTCGCCACTCAGCTCCTCCTCTTTTTGTGCCCCGCAGGTGCCAGCATCCAGCTGCTGAAGCATGCTGGGACAAAGCTTCTGGAAACCTTGCCCATCCAAACGTGACTGCTCGCTGATGCTGTAAATAGCCAGCGTGTCTGCAGGTAAACACTGGAAACAGAAACACAGCCATCAGTCCTTCTGGATATGGATTAGTCAGGATGCATTCAGTGACTTATTTTTGTTTTGGTGTAAAATCAGCTTAAAAAAATAAACAGGTAACAAGACAGAGAGAGATGAACTTCAGGTTTCTGCATTTAAATTTTTGTGTGGTAAATTTCTGCATTAAATGTTCAAAACGGCATATAATTAATCTGGGTGTCATTAACTTGGCTTCAGTGCTACAGTGAGGAACCTTGGAGTTACTTTTCACTAGGATCTGTACTTTAGCTCACATATAAAACAGGTTTCTAGGCCCGCCTTCTTTTACCTATGTAATATTGCTAAACTAAGGAACAATCTGGTCTCAAAGTAATGCAGAAAAACTAGTCCATTTTGTTTCTTTAAGATTGGACTATTGTAATTCCTTAGCACTGTTCTGTCCTCCAGCTGCTCCAAAATGCTGCAGCAAGGACTCTTATGAGAACAAGGGGGAGAAAGCATGTCCCTCCAGTTTTGTTCTCTCTTTACACAATCCAACTTACAGAGAACGCATAAATAAATATGTCTGGTCAACCTCCTAAAAATCTGACAAAAACCTGTGTTTTTTAAACTCTCCCAGAGAGGTTAAGATGGAAACACTCATGTCTTTAGCGGAGGTGTCAATCTACAGTCATTGTAGAAATTCCTGAGTCGTATTGTGGCTTAAAATGGATCAAATATTTTTTTGTAGGTTTCATTAACATCCACATGTTATAACTACGAAAATTTAGAGCTACCCCATTCAGTAAAATAAGTTTAATTCATTTCATCAGGACATTTTAGAAAGTGGACTATTTTGTCACAGCATTTCAGTCATTTGTGGAACATTAGTCTGCAATGAGGCTTGAAAATGCAACGCAACTTCCCAGCTGTAGCTCTCACATGATGTTTATATAACTGTTGCACAAGAAAGACGAGATGGACTACGAATGATCCGAGAGGATTTATAAAACACTGGATGCTGCAGGTTTGAAACCGCATTTAGTGCGCTGTGTAACATTAAAAAAATGAATCACTCTCCTTGTGATTCACAATATTTTAAATAAAATTTTTTATCTAAAAATCAATTAATGGTTCAGCCCTAGATGCTATTAAAGATTCAGTCAGTGTACAAGTTAATTATTTTGATTTTGTTAACAAATGCAAAAAAAAAATATTAATAAATAGTAAAAACTGATTCTGTCCATCCAGTAGGTGTTTGCATGATGAAGAGTCTCAGGTAGATGTCTGACAGCATGCAGGTGATATGTCTGAGCTGTGTCTCACTACAGAGGTTAAACAGTAAAAGTGGTTGCAGTTGCTTTCTGTTCTCTACGTTTTCCAGTTACACAAAGGCTAGAACTGCTGGTTTCTTTTTCTTTTTGTATATAGAGAAAAAAAAAGCCTGATTCGTTGTAACATAAGTGGAATCAAACGTTTAAACTCACGTGAGTTTTAGTACCTGTTCTAGCTCATTTCTAAGAACTGCTTGCCAACATCACTCAGAATAAATCAGCTCCAAAGCAAATCAGCAGGTATGTGAAACAACCACCTATGACACTAAGTATGGGAAATATGCTAAATATTTGTGCTATCAAGCATCAGTCTCTAAACTGTTCCCAGACAAGACAAGACTACTCTCCAGTGTTACAGAAAATCTAGTAAAAGTACAACCACAGCTCTCTCTCTCTCTCTATATATATATATATATATATATATATATATGTAAATATGTGTATGTGTTTATGTATGTAAAATTTTTTTGTTGAAATAAATACAAAGTTAAAAAGAGGAAAAAAAACATAAATCTTACCAAATGTTTATCAGTCATATTTATGTCACGGGAGATTTTTATACATGTTTTTGAGTCTCCGTTTGTTTTTTATTTCTATATTATTTTGCAGCCACACTTTTGACTCTCAAAGACTGACTTCGCCTGCAAGGTAACCAGTTGGGTGCAAGTAAGCCACAAGGCATCCGTGTGTATTTCACTGATCCATAATGTAAAAATATTTGGTGAGAGAAGTATGTTTGTACAGAAGAGAAATGACAGATAACCATCAGTTTAACAAAATTTTCATTAAATGCATAAAAAAAAACTTTTTAAATAAAAGCCATAAAAATGTCCAGATGTTGGGACTTAATGGTAAACTGTGTGTAAGATCCATATGAAGATACAAATAAATTAGCTTGATTATTAGTGGTACTTTATGGTGAATAATGTAAACCGAATGATTGCTACAATAAGTAGATGTGTGCATATGTTTTCATAACTTGGACTGCATTATGATCATGCCTCATATGGAAAGGACATGGGAAGTAAAGACTGCAAGAACTCTCCCCAACCTTACCTTAACATGTTGATAATTAACCTCCTCTTTTAAAGAGTACCGTGTACAGGGAGCAGCATAAGATATGTGCAGTACAGAAGATATTTGCACACACTAGGAAGCAGCAACCCTAACATGTAGCATACAAAAATGATCAGGAGAAACGCAACTAAAAGACTTTAACAGGTATTAACATATAAACAAAACACAGTTCAAACCCTAAGCAATTAGTCATAAGGTGTCACATGCAAGCGTAGACTCTTCTGATTACAAAGATGTCTAAATTATATCACAAAAACAGTAGAAGGACCGAGTTTCCATGGAGATGAAAGGGGTTTTATAGTTAAGTGTTAACTCTTCTTTTATTATCTTGGGCTTCACTTCTGTGGATTCTTGTGGTGTTTTTAAGAAATTTAGGGGGGAAATCCCTAAAATCTTCTGACTCCGACCATTATACTTAAAACTGATACTTAAGTTGTATCAGTTAAAATTTTTATCCAACACCATCAACATCAGCTGATGGGTTCCTGAGATATTTACCTGCGTAACAGCTTAATTAAAACATTCACAGAATTGCTCAGGTTCAGGTTTGTAGCTTCTACTTAGGCACAATTCCTCATCAGACATTACTTTACTAATTCCTAGGTGAATTAGTATGCTATGCTCTGGTTTCACTGAAAGTAATGTGGTTTTCTTTTAGGAGGAGATACATATTTAAATATTTTACTATGTTCCATGTTAACTTACTTTGACACAGTCACACATACCTTCATAAAGACTACAAATACTTTGTAGTTATGAAGATATACTTCATTTAATTTGGGTATGTCATTTCAGACACAAGGCAGAAAAAACACTGTAAACAGGTTAAATGTACAAAGAGGTGGAGAGGATGCTGTGGTTGAAAGTATGCTCTTCCGGAGAGGAGGAAGTGTGTGTGTGGCAGTTAACACAGTGTCTTTCAGTATGTCTTGGTGGACAGAGTGTGAGTTACTAATTAAAATAATGTGGGACAACATGAAACAAAAAGAAATGTCTCAGAAGGATTTTAATTTTATTTTGGTTTTAATTCGCCACCTTTCCATCCGTGCTGCCTCCAGAATGTCTTAATGCAAGAGCCGGAGGATTCATTGCGTGTGAAGAGGCACATGTTTTTTTCATGTCATGATTTCTGATAAAAATATGGACAAGGACAAGAGGACATGGTCTATAAAGATATGTCAAACCAGCCAAAACATTAACAATAACACATTACCATCATAAAACACTTTATACCCTGCCCTTCGACCCAACATGTTTTTTTTTACTATTGTCCTTTTTACTGGTTTTGTTATCTAGTGTTGTACTTTTATTGTATTTTAAGTTTTAGTTGTTTTTTTTTTCATTGTTTTCGATTTGTTATCAGGACTATGTTCCAGCTCTTATTGTGTTAAAGTGCTTTACAAATAAAGTTGAGGTTTTTCCCCACACACACCGTGAAATATTATACTTAAATTGTATCAGTTTATATTTGTATCTAAATCCCTGATAACATATTAACTGAACTAGATCCTTCTAAAATCTGATTAGACTGAACATGGCAGCAAACACAGACCTGTGAGTCAACTTCAAAAACTATTAGCATGTCAAAATGGTTGCAAAAACAGCTAACTCTTAGTGAGGTTATAACCAAATAATAGCGATGAATGCAAATTATTTATTTATTTGCAATTAACGTTCAGAGGTTTTTAGATGCTGAAAATTATTAACAGTGAGGAAAATAAATATTTGAACACTGCTATTTTGCATGTTCTACCACTTAGAAATCTTCGAGGGGTCTGAAATTTTTTAAGACCTAAAAAAAAAAAAAAAAAAAAAAAATACTGAAATCAAAATTTTTTAACAATTTATTTGTATGAAACAGCTGCAAATAAGTATTTGAACCCCTGTCTATCAGCTAGAATTCTGATCGTCAAAGACCTGTTAGTCCTCCTTTAAAAAGTCCACCTGTACTCCGCTTATTATCCTATATTAGAAGCACCTGTTTGAGGTCGATAGCTGCATAAAGACACCTGTCCACCCCATACAATCAGAAAGACTCCAACTACTAACATGGCCAAGACCAAAGAGCTGTCCAAAGACACCAGATACAAAATTGTAGACCTCCACAAGGCTGGAAAGGGCTACGGGACAATTGCCAAGCAGCTTGATGAAAAAAGATCCACTGTTGGAGCAATCCTCAGAAAATGGAAGAAGCTAAACATGACTGTCAATCTCCCTCGGACTG
>JBAMHW010000012.1:4106413-4116985 GCA_037177495.1 Rhadinocentrus ornatus
CGTTCGGGATTTGAACTTGGGACCTCTCGTACTCTAAGCGAGAATTAAGCGAAAATTATGATTAGAATAGCACAAGCGTTATGTGGAAAGGACGGGATAGACGTTCTATGAAAATAAATGGGCTTACTGTTACAGCTAAATCTTTCCTTATCTCATCTTATTATGCACAAGGTCACCACACGTAGATATTACATGATTACAAAAAAATTATTCTTTACTAAAAAAATATATATACTACAGTCATACGGATAAAAATTAATGTCCCCTGGCGTGACAATGCGTCAAGCGGAAGTTGTGTCAGTTGCGGAAGTGAGCGGATGCTGTTGTGTTTGTAGCTCACCGAAGCAATCTCGTTCAAAACTGTACATTGATTTTGTTAACGTCTACCTATATGTAGTTCTCTGGGAGCTGCAGTTTCACGGCTCAATCAGGTGAGAATGATAATAAAGTTGCTACGGTGATTGCTAGCTGGTTAATCCTTTGGTAAGTTAACATTAGCTAAGTTAGCACGGCTAACATAACGTTGTACAGCAACATCGATCACCCCAGTGACAGGAACTCGTACAAAGACCTCGTGAAGACGGAAACATCTTTATGGGATCTGCAACATCTTGGACCAGCTGGTTTCTAAATGAGGTGAAAGGGTGAATGAGGCAGCTATAGCTGAAATAAGGCCCCAAATTTCGCGTTTTGTCACTACCACTGTACCACTTTTTTTTATTTTTTTTACAACTGGACTTGTTCTTTTAGTTAGCTGTCGGTTAGCTTTCCAAGCTAACTCCGACAAAAATGTGTATACTATACTATGTCTGTCAAGTTATAAAACGAAACTAGTTCATGAATGTTTAGTAAGTTTGGGGCTACACTGTAGCTGACAACATCCTCGTTAACATTATTTTAGCTACTTATTAAAGCAGTGCTCAAAGTTAAACCTTGTATGATGTACTTATGAAATAAAAACATCTTATGACATCAAGTGATTATTCCTAAGGTATTACTCTAGGTTTTAAAAATGATGCAGTTAATACGTGACTCTTTAATACTATAAATAATTTGATTTGACATCATTATCCCATAAGTGTCGTACTTATTGCAATCATCAGCATTGTTGTTGAATATTTAAATCAACTTTAGCTTCCTTTTTGATTCAATGTAAGACTTGAGAGGACATCACAGAGTCTAACGATACCAGTCTGTTTTTTATAAACAGCAGAAAATTTACAATTAAATGTTTAGTTTTACAAATCAATCCTGCCTTTTAGTATTTAATCAAAATAGGAAAGTGTTGTACAGGCTAAAATACTAAAAAAATTCTTTACAAATACTAAGACCAAAGAATGTAGTACAGATGGAAAAACGTCCAGCATTCTCCTTTTATCAGTGCCACACCTAGGTCAACTGGCCTTCTCTTGAGGTGGCGCCTGCTAGCTGAGCCATCAAGGCTAAATCAATGCAAGCCACTTGACTATTAGTAAGCATGCTGATGAAGCGCTCTCATCCTTGATTTATTTTTATTTTTTTCTCTAAATATAGAGTAGAAAATGTCAAGTCACTCCAAATAGATCCCCCAAAAGTGGTATGAGCCTCCAAAACTGTGAATGAAGTTTGGGACAGTACCTATTTCTCTTTGTTAAAAATATTTTGTGTCTTAGGTGCGTTACAGATTAAATAACTTATAGTTAAAGCATAGTTTTGCTTTTCATTTCATAGCTGATTCAATGATTTTATCTATAATGCTATAAAGTTTTCAGTGGCTTTCTAACTTACAGTTTGCATGACTTGAACGAGTCTTCTCAAGTTTTCCAACAAACTGCTTGTTTCTGCAGTTTACCAGGTTGAGCTGTCACAATGGCAGATCACACTGACGTCAGTCTGCAGCCGGAGGAGCGAGTCCGTGCTCTGACCAAGAAGGGCAGCTCTGTGGATGTTAATGATGACATGCCACCACGCCGCTACTTCCGCTCAGGCATGGAAATGATCCGCATGGCTAACATCTACACAGAAGAGGGCAACATCGAACACGCCTTTGTCCTTTACAATAAATACATTACGTAAGTGTATTTTTGAGGCTGCTTGTCAGTACCTGCAGATTTTAGTGTATTTATTTGTCATAACAAGGATACAGGAATAAATTGACTTTCAAATTGTCCTGGACTGAATAGTCAATTCAGAAGGAAGTAAACATGGCCAAATATTTAGATATCCTTAAGATTTCTTTTGTGCTTTTGTTAAGTCTCTTCATAGAGAAACTTCCCAAGCATCGGGATTACAAGACTGCAAACATTCCTGAGAAGAAGGACACACTAAAGGTGCCCAAACAATGTTTTATTTTTTTCCTGACATGATTGTTTTGCAGGAAAATTACAGCTTAAGCCTAACACCTTTTTTTTCTCCAAATCCTCCACAGAAACTGAAGGATGTTGCATTTCCTCAAGCAGAGATTCTTAAAAAAGCTCTTCTGAGAAGATTTGAGCAAGAGTATGCACAATATCTTGTCAAAAAGGTAAATTGAAAGAGTGCATCAAGCATATACAGTTTTAAATCATTCTTTTACTTTAATGCACAGTTAGAACATGTTAGTACACATACAAACCAAGCTTCATGCACACTTGCCTCGCCCACCATTACCCCATTTTGTACAAACATGAACATCCATCGCTAATAACTGCCTCTGAACTTAAAATAAGTATAAAAGTAGTAATAAAATGCAATCATCTGGCTCGACACTGCTCTGAGAAAACAATATCATTTGGGATCCAGTCACACCATGGGCACATTGGGCGCCACTACAGGAACCACCCAGATAAGGACAGTCACCATGGCAACAGCATGCAGGCAGAGCCACCAATGTGGAGGATCCCCAGGAGGAAAACACTTGAGTTAAACAGTAAAAAGAATAAATACACTTAAAAACAATAAGAACTGATAAGAGTGACAAGAATAAAAATGCAGATAAAAGAGTTCAGGAAAAATATAAAATAAGATGAAATAACATAAAAATAAAAGCGTTTATAAGAACTACTTGGGTAAAAAATAAAACAAACAGTAAAACAGAAAGCCATATAAAAAGGTAGTACAAATATAAGAATATATGATTTAAATAAGCACAATTCCAAAATTAAGCAAATAAAATTTAGCTATAAGCTAGACTAAAAAGAAACGTCTTGAGCCTGTTTTTAAAAACATCAAGAGTCTCTGCAGCCCTGAGGTTCTCTGGCAGGCTGTTCCACAGCTGAGGCCCAAAGTGGAGGAACGAGGCCTCGCCATAAGTCTTGGCTCTGACTTTGGGAACAACTAAAAGGCCAGTACCAGAGGACCTCAGGGTCCGCAAGGGTTCATAATTTAAAAGCAGATCTGATAAGAAGGCCCAAGACCATTAAGAAATTTACAAATAACTAAGAACCTTAAAATCCATCCTGAAACGCACGATGAGCCAATGCAGCGATTTTAAAACTGGTGTAATGTGTTCCCGTCCTCTGGTCCTCATCAGAACTCGTGCTGCTGAGTTCTGAAATAATTACACGTTAGAGATAGACTTTTTGGGAAGACCAGAGAGCAGCGCATTGCAGTAATCTAATCTACTAGAAATAAAAGCATGCATCAGCACCTCGGTGCTGGCAAGAGAGAGAAAAGGGCGGACTCTGGCGATGTTTTTAAGATGATAGAATCCTGTCTTTGTGACATTTCTAATGTGTGGAATAAAATCAAGCTCAGAGTCAAAAAGGACACTCAGATTTCTCACACACTGAAAATATTTAAAGTTTTGTAATTTTGATAAAATTATCTCTCTCTTTTCTTCAAGACCAAAAATTAAAACTTCTATTTTGTCCTGATTGAGCTAAAGGAAGTTCTCTGCCATCCATGACTTAATGTCTATAAAACAGTTTAAAAGAGTGTTAACTGGCTCCAGGTCATCAGGAGACACGGCGATGTACAGCTGCGTCTCATCAGCATAGCTGTGAAAATCTATGCTGTGTCTCCTGATGACAGCCTCAAGTGGCAACATGTACAAATTAAAAAGAAGGGGGCCTAGAATTGATCCTTGGGGAACCCCACATTGGATTTTATGGATCTTTGAGAAGGATGTATCCATATTTACATAAAACTGATGATCTGTGAGATTGAAGTAAAACCTGAGAGGCCCACCAGACTTCTGAGCCTGTTTAATAAATTTAGGTGATCTACTGTATCGAAGGCAACGCATAGATCCAATAGAAGTAGAACTGAAAGTTTCCGTGCATCAAAATTACACCTGAGGTCATTAACAACCTTTAAAACGGGCCGTCTCGGTAGGTTCCCCTGAAACCAGATTGCTATTTTTCCAAAATATTGTTTTCATCCAAGAAGTCATTTAAGTGAAATAAAAACAACTTTTTCGATGATTTTACTTAAAAATAGTAGGTTGGATGCAGGTTGGTCATTATTAAAAACATTGGGGCCTCACCACTGCTGTTTTGAAGGCGGATGGGAAAACACCTTTCTGAAGAGAATATTTCACTATATTTAAAAGTTCATGCTCAAAGAAACCATAAAATGTTTATAAAAGTGATGTGGGACTTGGGTCTAAAAGGCAGGTTGTTGGGTTAAGTTGGGAGAAAACTGGACCAAGCATTTTTGCATCAACCAGGATAAAACTCTCCAGTGTTTCCAGAGATAAAAGCAGAGGTTGAGATAAAAGACTGGATCTGAAGTGGTTTGCAAAGTCCTCACATGCAGCGTCTGATGCAGGCATGGAGGACTTGTTAAAATCAGCATTAATTAAAAGATCAATGGTTTTTAAAAAGGAATTTGGGGTTGTTTTTGTTATCTGTGATGAGGTTTGAGAAGTGGAGAGTTCTGGTCTGTTTAAGTGTTATTATTGTAGATTTTGAGTAAAATTTCATATTGGATTGTTAATTTAGTTTTTGCCTCTCCACTTTCCAGTCTATTGTTAAAATTATCTACAATAAAATCACATGATGCTGGTAAAAACTGAGCAGAAGTTTGATGGCAATAAAATGTGCAGCCACTTCAGAAGTAATATATCCTTTCCTCACAGTTGCCACAGGGGCCTCCTGTTGGCTAAAACTGGTGTTGTTACAACATGGCAAAAACCGTAAGAAAAGATAAACCACCTTCTTCCATTCAGCGCCGATGTGTTTTCTTTGCTGCATGCTCAGAAAGCGGAGGATGAAGCCCTGTTGCGGGAGCAGTCGAAGCAGCGCGCACTGGATGCTGAGCGGGAGCGCGTGGCCGAGATGCAGCGGCGGCAGCGAGAGCAGGAGCAGTTCAGTGCCTTCGAGGAGATCATCCGCCGCCAGGAGCTGGAGAAGGAACGCCAGCGAGTGCTCCTAGAGTTCGCCACACCGGCCACACCTTCGTCCGACACGCCCCTCATTCCGGGCATCCAGGGTCCACCGCTGATCTCACCCACCCCGCCGCAGAGCCCGGGAGACCTGTCTGGCAGCAACAACTATCAGTATAATCGGCCTTCCGCAACCGTTGGCACGCCTTCAACTGGCCCGCCCACCTTCGACCGCTCGCTCAAGCCGGGGTCTCTGGTCAGCCCAGGGAACAACAGTGAGTTAATGTTTTTTCTCACACGAGGGGGCAGACCTCTGAGGATTTAAATGCTACACCGCTCCTGTTTTAGAGAGTTTATTCTTTGGAGCTGATTGCTTTCCCTCTGACGCAGTTCATTTCCTGTTTACACCATGCCTTGTTTTAGAACGTCAGTAGAACCTCACTTTTTCATTCAGCCCTCGTTCTTTCGTCTACATGGTGTTTGCAGATACAATGGTGGATGCCCTTCGGCAGCTGGCCGTTCCTGCTGAGCTGTGCCGGAGCTTTCTGAGGCTGGCCGAGGCCAACACAAGCCGAGCTGTAGAAACTTGTGGCATCCTGTGTGGAAAACTGGTAAGACTCTGGAACAGAGTGGCTCTGTTAAAGCCGTAGGACTGATTCCCTCCGTGTGAAAAGACTTGTAACAAGAAACATTCAATGACAATTGAATGGTTTACACCATCTCTTTAAATGAGTTAATGTTTTTTTATTACGTACTTAAGTAAAAGACTCTCAGGATTCAGGTTTATCAGGCTATGAATGTGTTGTTGGTTTTTTCATGAAACTGAGACATCAGCTGACCTCCCACTCCAGAAGGTTAGATGATAATCTCTGTGTGCTTGAACTGCTGCAGCTTCAAACTCTAGTCACATTTTCATCAGCATGACTGAGCATTTTTTTCCCAGAAGCTAAACATTCAGTTCTCAGAGTTTAATTTTGTTCTGCGAGTGTTAGCAGACAGCATGCTATACAGAATTTACTAATGTGTAACAGCATGACACTTTCTGGATTTGTTGCAGACCAGAAATGCGTTTACTGTGACCCATGTCATCGTTCCAAAGCAGTGTGGCGGACCGGACTTTTGTGACACAGAAAATGAGGAAGAACTCTTCCTCATACAGGACCAGTATGACCTCATCACGCTTGGCTGGATTCATGTAAGTAAAGATGTGTGACCTAATTTCTTCTTTAACTTTGCATGTAGACACTGCCAGTGCCAATGGTGGAACTTATGGTGGAAATCATCATTAATGTATATTGAAATTTTTTTAGACAAAATGTTTTAACCCATTGCACCTCACGGTCTTTCAGAGCATATTTTCTTGTTGTCACGTTTTTATTAATTAATGGTAATTTTTTGCTCCAATGTAAGTCCTTTACCTCTGTGAAAACAGCACAGTCATGAGAATCAGTCTCTATTTCTTATGTACAATGTTTAACAATTACAATACCATCCATAACGCTCTACATTCTTTAGATGTTTGGTTATTTAGATTTCAGCCCTGTAATATACTGTGATGCATGGCCAGCCCATTAAACAAGTCCCAAATTTTGCTCAGCAATATTTAGCTTCAGCTGCACGGTGGTGTGGTGGTTAGCACCGCAGCCTCACAGCAAGAAGGTCGCTGGTTCGATCCTGGGCTGGGGGAGGTCCAAATGTGGAGGGCTGGTGGCCTTTCTGTGTGGAGTTTGCATGTTCTCCCCGTGTATGCGTGGGTTTTCTCCGGGTTCTCCGGCTTCCTCCCACCATCCAAGGACATGCATGTTAGGTTAATTGGTGACTCTAAATTCTCCCTAGGAATGAGTGTGTGTATGAATGGTTGTTTGTCCCTATATATGTTGGCCCTGCAATGGACTGGTGACCTGTCCGGGGTGTACCAGCCTTTCAGGCTCCAGCTTACCCCGCGACCCATAATGACAGATAATGACAAGACATGACATATTTAGCTTCAGTGACAGCATTTGCTGTGGCATTATTTCAGTAAGTTAATGCAATATCACAAGTGGCATTAATGTTTTGCCAAGATCTTGCGTTCATGATGGAAGAGTCAGACTTAGCACATCCTAAAGATTCTTGCCTCATGTTACCTGAGCTACTTTCTCACTGTTTGAGCCCGATGAATTTTGGTGTTGATGGAAAAACTTGCTCATTCAGTATATTCAGGTGGTCTGCCAATCCCATAATTTTGGCCTATTATTAGGGCTGGGTGAAAAAATGTATTAACCAATTTTTAATCGATTAAAATGAAATAAACCCAATATCAATTCATAAAACTTGAGATCGATTTTTTTTATATGTCCTCATTTCCGGCAACATGACCCAACTCTTGCCTTAATCAAGAACAGGTTTACACTTCATCGTTTTATTAAACAGTAAAGAGTCTGATGCTATTTATCTGGTCTACATGACAGCTTGTCATAGCTGCGCCTGCTCTCCATGTCCACGGCAGTCAGCGCACACACACACACACAGACGTACGCACACACGGGTTTACAACAGATATTCTGACAGAGTGAACAAGTCAACCAGCTGGAAATCAGACAGAAATAGGAGAGTTTTCTAGATTCTCTCAGCAGGTGGAGATGGAAGCATCTGGCTCCAGTGGGGAGCAGATGGAGAGTATTTCTCCTGCTCTGGTGTTACACCGATAGCAACACAGTCGTCATGGGAACGCGCACAGCTGATCAAGCTGAATCAACCATTGAAGGAATTTATGTCGTATTTCGAGTTTAAATGGGTCCAATATTCTTTGTAATTTTTATAAACATCAACACGTTATCTGAGATCTGAACTTAAAGAATATTTAGAGCGCATCAAAACGGTTTTATCAGGGCTTTTAAAAATTTTAACCTTTTTTCTGTCCTGTTTTTATTTTTATTTTTTATTTTCCCAATAACAGCATTTCTGGCTCTGAATCTGGGAAACACTGTGTTGTTATGGTACTACAGAAATAAAAAATGTAGCTGTGTCGGATCAGATTATTACATATTTTGATTGTCAAGTGCAATCAGTGTTTCACATATTTAAAAAAAAAAAAAATCAGAAAATGTTTTTAATATTCAAGAAAAATATGTGGTGTTACATAATTAGCTTTAAATGAATCGATATCGAATCAGTTCAGGATATTAGTGACAATACCCAGCCCTATGTTGAAATAAAATTGCATTTGTATTCTTAATATCAAATTTTTATTAATGCACCAGTTTAGTGTCCCAATAGCAGCTATTGCTGCAGGTAGAGACACCCCGGGTGTCCTCTGTTTGCTGCCCTGGATCTGTTCAGTAATTCTGCCCCACAGCATGTTTGTGAAAGCAATTGTGTCAACAGTCTAGGAGGGGATGGGTCCTTACAGCCATCTTTAACTACAAACACTTTATTAAATTGTGAATGTCAATATAATGCTAGATTAATATGTTGTAGAACTACAAAGTAATATAAGTCAGGTAATAGCTAAAAAACTGTTGTAAGAACACTGACCCAACTCAATATCGGATCAGAACAGATCGAATCTAATCGATTCTTGAAATTTGGATGGGAATAACCATATAACCTGACTAAGTAATGAGCAAAAGGGCATCTGATTAATCCAGCTACAAGTAATTTTTGATGTGTCCATCTCTAGGATTATAGGTTATTGTCTCTAGGATGTAGGACGATAGTTTTTTAGCCACAATCAATGATTCCTTCTAGGGCTGGGCGATTCATCGAATTTTATCAACGCTTCAAATCCAAGATCTACTCGCAACATCAGTCAGGGATTAATAACGTGATGCTACCCGAATTGTAACAGTCACTGCAGCACTTGTTGATTTGCTTAGTTAAGACCAGGTGGGGACATTTTTGTTTTGGTGAGGCAGTGTATGATATTATCTCCCAATATCCTCTTCTGACCAGTTTGTCAAACAAATTTTAAAGACACCAGTTATAAGACACCAGTGTCTTATGATGAGCTTGTTCCACTCTGTGTGTGTTGTTGTTTCTTCATATCTATTATTTTCCTCTAAGTCTCATTGATTAATTAAATTAAAACCTGCAGTATTTTTCTATTTTGCACACTAAAAGTAATTGTATTTTCCAGACTCACCCCACACAGACGGCCTTCCTGTCCAGCGTCGACCTCCACACACACTGTTCCTACCAGATTATGCTGCCTGAGGCAATCGCCATCGTCTGCTCTCCTAAGTTCAACGAGTGAGTCAGAAACAAGTGAATGTCTCGTCACCTGTGCAGAGATTCTACTTCTGACCCACACCTTTTTCCAGTTTCTCAAGCTGTTTATTTCTGTTTCTGTCAGAATCGGATACTTCAGGTTGACAGATCGAGGAACAGATGAAATCTCCACATGTAAACAAAAAGGTTTCCACCCTCACAGCAAAGACCCTCCTCTATTTGTAGTGAGTATAACAATATCTGTAGGTCATCCATTCAGTTTTGTTCAAAGTATAAACCTCTTGATGTTCACTATGAATGAGATGTGACATTACTTCATATAAATAGGAGAATATCATGTAACCAGTCAACCCTGTATGGTGGAATGGCCTTATAGAAGTGGTTTCTTGCACATTAAACATTTGCTTCAAAGTGCCATTGACTTCTGGATTTTAGGCTGAAGCTAGGCTTTACATTTCAACAGGACAGCGACATGAAGAACTAAAGTTACTCAGCCAGAGTCTGTGCTTGAACTCAAACTCTGTCATCAATCTGTGGCTTTACAGTGTTCATCACCCGACCGTCTCTCCGAATCTAAACCTACCATGTTTTCCTTGTGAATTACATGCAAAAAAGAAACTACTTATTGTCCTAAACTGTGTTACAAACCTACTGGGAGGCAGTGATGTTTGAATTGCAGACCATAATAAACTATGCGATTCAGCTGGATCCAACATATTTTTTCCTAGACATCTCCAACATGCACATTTGGAATGTCAAGTGTACAGGATTTTTTCAATGTTCTCACATATTGTGCAAAGAAGAAAGCCCTCATCTGCCAATTTATCAGGTCCACCTCACTAGTACTGGGTTGGACCCTGTTTTCTTCAGAACTGTTTAAATTCTTGGCGTCTTAGCTTCAACAAGGCATTTGAAACGTTTCTCAGAGGTTTTGCTCCACATTGGCATGACGGCATCACACAGTTGCTGCAGGTTTGTTAGCTGCATCCATGATGAGAATCCCCCGTTTCACCACATCCCAAAGCTGCTCTACTGGACTGAGATCTGGTGACTGTGGAGGCCGTTGGAGTCCAGTGAAC
>JBAMHW010000012.1:4149160-4161522 GCA_037177495.1 Rhadinocentrus ornatus
TCCATCATCTCCAACCAGTCTGCCCATTCTCCTCTGACATCAACAAGACATTCTGGTCCAGACAACTGCTGCTCACTAGATATTTTTTCTTCTTCAGACTTTTCTCTGGAAACCCTGGAGATGGTTGTGTGTGAAAACCCCATTAAATACTCAGACCAACAACCATGCTATGTTCAAAGTCACCTAAATCCTCTTTCTTCCTTATTCTGATGCTCAGTTTGAACTTGGGCAAGTTGTCTTCACCATGTCCACATGACTAAATGTATTGAGTTGCTGCCATGTGATTACCATATTAGCTACTTGTTTTAACGAGCAATTCAACTGTTGTACCCAATAGTGTCTGACGAGTACTAGTGGCAAAGTAAGAGGCTGCTTGTCATCAGCATTTTAGCTTATTCTGTGGCCTTGTGGATGCAGACTTACTGGTTTGAGTTCACTACCTGCTCTCATTGCAGAATCTTGCAAATCCTGTTCAGCTCAAAACAGCCGACAGTCACATACTGGAATTGTTAAATCGCGCCATGAAGGAATAAAGCATTAAGCTTGGATTCATGGCATCGAATAGGCCCTTAAACTGAGCTTCCTAGACTCTATTTTTATCTTTAGTCTCATCCTTGACACAATATCACTTTGAGCCTGAGTGGGAAGTAAAAGTTAAATTACCCTGCTCTCCACCTATGGAAGATCCGCTGCAGAGTCAACTCAAGTTCAGGTCTGTAACTGTAGATTGATAATCTCGCAGGGATTTGAGCTTCTCTTCATCCTGCCCACCAGAATCACCCTACAGGCAGTGAAGCTATTTAACAGTGTAATTCTCTAATGGTTACACTTTCATGATATATTTTGCTGTGACAGATATGCTACTCTTGCTTACCTTACATGGGGAAGATCAATGTGAACAGATCTTTTTTGGAGAAACTCCAATATCTGAGGAATTTTCATGATAAACACAGGATCTTTTGTTTTTATTTTACAGGGTGGTTGGTGGATTTGAGACTCTCACAGCCATGGAAAATGTAGAGTGTGATACCAAAACAGACAAGCCAAAGGTAGGGGGGAAAAAAGTTCTGTTTATGGTCTAGATCCACTTGTATCTGAAATGTGTCTCTCTCTGGGGTGACAAGAAAATTCCCTCCACATGTTTGCTATATGTTAAATTTGGTTTCTTTTTACTGTCTTGGACTGGGGTTGACCTCCTCATCCAGAGCAGGTAAGTTGTGGAAGCAGTTCAAGTTTCTACATCCCTGACATTAAAGGCCGCTGATGAGAACAAAAGTCATTCATTGTGCTATGACAGTATTGTGACCCTTACATGGATCAAGTAAAGGCCAGGTGCAAAGGCGTGAAATGAAGCGAGAGCCAGCAAAGGGATGGGTTGGAAATGCCACTGAGGAGATACCGTTTCTGCACGATACAATTCGTCTTTATTCTAAATTATGCTGGATAAAAATATAAAATATTTCGATGCCAGATACAGTTTTCCTCAAAGGTATAATTTCATGTTTTTTGCAGTCGGAGATCAAGATCTTAAGTACATCTGTGTTTGTGGACCCTTATGAAGAGGCTGACACTCAGGTTTGAATTTCAGACTTTATATCAACCTAATAACGTCTTTTATCCACACAAGGGATCAGCCAGGTTACCACCGGGAGCCGCTTCTATAGCTGTTGTAACCAGTGCTCGATCTGCCACAAATCCACCAGCCAGCGATGCTGAATTTCCACTTGTCAGATTTTTTTTAATGAAAAATAATCCAGATTATAAGTGCAACTGCATTTAAAAAAAATTTAAAACTGCATTTACTCTCACTTTTCATGTGTGAACCTTGTTATTATAAATGTATTGAGTTTTTTTGTGGCCTGCAAAGGTAAAACAGATGTAAATAAGCAGTAATGCACATTTACATTTTGCTTTTTTTAATCTTACGTTCATACATGTGCAATATGTCCCTTTTTAATAAAAATATATAATTTTTCTTTAGTTTTTGACATTTTTTTCATGAAAATGACAAAAAACATTTTACCTTCCTAAAACCTATACTAAGAATTTGCTGTATTTTGTTTTATGTACCTCATGAGAACACCTTCTACTCTTATTCAGCATTGTCCTTCATACGTTGGTGTATGTACAAACAGATGGATTGTGGTGAGATTTTTAGAATTACAAACACCAGAGAACCCATCCTGCTAGAAATTAGTATTTTAAATTTGTGTCTATAACATTCTTTGACCGATCAGTGTCATATACTGGTATTTCTGGGTGGGTTGTGGTGTGACTGTGACAACAATCACCAATGGGTGCTTTCTATCTATTTACTGTTCATCTATTCATTCATTTTATCTATTTATATAATAAAAGTGTTCAAAAAAGGGAAGACTCCCCACATGGTTCTGTAAAACAAATCATCTGGCCTTAGTTAAATGTGCTGTGTGAGCCTTGTAATCTGAGGGAAAAATGATATCACTCGACCTTACTGTTGTTTTGTCCTCTCAGCGTGTATTTTGTTTAATTAATGAATTGTACCGCTTAGATTGCAGCAGAGCGAGAAAAGGAGCTGCAGAAGCAGGATGAGGAAAAGCAGCAGGCCAGCATCGCCCTGAAGAAAGCTAAGGAGGAGCAGGCACCCAAGACCTTCAAAGACGGTGTGGGGAAATACATCAACCCTGCCACAGTGTAAGGACACACACATGCTGCATTCTTACTGTGATGCACAAATGACTCATCCAAGAATGAGGCTGTGCAAATCTCAACTCAAAGAATGTTTATTCCCCCTTGGATTATGTTTTCTTTTTCCACAATCTAATATAAAGGAGTTAAAAAACAAAGAACTAACGATAGGCTGGCAAAATATGATTTTAGAGGAACACAAATTGGGTAGAGGTGTAATGTGCAGAATTGCCTATTATGGATGCTTTATGCTTAATCATCCCGAGCATATTTCACTGAGTTAAGGTACCACATGAAATTAGTTTCACTGCATGTAGGCGTCATATTAAGAACAACTTGCACCTTTTTAGTGGAGGTTTGTTCAAAGTGGTTTTTGTATTTAATCTGTGAATCACAAAAATAGATGTAACATCCTGATCCGCTCACACAATGTGTCACTCTGCAGCATCTATCAGAGGGGAGAAAATGCTGTAATGGTTCGCAATTAGGATCCATTAACTGAACTGAAAGTGCTGTTTTTTGTCCTAAGTCAATTTTAAAAGAGCAGGAGGTTTGTGACTTTTCCTTTTTTGAAGTAATGTATCCTGTCTCTCCTATCATCCCACCTTCTTTTTTTTCTGTTCTTTTCCAAGAGCATGTCAGCTTTAATGCTTCCAGAGAGCAGGACATCCATTTTCAAAGGCAGCTGCATGTAAAACTGCCACATCGGACATTTAATCAAATATTTGTGGTCTTTGTAGAGGTTGGAGCTTTTTGATTTGCAGGCCTTCAGGTCAAAATAAGATGTAAATAGCATAGTTAGGATTAGTCTGAAATGAGCTTTTTGGATTGAACTACAGAGGAGATATTTAACACTTTTTATTCCTTGTCAATAGTTTATGATTTAATGAGACTGATCATCAAACTATTCAGATTTTTGCTCATTTTTATCTGCTTTATGACCATTGTTTCGTTTTCTAACACAAAACATAAAAAAAACCTTTATTAAACCAGCTTAATTATTCATTATTTAATTTTCTTTCTTTTTTTATATTATATATATTCTCATTTTTTTTGCAGATTTTTATAATTTTTTGACATTCCTACCATACCATACTTGAGGATTAGCTCATATAGGTTTTAACCTTGCTCTGTCTGGCTCTTCAGCTTTTAAATGCCTTGCTAATAGTAATTACACCCACTTCTGAGTGTCTGAAACCGCTTTTAGCGTCACTATAGTATAGATAACATCAGATTTACTGCTTTAATATAGACTTTTACTTAGTTACAGCTGAATTTCTTCACATCAACAGATGTAGAAAGCATCAAATAAAAGAAAGCTGCTCTTATTTGGATAATTTACATTCACATTATTATAATTGATTGGGAATTTTGCTTTATGTGGTACACATAAAAAGACATTGCCTTGACTTAACATTACCGTCACCATTCTGCTTCCTCTCTTTCAGAAAACGTCCAGCTGTTGAGGATGAAGCCGGGCCGTCCACCAGCGGTGCAGCAGCCAAGAAGTCCAAAGGCAAGACCAGCTTCGGAGACTTCAGCTCCTGGTAGCACTGAAGCAAGTTTTTTTTGTTGTTGTTGTTGTTTTTTTATCTTAGCTAGTCGGGCTAAATCTGAGCAAAAATTCCTTTCATGCATCCTTTCTTTTATTTTGTCTTGTGAGTTGTTCATCTCATGAAACTACCGATTAAAGCTACTTTTCTAATGAATACTGCTATAATCCTAATTATCCTTCAAAGCTGTGTGAATGCTCATTCTGAAACTAAATATAATAAACATTGCTGCAAGGACAAACATGTCATGAAGTATTTTCTTTTATTTTCCACCTCCAAGACGATTATCTAATCCCTTCCTTGACGTCTGATGTCCTGCAGGTTTTAGATGTTTTCCTGCTGCATCACACCTGATTCAAATGAAAAAGATCTCAATCTGAATCAAGTGTGCATCTGGTGTTTTATTAGGAAACATCTAAAACAGGAATCCTTAATCCTGGTCCTTGTGGTCCATGTCCAACAGGTTTTAGAAGTTTCCCTGCTACAACACACCTGACTAATCAGTGGTTAATCAGCAGACTTGAGCAGAGCTGGACAACAAGCTTTGCACAAGTCTGAGTCAAGTGTGTCAGGGGAAACTTCTAAAACCTGCAGGACACCGACCCTCGAGGACCAGGATTGAGGATTCCTGATCTAAAATCTGCAGGACAGCAGACCTCGAGGACCGGACTTGCTGATCCCTGGTCTACATGTTAAATTTACTCCCAACATCAGACTTGGAGGCATTGGAGATCTGAGGTCACTACTTAGTATTTTGGCATATTTGCATAATTATTCTTCACAAAATGCTTCATCTATAGCAAGGATCACCAACTTCAGACCTCTTGGGCCTGCAGGTTTTAGATGTTGGAGAACCATTTAATTTGAATCAGGTGGGTTGCAGCATGGAGACCTCTAAAACCTGCAGGACACAGGCTCAAGAGATCCAGAGTTGATCCTTGATCCATAAGTTTGAGTCAAGGTGGCTCACACATAAAAGGTGTAATTTTAAGAATGATCCCATTTCTGAGATTATTGTGAGGTCTGTTGATTTGCCACCATTTTTTCTGCTTAGAAGCAGAGAGAGTATTTGTGTTTCTTTTTAAAATTTTTCATGATTAAAAAGCTCCAAAGTTTTATTTATATTATTCTTATAATGTTTATGAAGTTTTAGAGATCTCTCTTGTAAAAATTTTCATGCCATGACAGCAGAAACATCACCTTTCAAGAGAAACACATAACTTAGTTGACTCAAAATGTGAAATTAAAATTCAGAGACCATCAGCAGAATCTGCGTGGGATCCTTCCTTAGCCGTGTTGCGCTATTGGAAGTGTAGCATTGGTGATGGTCCCTTGGTGCCACAAGTAATTCATTGGATGCTTGCTTATCTCCCTAATGCTGCTCCACTCCAGTCTCAATATTTAGCTGTGGTCTCGGCAGCCGCCGCCAAGCTTTGTGCTTTTACCTGAATGAATACACCCTTGAGTGTCTTCAGGGTCTCAGTGAAAAGCAAAATATAAAATTAAGTTGATGCCCTCTGAAACCAAACTTCCTGACCTACACGATTATCCTTTTCACACACGGAGTGCTAAAACTGAGCTGTGGCATGATGATAAAGTTATTGGTTTTCATACTGCCATATCAACACAGCAGCATTAAGTGAATTCCAGCTAGCGCTGGGACACTGGAGTCACAAGCTGAATAAATAATTGAGATGGTTGGTTCTTGCAAGCATTGCATGGGTGATTTGAGACTGAGGAGTGACGTGTTACAGTAAATTTAGACTGAATTGTTCCCATATTGTACTCAAGTGTTAAATCTGATGAACAACTAAAGCAAGTTCTAGTTTATCGGTAACACCTTTACAAAATCCCTGTTTTTGTGAAACCTTAAATTTTAAGGTTCTTGTTCAGCTGTATGAAATTACTTCTACATTTTAACCCTCACCTGCACTCCTGAGCTGCTTCTTGTTACCAGAGGAATGTTTCTATGAAAACAAAGGTCTACATGAAGACGTATTAGGGTGCTGTTATCTGCTAAAAGAAGCCAGTTGGTGGTTTCTGAGGTTTTTAATGGCACGTCCAACTGGGAAGAGACCAAAAAGGAGGCCTACGAAGTGCAGAACGTTGATGGGAAGGTAAACGTTTCCACAATCTTGCAGAACCTGCTGACACAGTAGCCCCAAAAATGGAGTTATTAAAATTTACTGTCATTTTTTACTTATTATTATTATTATTATTATTTATTGTTATTTACAAGTTGAAAGGACATGTATGGGTCACCTGCAAACACAGGAACATCAAATTTAGTCTTTTTCTCCATAAATGTACAATTTTACAGGTTTTAAGTCTAAAATTCATAATCTGGTTGGAGATAAAGAACATTATAGAAAGTTAAAATGAAAAATGAAATTATTAAAAATCAGAAATTTGCATTGGAAATATGGTATTAAATGGGTGAAAGCTGAAAAAGATTTACATTTATTAAGGTGGGTATAAAAACTTAATGTTATGATGGTAAATTCATGCAGTGGACAACAAAAGGAATCATAACCTGGAGTGCTTTGGAGAAAGAAGTAAGACAGAAGTTTCCAGAAAATAAGCAATATATTTGGCTTGGATTAAAAAAATCTTCAATTAGTTGATTTATTGTAATAAATAAATCAGAACATCCACCTCTACTAAGGAAAATATAATTACTTTAATCCATAAAGCAGATGAAGGAAAGTCATGAGACTCATCAGCGTTTTTGTCAATATCATCATCATCGTTATCTGTAAATATATAAAAGGAAAAATATTAAAATATCCAAAGAAGATTGTAAACATGAGAAAAATCTTAGAACTATTAGCACACAGAAGTTTAGGCAGCTTTAATGGAAAATTATTTATTTTTATTATCATTCCCTTAAATTAAGAGTAAATGTCTTAACCTGAGTCTACCATGTTGGAGAGAATGCACAATAATCTATATCAACTATAATCATGTATTTTGGATGCGTCCAAAGATAAAAACCTTTTTGCAAATACATAAATAGTGAGCTTAAAATAAAACATAGGTTATAATTTAATTTTAATGTCCAAAGGGTTTAACTGGGTAAAGGTACTGCCAGTTAGTTGTAACCTAATTATAATTAGATTTAGTCCAGCTCATTATGATTATGTTTATATAATGTCAGTTCATAGAAACTGCCCCAGCTTAGGAAACAATAGATTTTTATTTAATTCACTGTTCTGAGCATCCGCAAGTTGGCTGGTATCAGTGGAGAGGAAAAACCTGTGTTCTCTAATTGTGCTTCTTCAGAAACTATTAGAATCAGTTTTATTATTTTACTCATACAGCATGTTCAGTAGATTTATATATTTCTATACCGCTTAGTCCGATTCAGGGTTGCGCAGAGAGACAAACAAACCAGTCACACTTGCATTCACTACTGGGGAGTGACCAGTTAACCTAACATGAGCCTGAGAACCCAGAGAGAACCCATCCATACACAGAGAGAACTTCGAAGCTTTCCCTGACCGAGTCCCCAATCAGCAACCTTCTTGCTGTGAGGACACGATGCTAACTACCGTGCAGCCCATCAAGATCACGATTTGAATTTTCCAACCCAAAAATGAGTTTAAGTGATTGTTTGACCCTCTTGTTTTTCATCAGAGGTTCTTAATAAGCAGATTTCTGTTTTTATAGGTTTAAAAATGTGGTTTTATAAGGCCTCAACTGTCCTTTAACAAAATAGCAAACAGAATTTTAAAGTTTATTGTAGCCAGGAGGGAAAAAAAATAAAATAAAAATATATCCATATTATACTACTTTATTTACAAAGCACTTTATTAACAATGCCGACCACAGTGCTGCACCGTAAAACAGAGAATTAAAGGAAGACAAGGTGAGTAATATATAGCCAAAATCACAAGATAAAATAGAAAAGTAATAAAGAAGCCCAAAAAACTAAATAAAATCAAAATCAACGTCTCGCATTGGGTTGAAGGCTGGGAAGTAAAAGTGTCTTTTAAATAAGATTTAACAACAGAGGGTGAAGAAGCCTGTCTGATATGTGTCTGTAAATCATATTGAAAAAGTTAAGAATAAGGCATTGTACAGCCATGTAAAAAAACAAAACAAATTAAAGAGAATTTAATAAACTTCTTGGAAATATTCTTGCTCGTATGATCTAATGAGTGTCTTTGTTAACAATGACAGTCTTTGGACGCTTCTTCCAAGTAAGCCTACCATGGTTACCATCTAAAAATACCCAAGAAGTTAATAAGCATTATTTGCACAATGTAAAAATTCTCACTCTGCAGAAACGTGGCTCTTATGAGGCACTGAGAAAGTGTTCGGTTGTAAATATCAGCCAAAGGACAAACTGAAAGTCTTCAGGCATAATTAACAGAAGAGGAAAAATGTGAAAAAGTAATGACACAGAAAATATTTTCTTTAACAAAGAAAAAAGCGGGTTTTTCCTTTTCTGTTTAATTCCAAAACACTTTTGGCCCTCATTTTTTACCCAGTGTACCTGGTTTATTTTTAACTGGTTACATTTATTTATTGTTATTTTAATTCACACGCTCTTTGTAAATTTGGTCATTGTTAACACTGTGTGTACGTATCACCGCGTGTATTTAGTGTATACCATGTGTATACCATGTGTATATGTATGCAGCTGTGTCAGCACCCATGCCCAGGTGGTGTCATTCCTCTTCAGCGACAACCAATGGCTCGTCCTCTCAGCAGTCTTAGCCAGCTCTTTGATGGCTTTTCTGTGAGCCTGTCCTCTGACTCCGACCCCCCTAAGGAGTTTAGTTGTTGAGCTGGCGACAAAGCCCCTACAACCCACCTCCACCGGGCACACCCTTATCTTCCATCATCCATCCTCTTCCTCAGCTGCCAAGTTGGAGTAGTGCAGCTTCATCCGCTCATACGCTTCTACAATGGCGTCCTCCCAGGGGACTGTCAGTTCTATAATGTAGGCAAGCTGGCGGGAATTAGACCAGTGGACGAGGTCTGGTCGCAGGGTGGTTGTTGCAATCTCCGGAGGGAAGATGAGCCTCTGATCTAAGTCGACTTGCATCTGCCAGTCCCTGGCTACATTCAGTGGGGACAGATCAGGGTTTGAAGGGCTACCCTTTGACTTGTTCCTCTCCCGAACAAACAATGGTGGTTGTCGGCGCACATCCTGGTTGTTGAGTGGTTGGGCATTGATGGATACCCTCTTGCTCTCAAGTTTATAAGCCCGACATCTGAGGACCTGCTTGTGTCTCCATGTGTATCTGCCCTGAGTGAGGCTGGTCTTACAGCCAACCAGCATACACTAGCAGCCCAAAAAGGTAACATCAGAGCTTCAGTTTCCTGGGTAGTGCAGTGTTGTCAGTCTGCTTAAGGCCCTTTTTATGTATCCTGCTGAAGTTGCTCAAGTTGTTGGGTGTCTTTGAGGTCTGCGTTATACCAACTTCCAAGGCTCTTGATGGGCTTCTCCAGGACTTTCGGAATTGGTTCATCCCTGATGTAGAACTGCTCGCCTGTTAGTTGACCTCTGACAATAAAGATGCTGAGTGACTTGCCTGGCTTAATTTCCATTCTTGCCCATTTTAAGTTGGATACCAAAACCAAGCACAGCCTTGGAATCAGGCCACATACAGCAGCCTGAGTCTTGGAGCTGAAACTGAACCAGGTCTTTATTGTGTTCATGTACAGGTCTCTGGTTAACTTCAGAAACACTGCTGCAGCTTTATTGCTGTGTATAATGCATTAAATTGACGCTTGTGGTTCTTGCTGTTGTTGTGAGATTTGTTTGATAAAAGACACCCAGCGTCATCCAAAACTCGCTACGCAAGTATAATAACTACAGTAATTAATCTAGTTTGTATCCAGTTTGATTTCCTTTTAAAAGGCTAAGTAGATTACAAACACTGTCCATACAGTCGTCATCCTACTACTTCCATGTTGTAATAAAAAGTGGGGAAAACAAGCTCTGTACACATCATTATTTCTTTTCTCTTAGCTTTTGCTTTTTATTTACAGGCTTCCTTTTGAAGTCAACCATAGAGAAAAGACATCAGCAGACATCCTGTCTAATGTTAGAAACACAGCTGTATGTGAGCAAAATGAGGACTCATACTGTATATTTCTAACACTGTTGGGAGCAACATACTTACTGGCAACTTTATTGGGTACACCTTTCTGGTTCTGGGTTGGACCCCCTTTTCCTTTAGAACTGCTTTAATTCTTGCTTCTCAGAGGTTTTGCTCCATATTGACATGACAGCATCACGCAGTTGCTGCAGATTTGTCGGCTAAACATCCACGATGAAAGCTGCTCTACTCGACTGAGATCTGGTGGCTGTGGAGGCCGTTGGAGTCCAGTGAACTCACCGTCATGTTCTAGAAAGCAGGTAGAGAGGATCTGAGCTTTGTGACATGGTGCATTATCCTGCTGGAAGTAGCATCAGAAGATGCTACACTGTGGTCATTAAGGGATGGACATGGTCAGCAGCAATACTCAGGTAGGCTGTGCTGGTTAAACCAGGCCACGTTGGTACTAAGGGGCCCAAAGTGGGCCAAGAAATTATCCCCCCCACTGTTACACCACCAGCAGCCTGAATTACACAGGCGTTATTCCAAGGCTGAATGGATCCATGCTTTCATGATGTTTCCAGCATGAGCCTAGGATCTGAATGTGGAGCTGACGTGGAGACTCATCAGACCAGCAACGTTTCTCCATCTTCTATTATCCAGTATTGGTGAGTCTGTGTGAATTGTAGCCTCAGTTTCCTTTTATTAGCTAACAGGAGGCACCTGGTGTGGCACAGAAAAATAATTTCCATTTGGAATATTTCCAGCTTTAAACAGCGGATTTATTCCTATCAGCTATTTGTTGCTGTACAAAAAAATGCCTGGCTTTTATAAAGATATTCCCTCCAGAACCCAAACAAACATGAAACCCTCTGTATTTCCAGCCCCTGAGGAACCAGCTGTCAACACCAGTGTTTGGGCTTTTTCATATCACTCCTCCACTAAATTACAACCATCAGCTGTCTGTCTGCTTTCATTTCACAGAGCAGCCCTCCATTTTACAAGCAGCAACCATTTCACTGAAATTGTTCTGAAAGTAGAAGAGATCACTCGTTACTTTTTGAGACAAGGAAATGAATCACTCATCCTGGAAAAGGAGGTGATCTATCCCTTCCCCTCTGCACCAGAGCCAGGCCACAAGGTTTATTTGAGCTGCAGCTGAGCTCTATAACTTTCTAATCTAAAATATTTATGTGACAATGTCTAGAGAGGCATGCTGAAATGAGTTCTCCACATAAAAAACCCTCTTTACATTTTTTTCTTCCTCACAATATGACTCCTATTTGTCCCAAAATTATCCACAAGCTTCTTTTAAACTAATTTGTAAATATATGAGACCAAAAAATAATCTATTACTTAACTGTATCAGTTCCGCTGATATTACAAAGCAGCAATATACAAAAGTTTGCCCAAGAAACATTTCTGACAAGAGGACATGTGCAAATATATGATTATGCAATCTGTTTAGAGTGAAATAACCCAGAAAATGTATGAATGATGCTCCATGACTGGCCCACGCACACTGGTTGGAGTGGGCCACATTGGCTGATGGCTGCTGGCTAAACCTGGAAAAGTGGGTGTAAAGTTCTTGCAACAATCTCTATATAGTTTGTGTCCTGTGCTGCATGAAACAAAAACCTTTTTATTTCAGCTGTTGCACATGATTGTGAGTTTTTGTTTTATTCCAAGGATGCGGTTCAGTAGGAGATTTCTTTAGTGTCTTGTATGATAAGATGGGATTCATCACCTGGTAAGCCTCAATATTGACACTAAGTACCAAAAATACTAACATCCAACCACCATTTTGATCAATTTGAAGCAAATTTAAAAACTATGAATGAAAACAAAAGTGAAGTTTCAAATTTAACGATAATCATGTCCATTTAAAATAATAATAATAATAATTCATATATGTAGTTATTGATTTCTGTGAGCTTGTGTTGTATAAAACACACATCTGTAATTTGTGACTCAATAAACTGCCTTAAAGTCAGATGAGATATTTTTGATTGTGGATAGACAAGACCATTCACATAAAAAGTCGGTAGCCATAGCCAGTCTTGTATGTATATATATGTGTATGTATATA
>JBAMHW010000012.1:4191682-4205649 GCA_037177495.1 Rhadinocentrus ornatus
TTTTATTAGCCCAACTTCATTTATAACTCTAAATTAAAGTTAGGCTGGCAGTACTGACCCAATAGTTTCCCACAACACTTTTCCTTTAATTTGCATCCTTGTAAATATAAATATGTGAACAACTTCAGCAGCGCAAAGATGGCATTTTATTCTCCTTTCTCATAGGCCAACAGGATGTTTAATCGTAAACAAGTCATACAAATTCCACATCCTGCACCACAACCTTAAAAATAAAATATTTATCTGGGAGGAGGCAGGAGAGGTAGCTGAGCAGGTGAGCTGAAATCTGGTTACAGGTGAATGATCAAAGTTAAACATGAATGCAGCGCCAAGAAAACAGGTCTTACTTTTAATTTTGTCTTGTATTTTTAAAATAAGCCTGACTTTACTAAAGAAGAGGACCCAGGCATCTGGTCCATTAATTACAAAAGTAACTTTGCAGGAACTAGAAATGTTAATAATGTTTTGAATTTACTTGGAAAACAATAAAAACATTAATGAATCATCCTGCTGTCACATATATTTGCACATTTTAATTTTGCATCCAACAAAATAATTGAGACTTTGTATTTAAGCAAATCTAATGCAAACTGATGCTGGGTTTTTTAATGAGGGAAACATGCAGAAGCAAACAGGACTAGGCTAGCACCTACATGGGACTTACAGGTGCATTTTTAAAAGATTGCAACATATATTTTGAAGCATGATGGTCATTATGGTGGTAAAGGGCACTGTCTGGACTTCTTTATTGAGGTTAGCTTATCTATCTGTTCTAACTGCACATGTTTGGAAACAGTACAGATAAAACCTGTGACAGTAACCTACATTTTCTTTTTCTGCTGCATCACACTATCTACAGTTATTAATAGCTCTGTGGAAAAGGCCACACTCACAGCTCATGAGTGTATTTCAAGTACATTACATGCTGGTGTTATTTTTCTCCAACAGGCTATCACGATGACACCAAATGTGGATCTGAGACAGCTGCCAATCCCCTGGAGCTTTTTTCCATCTTTAGAAATACTGATAGACCAGCTTAACTGGGGGGCGGAGGGCTTTATTAGGTGTGAAGTGATGCTGAGCTGCCGTACCTTTGAGATGAGCTCGTCGTGGTTGGCCAGATGTGCCCGGCAGTGGATGCAACTGTATGTGCGGTGGCAAGATGGCAGGTAAGCCTGGAAGGTCTTAGACTTGGTCATCTTCACCATGTCAGTGGGGCAGGGCTCCTCACTGGTGTCAGGGCTGGCACTGGAGGAGTTGCAGCTCTGCTGGACTTGCTGACAGAAGAAACACTGGAAGATGCAAGCAAAAGCCGTCGTTGTTGTGGAGTGGGTGTGTGGTACGCTCCACACAGACACCACAGGAGAAAATCAAGCCTGTAGAGAGAGAGAAAAAGAGGGGGGGAGATATGGTTGAGACACGTGACATATTTTTAGCATCCATGATGTTGTATGCATTTCCAAAATGAACACAGCTCATTCCTGAAGCAATCATTCGATTACAATCATCTATTATTTGATTACAATCTCATGTTGTCCATGACTAACGTGGTTCTGTGGTGATGTAACTCAATATTGTAACAATTCAGAGGCCTCAGATCATGGCTCACTTGGTTATTATTCATAAATACAGTCATAAAACCCTTTCCTTAACTAGGCTATTATTTATGATGAATTGGTTTGAATTGATTTATCTCTAAAGTGCCCTGAGATGATGCTTTTGTGAAGTGGTGCTATACAAATAAAGCTGAATTGAATTGAAACAAGGATTGAGTCCAACTTGGCTAAAAGAAATCTCACAATAGTGTAAAACTGTCCGCATAGCAAGGCTCCCTTTGTTTGTAACCCATATAGAAAAAGTAATCTATTACTTGACATGGACAGATGGCGTTGTGGGATGGTTAGTGTCAAATAAAACGAAGCGGTAAAATGTGGAAGTGCAAAAAAATCGCAGTTCCCCCCTCATCCGCTAGGGGCTCCAAAACAGAGCAAATCCCCATAGACTCCTGTGTTAAAAAGACCAACTTCACAGCTGAAATAAACATGTTTAAGTCTGACACAAAAATCCATTTTAGGATTCATAGGTCAAGTTTACCTTCATTACAACTGTGAGGGGGGAGAATTTTATTCTAACTCATTCCTTGCGATGTTATTTTTTCTTGAAATTCGGCATAATTAAGGGCGTGTCCTTCTGTTTGACATGTTTCCAAAATCCACGGCAAGAAGGGAGAGTGTAGCACAAATGCGTTTTTAGCCGGCTAACAGAGCGCCTTAGCTTTAGCCCGCCTACCTCCATTAGCTGGTTAGCTCACGTTAGATCCGAGTTGGCTCAGTTAGCTCTGAGCTACAGGCAGGTCAGAGTTTAATGGACCTCAATCATCCACCCCCCACGCTCACAGCCCCCCTCTCAGCTCTGCCACTTCGGCCATTTTTGTATTTTCCAGGAGTGACGGCAAGCGTGACGCTGCCAAGATGGCGATGCTAGGAACGCCCAACGAGCTTCACTTTTGCTCTTCAGAAACCTACGGGTGACGTCATGGAGGCTCCCTCCATCTTTTATAAAGTCTATGAATAAAACCCATTCTCTATTATAAATTAATGGTCTCAACTAAAATTGTAAAGATAGTTCAGGATTTCTCTGGTCTTTTTTCCCTCACTGAGCGCCGTTTGGTTGTTTTCCATTAAAGACACATTACATAACTTTAAAACTTTGCCTGCTGACTCGTGTTGATGTCACAGTGACATTTATTGTGTACATTTCTGGGGTCGTTGTTGCCTAGCAACGTCCCGAGGCTGAGAAACCGCACTATACAACTTTTTTCCTCCAGGACGTTGCATGAATCCACATAATAAATATCAATGTGCCTTCAAAACTAACCAGAAGCAGATATTTAAGGTAGAAAATATCCTCAAACAGCTCCTTCATTTATCTTGTCAACTTAGTTATCTTTGTTGTTTTGCTTGCATCTGTGGGTTGCAGCATGCAGCTGCTAAACGGCATCAATGAGAGAGTTGTTGTCTCTGTAAACATTACTGTCTGTGTACAAAGAGGTCAATGAGGTCTGAGCTTATATCCTGCAGAAAGACTTTTTTTCTTCTCTTTTTTTGGCTAGTTTTAAAGGTAAGAGTGGAAATACAGTTAGATTAGATTTGATCCGGTTTGATTTAAACAGATCCAGTCACAGTTCAGCTTCCAGATAGAGATAAAAAAATTACCTAAACAACCGAGCTTTGAACTTAATCCAGTTTTATTGTGCGCATGTATCAAAATGTTGTTGCATCTTCTGCATCTTTCTAAATAAAGTTGCTCTATGAGAAGGCTGCTTAAAAATAAATAGTTTTAACGCTGATTACTTTATTCATATCTCTGTGTGCCTGTAAACTTGATGGGTCCAGCATTTTGGCCTTTCCAACCACAGCACTGGATAAAAGGTGGCATACCTGGACCATAAGTTAGAGATTTGAAACTCCAACAAAACAGAGATTTTTTTTAGTTGAGACATTGACACATCAAGTGAGAAATAAGGTTATTTTGTCAAAAACTTTCATACAAACAGTTGTTTATGGAGAAAATTGACTTAATATTGTAACGTGTGTAAATACATGATTTGTAAACTGTGTTTAACGTGTGAGGTTGAGGGTAAAAACATCAATAGCTACGTTTACATGAAGCACTTTTAATCTGATCAGACATCAGAATAACAATGGGTCATGTAAACATGGCAGCTGAGCCGATCGGCCTCGATCAGAAAGAATATTCCATCCAATCGAGAGGGTTTAAACCTTTTCACAATCGGATCAGCAGGAAAAAATAAGCATGTTATTCCGATCGCTTTGTGGTGGATGTTGTCTCTGCGCATGCTTCAACTGGAGGATACGTGACGTAATGAGAATACAGCTGCACAACGGAACGGGACTGTGGCGGATACAACGTTTTGTTAAGGATTTTTGAGCATTTCCATGGTCAAAAGGGTAAAAAATAAAAAAAGAAAACCTTCTTCTTCCAAACTAGTAGGCATTGCCTGGATAAGATAAGACAAGACATGTAAGGATTTTCTAAATCGGAAGAGACTTTTTTATCTGACACAGAACCCCCACACTAACAGTTTTGATCGTACTGTGTGGTGGCTCCGATAATCTCGGCACAGAACAACACACACATAACGATGTTGTCCCACAACTGATCTAGAATCTAGTCCTTTGAGCCAGAAATCTCGCGTGACCAAACATGATCTAACGAAAACGAAGAACAACCATGGCAACAACCGGAAAGAGGAAAAAGAAGAACCATGGAACCAGAAAACACAACACCGAGCCTGGCAGAGCACATTCATGATGAAGTAATGATGGTGGTCTTGCGAAAATTATTAACAGAAAAATCCAGAACTAAAATAAATAAAATAACAGACTGGAGACGGCGTGAACACGGACTTCATTTCCTTCCTTGTTCCCCAGCCAGCTCGCTCTATGATTGGCTACGTTCCGTTCCACGCCACCATCCACACAGTCACAACTCAGGAGTCGTCGGCTTTCCTCACAAACGTGAAGATTTTTGGTTCTAAGTATTAAACATGTTCAATATTTGGGATTGTCGGCCACGACTAGTTTCGGAGCTGATTGTCGGGGCAAATTCTCTCTTAACACACCTCAGACCAAATGATTATTTTATAGGAAAATCTTATTGTAATGAGTGGTGGTGGAGGTGAGGACCCAAATGCAGACAGTCAAGACCAGAGACAGAACCGTGCAGTTCACCAAGGTGTTTTTCCTCACAACGCAGGACAGGGAACCACACACAACAGGGAATAAACCAAAAGGGTCTGACAAGGCAAACTGAAAACCATGGGGTATTTGTAGACAGAGGGAGTAATTAGGAACAGGTGAAGTGAATGAGAAATCTAACCAGGTGAGCTAATGAGCCAGGAACAGAAAATACAGAGCACATGAGGGAAACAGGACTAAACATTACAAAACCAAAAACCTAAAGCATAAGCATAACAGAAACCAAACACCAGAACTAATAAACCAATATTAAAATACAACAACCAAAATAGACAAAACCTAAACACAAGAAATAAGACCGTGAAAACACGACACTTCTAAGACTCAAGATAATCGGGCATTTGCCGTTCCTTGGTCGGGAAGAGGCTAAATCAGGACAAAAACCGCCCGATAATCTCTATGTGTGTTACATATAAGACCAAACAGCTCCTTTACCTTAGGAAATCCACTAAATCTCTTAAAAAGTTGCTTTAAGTTGAGAAAAATAAAGGCACTTTTAGCCTTTTAATAGTTTTTATAGCCATATTCTACATTTTTTTATCTAGTTTATTTTCATTTAATGTTTTCAGTTATCATCTGGCACACAGATCCCCTGAAAAATGTTAGAAAAACACACACACACACTAACTAGACCTTGACTGAAAGATGATTTTTTAAAATGAATTCATCTTCATGTTGTATAAGCGCTTGCATCCAGACATATGTGCCAACAGTCTTCTGGTGCACTGGTGGGAATCCAAACACATCACTGTTTGCGCCTCCGCTTGTTTAAACTCAACTTAACTGTGGTGTTCAGCAAACTGGGCGACTGAGACTTAAATAATGCAGCACACTGCTGAAATCACTTTTCATTATGAGATGAAGGTTCTCTGGGAAGGAATTAAGCTCTTATATTTTATTATCTTATCTTAAAACCATACAGTGATCATTAGTACACCTGTGAGGAAGAAAGTTCTGATTGTAAATGGTCAAAAAATCATAAACAATGTGCCTGAAAAACTTAAAAAGTGACATCCATCCATCATCATTATCTAGCACTTTTCTCTGGAGGTTTAAATTTCCACCGTTTGTCACTATAAACTGTCCTGTGTCCTGTAAAGACACAAATTTATTCCCTTAAGTTGGTTGCTACGGTCCTTTTTGCAACAGTTTAACCCATTTTAAGGAATTCCTAAAGTATTAAAGGCTTTAAAGGCATCTTTAAGACACGACAAAGTGTTTTTAATTCCTTTTCTCTGAATTTCTCTTATTTTTAAGTGACAGAATTTTTTTAATCTGCCACTTCCACCTGTAAAAGTAAAGAAGACTTTAATCAGCAGCTGCTTGAATTGCACAATGCTATCAATGTGCGATCTGATCACGTGGATCACGTTTCCACCTGCTGTTCACCTGTGTCTCCACGTATGCCTCAAGTAACCAGTGAGATCAAATGTTGCTTCCTCGTGTGTGTAAATAAACACGAAGCTTACACATACAGGACATCTAGAGTGTGTCTTCAGGTGTTCATGCAATAATCTAAAGAACTTTCAGTGATCTGAACATGGATTGTAAAATTAAATTGTTTTAGAAGCACTTGAGATTAAAGTTAGAAAGGCCTATGTGTTAAACTGATGGTGCCATTAAATTCAAGCAGGAGGGCAGAACTTGTGGAAATCTGTAGAAATAGAAATAAACCATTTGCTTTTTAAACATTTGACTGTTACTTTCTACATCAGCTGCAAACTATGTATAACTGTTCAATAAGGCAATTACATAAGACTTGCGACAGCCACAATGTCGTGCATGTAACCGCTACTCTTTATGAAACTTGTGATGAGATTGTTCTACCAGACGGCCGCATCTTTTGCTGTAAAAATAGACGCATGAAGGTGGTGCAATGTGTCTGCAGAGCCACAATGCTCTTACTTCCCCTATTAACTACAACAAACACTATTTCTGTGCACTCTGGGAGCCTACTGTCTATACAAAACAACAATCGGAGCATAAAACGTCCACTTTTTTTCTTTATTCTGCAACTTCTTGGAATATCTTTTAAAAGCGAATTGTTTAATCTGAGAATCTCAGCATGACCCTCAAAGTATCTTATACCACATACAAAACAAAGCTGCCTCATAAAACCCACTAACCCTGCATCCCCGAGAGTGAAAACACAATGAAAACCGGCTACAGCGACTGTAGAAGTTTCCAGCTGAACTCGATGTGCCGCAACAGGAAGCGCAGCGCCGAGACAGAAGCCAGACGAGAAAACAAATGAGCTTCCGTAACTCAACGTGAAGCGTGGCTGCTCTGCAAACGCATTTATATAAATATATAAATGAGGCTGGGAAGTGACAGAGCTGGCCACCAAGCAAAGTGGCCCCAGAAGAGCCATGTTTACATACACGGTGTATAATCAGCACCGGTGCTTGGGGCTTAATCCCAGCATGAAAAGGACCAAATCCTCTCTCTGAATTAGCCCAGTTTAAACCCAGTGGCACGTGAACGCGCAAGAGGTAAACACACAAACGTACATACACGGCAGCTTTGTGAGTATCACACTTCAACATCGGTGGTTAGATGAGCTTTGTGCATTACATCCTCACGCGCACTCCTGCAGACAAAATAGCGAGCTATTACTGGCGCGCGGACAGCTTGACATGAGGCACACACTTAACTATTTCTTTATTTAAACCAAATATGAAGGAAAAAATGTCTCTAGACGTGTTTTATTTTAGCCATGTTACTGAACAACGCGTACTCTCGTTTCTGTTTAATTGATGGTGTTCGTTTAAAAAGTTGTGTATTTTTCTTTTAATAGATAAACTACTGAGCTGAATTATTTTTTAAATGGTGATCTGAATCCAACAAACTTAATTTGCCGTCTCTTTTGTTTGAACCTTCGGATTCCCTTAGATTAGATTACTTTGTTTGCTCATACTATGTTGCTTTGAGGTATAAACCAACGATAATTCACTTTATAAGGGATATGAGCTCAGAGGACAGGTAACCCCGCAGAAACAGCTGATATTCAAAGTAACCGATGTGAAAACAAAGAGGCAGCACAATGTGCGTCTCTGGTAACCGCATACAGGAAGAAGTGTCCAGACAAAGACTTGCTCCCCTCATCACAAAAAACAAAACAATAAAAAAGACAACACGACATGTGTTTTCACAGACATTCTTCTAGCTTAAATAACTTAATCTTGACATTACATGCCTTCGCAATCCCCTTAATTCCTCATTTTCTTTCACCTACTCTTCTAAGCGTGTTTATCCCCAACAAAGAGCACGACGCGAGCTCAGGCGCAACAGTGTGGCTCTGCTGTCTGCTTTCAAATTGTTTTGTTTTTCCGAGCATTATGCGGACTTTGAATCCAACACGACATCAGAACCATGTTTCGCTGCTTTTCTTACATTTTATTTTTATTTTTTTAGACAAACATCGCTCTGCTGGTGCTGTACTCACCACCTGGATCGGCTCTGAGCAAAGCGCAGCTCGGTGGAAAACTGCTTGCTGAAGAACGAACCAGATGGATGTTTTGTTCAGCTATTGCTGCTTTTTGGAGTTAAATAAGTGATTGTCGTCGTCCCAAGTTCTGGTCCATGTGTGATGCTGCCAGATGGGGACTTATTGTTGTGTCCTTTGGGTGCTGACGGATCTCATTTTTCCCAACACGAGCTTTTGTTGTGTCTTTTGTGCGTGTAATGGACTGGCCTGGTTACTTTGGTAAAGGAACGTCACCATGTGGGTGGGAAAGGACGCTGTGATTGACAGCCCGTCTAACCAATTGGTGATCGTGCTGCATTCATGCTCCCGTGGAAAGTATGGCAACCAGATTAGTGTTCAACCGTAAATAAGCTGATTTTCTCCAGTTTATTATTATTATTTATTATTTTTGGTCAAATTTAATATATATATCGATATTTAGTTATAACAGATACTTTACTATTTTTGCATGCCAACAACTATTACAAGTTTTAAAAATTAACTTTTTTTTTTTTTTAGAAAATTTTGACTTTATAACCAGTTTTGTAACAAATATTTGAAAAAGCTTACTTTAAATGTTAAAAAGTGGTGATTAAAATAGAGTTAAAGGCCCCAGATCACTACTTTCATTGCTTGTGATGGACTGCTTACAACAAAACATAAACTCCACCTCATAACTGCTCAATGTTTACCAGCATCAAACTTCAAGCTCATATTCCAGGTTTAGTCAACATACATTCAATGTGCTATTGTTATTGCAGAGGAGATTATTTCCCATGCCGCCTAAACGCGTCACCAAGGGGAGGAGGGAGCGTGCAGATACCAGGATGTGTAAATAAATACAAGATGAGAAATAAAAAAAATCTAATTGCTCATCTTTTTTCCTCCTAAAATATTAATCATCAATAGGATATCTGTGCTTTACATGTCTTGCTTTCCACCTGAAGAACTTTTATTATATTACATATACTTTTATTATAGGCTTTATTCCCCCATTTTTAATATTTACAGTATTTTTTAAATTAATTTACCAAATACACAAGCGGATATTTCTACATGAAAGCTAAAGAATAGGTATAAGCTAATAACTTAGAAAATTGTCACACGTTTCATAGGGATGTCAATACTGGGCATTAAAGGATTATTAAAAAGATTGTGGGTGATATTCTCATGTAGAAGCGCAACACAGCTCTCTTGCACCAAAAAAAGCCCGCCCCTTGCTAAATCTAGATAAATATCTCTGTATTACCACGTGAGAGACAGTTTCTATTATTACTGCTTTCCTTGGATTAAATCAAACACACAAAAAGAGCAACCTGGTCGTTTCTTCGGTCACCCCCTCCTCCTGCAGAAGCTGCTGTTTACATGTGCAGCATCATTCTGACAATAGACGAAAAAACAGCCACGAATGAGAATCATAATAATAATAAATTAAGCACGAATCTGGTATCTACCCATAGCACAAAAACCTACCCTTGCGTTTCTGACGTCGAGGACGCGCGTCAGCCACAACAAAACAATTCATGGACTGTTTTTATTTATTAATTTACCTATTCTACTGCATTTCCTTTAAAAAAAATGTAGACAACGCAGCGTGAGGTTCGGGATGTTGCAACACTTAAAGCCTCGTTGCTCCACCGTGAGAGGAGGATGCGTGTAAACACAACATTTGCACACACACTGCAGCTTCCTTCAGAGATGCAGGCTGCGTGTGCGCGAGTGTTATGAAATCCGTCGTTTCGCTGTGTTTTTGTCGCTCGTTCACGTGGCATCATAATCCTTTCCTACAAAAAACAGTTCTGAGAGCTGCACTAAAAAACAAAACATGCACAGATCACACAGTTAGCGCAAATTGCAGCTGAATGAGCTCTCGAATACAACTTGAAAAGTACATTGTAAAACATGGCTCAATAAAGAGATACGTTATAACGCTATTTTTGATGTAAACAGGCAATCAAAGGACAAAATGTATGTAAAATGGCAACCAATTGGAACTGGCAACCAGGAGGAAATCCCTGCTGCATTAATTCAAGAAGATTATTATAGCAGTATAACCAGAATAATGCAGCATTTAATGCATTAAACAGTTTTAGACTAATCCAATGACAGCCTGGGGAAACTAGGATACAAACATGGCAACCTTATAAATATTTTAGTGCAGCTGGAAACAAAATAAAAAAATGTCATAAAGCTGCAAACTCACAACACAGATACTTGAAACAGCTGATACCCTGGGAGTGATTACAGCGTTATTACGGGTCTTTTTTTAAGTGTGTCCTCCACTAGGTCACTAGATCAGCACTCACCCCAAAAACGCTTCACCTTCCCCTCCTCTCGGAACCCAAACCAACCCGGCGAGGGGGTTGGTTTCTCCGCTGGTGCTGCAGGAGCCTGGCTTTCAGCGGGGGGAAAACTAATAAAAAACACCTTCACGTTTCCATAAAGGCAACTGCAGTCTGGATAGGTCGAGTCCATACAGCTGAAAAAGTCTCCAGTATCATTAGTGTCCTCTTTAGGTCTCCTATGCGTTCATGAGCTAAACCGTGGAAGTCTGCGGGATCTCTCCGTGTGTTTGCCGGAGTGGGGACCCATCCGTGTGACGACTTAGTCGCAGTGCATGGTTGGAGAAGCTAGCAGTTGTTTCCCTCTTCTTTTAGAGCGAGGTATCACCTCCTTCAGCTCTCCGATCATCAGCGGCTGGATAGGCCGAGCTGTCCCACATGCGGCCTTATTTATACAGAAATCCTAATTAGCTGGTATGCGCAACGCGCTTTGAATAATGCACAAACACACGCACAACCGCGGATCTGTCAGCTATAACTGATCTGTTGGTCAACTGTCTGCTCTATTTGGTTATAATCACCGGATCTAGTACCTCGGGAAACTTGGATGATAAAAAAAAGTGAAGAAAAGCGGTGTTTAATTTCACGAACTGATGCTGCCTTTAAGGGCTGCAGGACACACAAGTATCTTAAACTCAGCGCCAATAGATGGGGGGGAAAAGACAGAAAAAATGAGAGGTCAACATTTCCAGGTGGGGCTTTACATTTATGCCAAAGAAAAGTTGGCTTTTAAACATACAACATTTGACAAAAGCGCTTCAATGTTTGAATATCAAGTTGAAATGAAACGTAAGCTAAATATTTGAATTAAAATGTATAATCTATAATTTCATCAACATCTCCTAATTTTCCACAGTTGATTTGAGTTTGCTAAATGCTATGAAGAGACTTTAATGTACATTTTTTACTTATTAATAGGCTATTGTTTAAAGCTGGTTGGCTTTGTCCAGGCCCAGAGGAGTTAGGTCCTGTTAGTAATTAGTGGTAGTAATTAGTGTTAGACACATGCAGCAAAATATACAGTAAAGTTAAAACAAAACACAATAAAGATAGAGAAAACTAACTTTGAAAGAAAACAAATATATCTTTAAAAACACAATAAACCACCACAAACTCATAGACTATTATCCGGGGTGCAAAATGAACAAAAACTCAGTAAAATTCAAATAATGTAATTTAAACCTAAGTTGTCACAAGACCTGGACAACTTTTTCAACTGTGAGGACTGAAGAACACGATTCTTTAAAATAGCAGACATTATGTAAAATGTTGCTTAAATATCAGTAATAGATAATGGTTATGAAGCATTTAGCTACCAGGCTTGAGGTTTTATTTTTTGATTTTGATTATTTTAGCCTTTGTGACCTAAAACGATCTTTAAACACTCTTATGGATGACGTCTAGCTCTGATCAAAACAACGCGTCCCTGCTCCGATGTCTTATCTTCGTACGGTACGTGAAGGCAGCAGTAGCCTAGCTACTCAGCCTGTTCTAGAAATAGCGTCCAATGAAAAAGAATAATAATATTCAGATTACCAATCAACAGTGAGGTAGGGCGGGGTTTAGGACAAATAGCCAATCAACCCGAGGCTAGACCATCGCTTGCGCGCCCACGAGGCTGATTGTTGTTTTTGGCTACGCGCGTTACCGACACTGACGCGTGCCAGAAAACATCTTAACGCGCATGCGTGGCCGCATTGCAAGCACGTGGTCGAAGCAAAGCACGTAAACAAACCCATGATAAATCGATAGCAGTGATCGGTGTTACATGTTCTTTTCTAACAAAGTGTGTTGTGTTATTTAGTCTGTTTCCGCTCAGTCAGCATATTTTATATGAAACAGCTGGAATCATGATGTTTAATTAAGCAGATTAAATTATTATTTTTCTTACATAATAATCAATATTAATTACTCATTTTTCACTCAGTCTTATCTGACAATATGTGGCTTTGATAAACTAGTTTTATTTTTTTAAATAAAAAAAAACCCCGTTGAACTCATATTTCCTTGTACTGTTTTTGGTCTACAAAAAAATGAATGACGTTTTTAGTTTATGAATTAAACCTTATCTAACTGCTGACTGGACAGACCGCAGTGGATTTCCTTAACCTGAATGACAGCGCCCCCCAAAGGACACTAGAACAACAACACAGGAGTGAAATACTTCAGTGTGATAACTAGACACTTTATTAGGTCCACTTGTTGATTGCTTGTTTATATAGATATCTATTCAGCCAATCACATGGCAGCAATTTAATGCATGTAGTCATGTACACATGGTTAAGATGACTTACTGAAATTCAAAGAGAACATCAGAATGAGGAAGAAAAGGGGTTCAAGTGACTGAATGTGGCATGGTTGTTGCTCTAAGTATTTCAAAAACTCTTGATCCCATTTTTCTCTCAGTTAAAACAAGTGAATTATAATAATCTAAAAGAAGTCTTGCTTCTTTGTGCTGCCTCTTCACAAAACCAATGCCAGTGTTGCACTATAATTGTGGCTTTATTTTCCTCCTCACACCTCTGTTTAAATACACAGTACAACAACTACCCCTAGCCATCCCTTCAGTTATGCTGCTATAGACTGTAACTGCTGTGGGATGTCCCATGATGCACTGAGCATCATGGGACATTGTTCAATAGATATTTAACCAAATCTTTAATAGGAATGTTTTCAATTGCAGAGAATTCACAGTCATGTGTGGATAAAATTTCACATTTTGACATGTTTTAATCTAAGGCCCAAGGCATAGCAGAACCTGTTGATCAATTAATAGAAATAGGTAGTTAAACCTTATCTCTTAAGAAAATTGTAGTATCGTCCACCAATTGGAAAAGTTTTAATTCCTTGTCAAAAACTGAAATTCCTTTTAAAGTTTATATAATTTTAAGGTGGATTGACAATAACTCTGTGTCTAAAAAAAATAAGGGTGAGATGGAGCAGCATTGCCGAACACCTCTGATGATCAGAAATCTCCTAATGTACTGAAATTAATAATCACTGAGCTGTTAATCTTGATATGGAGAAACTATCAATAACCCTTTTGCCAAAGCCAAAAGATTTGAGGGAATGCTAGAGGAAGTTATGTTCAATAGCGTCAAGGGCTTTATAGAAGTCTAGGAATAAAATGAGTGCTTCAGAGTCTACAGCATCCGAGTAATCTAAAAGATCTAAGACAAGTCTCATATTGCAGCTAATGTGTCTCTTCTTCATAAACCTTTTTGATCTGTTAACATATGATAAAGCAAGAATTTTGTGTTCAGTAGTTGAGAGTGATCAGTCGCCACTTTTCTATGAACATGGAATCTTTTTCAGAATTGGGTATTAAGCCTTGTTTCATAGATGGAGTCATTTTGCCTTGAGTGAAACATTCTTGCG
>JBAMHW010000012.1:4226554-4238158 GCA_037177495.1 Rhadinocentrus ornatus
GGGTCAGAATTCTAGCTGATAGACAGGTGTTCAAATACTTATTTGTAGCTGTATCATACAAATAAATTGTTAAAAAATCATACATTGTGATTTCCGGATTATTTATTTATTTTCTTTGATTATGTCTATCACAGTGGACATGCACCTTCGATGAAGATTTTGTCTAATTTATCAGTTTACTCATTCTCAAATATATTTGGGACCAAAACAACATCCTCTGGTGATTATAAATGTTAATTACTTATCTGTTTTTATATAAAAATTAAAACCAAACTGACTGGTGTATTTTTCTGATGTTTTTTTTCTATTTAGAGTTACCAATGTCCTTAAATATGATTATTGTGATAGTAAATAACAGTAAGCTATATGGGATCAGGGGCCTCATGTAGGAAGGATTGTGTAGCTTTCATGCAGAAAGATGGCTCACGCCCAAAGATATTCAGATGTATGTATCTGTGTGTAATTTGTTCCTGAGCATCTTTTTTTATATACATAGCCTACCAGCTGACTAGAAATTGAGCTTGGCTCCAGATCCGCTTTGAGACCTCCCATTAATACATATGTAAGAGGACAATAAGAAAATAGCATGCTTAAATATTTAGCCCAAATAACAACGAGAAACACACCAGAAAGGTCACAACAGAAGAATTGTTTGACAGAATATGAAACTGAGGTGGTTGAGTCAGCTACTCACACTTGTAGCATGTTGAAGATCCAAGCATCCTTTGCGTGTATTCAGCAGCCTAATAGAATTTAAATGTGTTTTGGTTTAGTTGAAGGCAATATTTTTGCAAATATAGATCAGTGATCTGTTTTATTCTGTTTTTTGGTGCTTGTTTTATTAAGCCAGTTATTAGTTATGTTGTGAAACCGTTCTTCAGAAGCTAACAAGAATCAGGCTGTCTTTATGCTTCCCCTGTTTCATATTTGATGTGATGGGCCACAAAGACTAATATTGGTTGGTTGCTTGGGCCTTTGTAGCTTATTTGATCAATGAGATACCGTTTAATTTTATTTGATGATCAATCTTCCATTGATAATGCCGTTCTCTAAACAAGGACCTTTGAAGTGGGATCCAGCAATTATTTATTAAAAGAAATACACAGACTGCTGTAGGATATAACCAGAGCCAAGAAAATAAATAAATAAAAATACAAACAAACAAAAGCCAAAACTGCTACAAGCCACGAACAATCATCTCTCCGAAACACACAAATACAGCTGAAGAAAAACAGGTCTGACATCAAAGTTTGTAAAAAAGAAGGAATGCTGCACATCAGTGAAGTGTTGCAGCCTTAGGAGAAGGTTCAGAGATGACAGAGACTCCATCATCAGATAAACTTTCTGACTTCATGCCAAACAATTTAAGAAAAAATGGAAACTGATTTCAGCGTCACGGACACGCCATCCACAGCTATGGGCCAAGAGGTGGACACGGACGAGGTCAGCATCTCCACTGCAGCTTTGCAACGGGAGCTGCATTGATTTGAGACACCTTGGACATTAGCCACTGAGGAACACAGTCTGACAGAGACATGGGGAAAATGATGAGGGAGTTAAGTTTAACAACTGACTCAGAAAAATTTCATCACTTTTGTTCATAAATTGCGCATTCCAACAGAGAAGTTCTAAGAAAGCAGTTCTAAGAACTGCTCTAGTTCAATGAACAGCCCTTCCCCAGGGGAACTGTTTCATTTTGTATTCACACATGAGTTGGGGGGAGGTAGGCGGACCAACGTGACGCAACTGTCTGCGACAGTGACTTTCGCGTCACACAACAAAAAAACCCCGCGAAAAATAACAAGAGCACAAAACAACACCACCAAGCTGGAGAACAAAGAGATCACTGTGTTCACGCTCTGCTTGATGGGGATGTTACTGATGGACGATAAAACAGGCATCTAATGTTGATGTTAGAAACGCTCAGAGAGGCAGAAGATGAAGAAAGCAGCAGCAGGCGATACTTCATCGTTTCACAGAGGAAGAAAGGAGAGCAGAGCGCCGTTTAACATATTAACTGCGGCGATTTTATGCGCGTCATATGAGTAAACATCTCAGACGGTTTTCTACTGTCTGCATTGAGCGTATTAAAGTAAGTGAATATTTTAGAAGGCAGGTTTATTGTAACTCGTGTTCTGCGTTTCAGACGTTACTGTGGCTCATTGAACACTCCTCAAAGTCCGGCTGGTCCGGAGCAAAGCTGATAACTGGTGGAAAAAGATTGTTCCCGATGTTTACCGATGAGCAGTGGATAGAGAATTTTCGTATGTCCAGAGGGACATTTCAGTACATCTGTCGCCACCTGAAGCTGCCTTGGAGAGGATGGACACAACCACCTGCTGCAGATACTAAAGAAGTTGCAGTGCTGCAGCCTTGATGCGTTAACTCCTGCCTTCCAACTAATCACAACACACCTTTTCATAATAAGCATCATGTTATGTGAGTTTGACAAACAGAGCATACATGTACACATTTAAAGAGAAAATGTTGCATAAAAAATGCGTCATTTCTTTTTATTATGTGCAAAATAAAGATCTCATCACCTGCTTTTAAGCAAAGGTTAAGTAGTAATCTGTCACTGGAGGGATATTTGTGATTGATTTTTGTTTTAGAATTTTGAGAAGATACAGTCACACAGAATTAGCAGCATATGAGGGTTAAAATGTAGAAAGGGATGGTGAAATGTTTACAGGTGTGTACTTTTAAAAGTATCCAAAAGTATTGCTTCATTCATTATGTCATCCTGTGATATGGGGCATTTTAAAAAGTTTAAAAAGTTGATAAGCTGCAATGCAATGCACACCTGAGAAAAAAGGCTTAAAATGTAGCAAGCAAAGATGGAGTAATTAATATTTCATAGCTATTATTGGTTAATAACTACTTAATATATTTATTAGATATTTGACAGATGTGGCCAAACCACATCTAACTGATAAAACTGAAAACTTCTGACTCTTCACAAAAGTAATTTACTTTTTAATAGTGAATACAGCAGTGCAAAAATAACTATTTACATGCGTGTGATGTATATGATTATGCATATCACTGTCCATTACACCAACAGACCCTCCTTCACAGCTCTGCCCATAGAGCTGTTGCTTTGTGCCTGTTCCTGGAAGAACTGCAGCATGTTGAAGCTGCATCACTTTGCCTCTGCTGGTCAGCATCTGACCCAAGCTTTTCCTGCACAGTGAGCCTGCACAGTATACAGAAGAGTGTCAGCACGTTTTCTCTTTCCTGGAAAAAATACATAAGGAGGGTGGAGACAGATACTAAACACAGCAACTATAATAAAAGTTTTCTACATGCGCCGCTTCACGTTATGATAAATCCCTGTGTTCTCTAACTGAGAACTGATCGTTGCTAATATTTTTATGTTCCACTGCGAACCTTCAAAACCTCTCTGAATGTCCTCTGCGGTGTAGACGGTCAGAAAAGCTTTGACCTCCTCGTCGGTCCGTTTATCGCATGCTCTGTTGTTGCCATTTTCGTCCGTAGCTGCATCCATGTTTTTTTTAAATATAGCGGGGACACAAGAATAGGAAATCTGGAAGGGGCGTAGCTACCAGTCACCAAACACCTACGTCATGAGGGTTCCGATGAAACTATGAAAAGACCCTGCCTTGAAACAGGAGCTAAAATGGTTATAGGAATGGAGGGCCTTTACCCTAGTTCCAATTTGTCAAAATGCGCGAAAAAACTGCCTGATTCCTGAAATGGTATAGGAACTTTAGAATTTTGAGCCCTGATGGGCTTTCTTCACATTTACGTTGTGGAATTTTATCAAGGCATAATACATGTGGGGGATGCAATATAGTTTTTTTGATCAGGTCTAGATCATCAAAGCCAAAACACATAGGGCTTTTTTTTCACAAAATTTATTTCAACTTCAAAAAGTTTACTGAAACATATTACTGTGTATAAAGGAGAGTTTCACTACTTTGTCACTTTTTAAGAGCATGAGACCAGAAGAGGCGTGACTGGGAAGAATGGCCCTGATCTAAATCCGAGTGGTGTTTTGGGAGCGTGTTGTAAGGGTCTACTGGAACTACTGGCAGCAGGGGTGGTATCGGCCGGTAAACTCACCAGGTCGGAGTTATTTTGATTATTAACTTCAGTTCGGCAGATTTTTCTATTTTAAAACAACAATGGCATAGCAGGGGTGCACGTCAGGTCTGGAAGAGGTGCGTGTCCAGCCTCTGCAAAGCTACGCAGAGCCTACGGGGGTGACGTGGACGCAGACGACATGCAAGTATAAATCCGCCTTTGGTCAGACTGGTTCTTGTGGAGACACAACTATGAGGTTGCTTTGACGCCAGTCCTGAGAGTTGTGTGTCCACCCAAGGTCTTCAGAAATAATTGTTTTTCCTCTTGCCTCCTGAAGGATTTCGTAGCTGAAATACCTTTGCAGCACAAATAGAGTAAAACAAACCAAACCCCGTCTTCGTTTCTACACAGCTGCATTTGCAGCACAGTTTATAAAAGCAAGTTGGAGAAAAGCTCTTCATTTCCTACCGGACACCATGAAAAAACATTGCACAGTAGCAGAGGCCCAGGACATCATCATGCAATACAAAACAGAGGACACTGAGCATGGCGGTGGAACCTCAAACACGATCAACACTGAGTCCGCCAAGTTGAGGTCTACCACCCGGGGGCTGACTCATCATCCACCAGCTCCAGGACAGTGGGGAAGAAGCCACAGAAGATCTTTCTTGGAGGTCTCAAAAGAGCGAAACCCAGTGGTCACCCACAAATTCTGACTGTGGTCAAGCCGGCTGCCTCTCACCTATTCATGGTCAAACCAGCCACCGCTGTATTTCGTTGATCTCCAGTGGAATCCTCCGTGCACAGGAACATACCCTAGACCCACCCACTATGCCCTGGCCTTCATTGATAAGCTGGTGGACTGCTTCAATTTATTTTTCACTGAGAAGCTGACTAGCTTGATTGTAAAATTTACAAAGGCGCATGGAAGGAGGACGGTCGCCGACTGGAGGGATTTTGATAGAATCTCCATCCGTGCCTATTTTAGTTTCCTGCTGTTGGCCGACATTTACCACTCCCGCAGTGAAGTAGTCCACAGCTTTGGGATGACCAGACGGACCAACAGATCTTCCAGACTACCATGTTGGTCAAAAAGTGTACCATTCTGTCAATTGTCATTTGTTTTGACAAATCTCGCCATCCAGGAGATGTGCGATTACTGGACTTCTAAAAACAGCTGTAATCAAGGCTCTGCTAAAAAGGTACAATTTAGACAAGACACAAATGAGCAGCTCCAGGCCAATCTCAGATCTTCCTTTTCTAAGTAAGATCATAAAAAAGCTGTTTTTCCATCAGCTAAATGACTTTAACACAAAACAACTGCTATGATGTCTTCCAGTCAGGTTTTAGACAGCACCACAGCACTGAGACTGCTCTGACCAAAGTCATTAATGACAGTGCTGCATTTGATGCAGTTGACCACAATATATTACCTAAACTGGAGAACTGGATGAACCTCTCTGGCACTGCACTACACTGGTTTAAATCTTACTTAGAAAACAGGAAGAATTTTGTGTCAATAGGTAAGTTAACATCTGGACAGACAAGAATTGCATGTGGAGTTCCCCAAGGTTCCATCCTGGGGCCTCTTCTGTTTAACATCTACATGCTCCCACTGGCACAGGTCATAAAGAACAACAAAATTCGTTACCACAGCTACACAGATATATATTACAATGTCACCAGGAGCCTAGATGTGCCTGAACTTTCTTCATTTAAACAAAAACAAAACTGAGGTTATGGTCTTCGGAGCCAAAGAAAAACGATTAAAGGTCCCCACAGAGCTTCAGTCCATACACCTAAAAACCACCAACCAGGCCTTTGTGATCAGTCAATCAAAACTTTATTTATATAGCACTTTTTGTGCCACAGGCAACACAAAGTACTTTACTTGATTAAAAACACTTAAACATATTCAAAATAAAACAAGTGATAAACATCTGGCCTGATGCTGCTGTGAGGAAACAATATCAATGTCATGGGGATCCATCCGCATCAGGGGCCAGTCCACCCATGTCCAACAGCAGCAACCACCCCCATCAGGACAGACAGGGGCCCACACCACAACCATTAGGCTGCACTGCAGGGCCCCAGCCACCCAGACAAGTGCAATCACCACGGTAACAGCCACAGACTGAGCAGGCAAAACCCCCGGCGTGGAGGATCCCCACGAGGAAAACACTGGAGTTAAAATGAAGATTAAATAACCTTAAGAAACAACAACAACAACAACAGATAAGAGTGAATAAATGAATAAGAAGTAGTACAGTTGAGTGAAATGAAAAAAAAAATTCCATGAAATATTATGTAACATAAATTAAGATCTAATAAAATTTAATTAAAAGCCAAGCTAAAAAGGTCTTAAGCCTCTTTTTAAAAACATCAACAGTCTCTGCAGCCCTGAGGCCATCTGGCAGATTGTTCCACAGATGAGCGCCGTAACAATGAAAGGAGGCCTCGCCATATGTCTTGGTCCTTACCCTTGGAACAACTAAAAGGCCGGTACCAGAGGACATCAAGGTTCGCGAGGGTTCATGACCTAAAAGAAGGTCCGATAGATAAGAGGGCCCAAGACCATTAAGACATTTATAAACTACTAAAAGAAACCTTAAATTAATGATGGACTCAGACCTTAACTTTGAGAAACACATTGAGGGAATCACAAAATCAGCCTACTTTCACCTTAAGAATATATCAAGAGTAAAAGATCTGATGTCTCAGCAAGACTTGGAAAAGCTGTCCATGCTTTCATCTTTAGTCAGCTTGATTATTTTAACAGTGTTTTTACAGTTTCTACAACTGCGGCTTATTCAGAACTCAGCTGCTCAAATCCTCAATAAGACCAAAAAAGTGGACCACATCAGTCCAGCTCTAAGGTCATTACACTGGCTGCCGGTCAGTCATTGGAGGATTGACATTAAAGTTCTACTGCTGCTATATAAAGCTCTGAATAGTTTAGGACCAAAATACATCAGTGACCTCTTGACCCAGTATGAACCTACCAGAACCTTCAGGTGATCTGCATCCAGTTTCTTCTCGGTTCCCAGAATCAGAACCAGACATGGAGAAGCTGCATTCAGCTTCTATGCTCCACATGTCTGGAACAAACTCCCAGAAAGCCTCAGATCAGCTGAAACACTCCAAATTAAAGACCCACCTGTTCTCTGCTGCTTTTCAATAGTTTTTATTTAGAAGTCCAGATCTGCATCTTGTTCTTTTAAGTTGGAATCTTAACCTAATGTCATACATTTAATTTATTTTATTTGAGCTTTTATTTCTTTTTTTATTCAATTAATTGCATTTCTTTTAATCATTGTTTTTTCTAATGCACTTGTATTGCTTTCTGCACTCTGCTGTAATGTTTTATGTAAAGCACTTTGAATAGTCTTGTTATTGAAATGTGCTTTACAAATAAATTTGCCTTGCCTTACACATTTTTGTGCAGAAGATTGCAAAACTGGAGTATTAAACACTGAGCAAAAACTAATCATGTTTATAAATTCTTTGCTAATCTTTAACATATACCAGCCCGCAATAATCGTACCATAAATACCATGAAAAACTATCTACTTGAGTCGCAACTAGGGGCTGTTCTGGACTGTGTCACAGTCCACTGCCTGTCTCTGGGAGATGTCAGTTAGTTTATGAGTTTAGAGAAACACAAAAAGGGGAGGCGTGAGATCTCTGTCTCTGGACCTTGGAAAGGTTAGTCCTTTGTTCACATGCTGTTAATTATTTAATATGATAGATTTGTGATTGCAGTAGATTTATCCAGAGTTACTCCTCAAATACAAAATCATAGTTTAAATCAGCATTCAAGTCTTCTTTCTGAGAAGAGTTGACCTGTTTTGACCTATTAGGTATTCCCACACAGGTCGTAAATTCCTGATGTGCAGTCCTAAAGTCCACTTTCTCTCTGGAAGAAGTTAATCCTTTGTCTATTTTAAAGAAATTAATCTGAGAATATACGTCAATAGAATATTAAAAAGCAGTTCTTGGGATGTGTCCCATCTGTTCCTTCCTGAGTAAGGGAATACGCTACAGGTCTGTCTCCTGTGTGGATCCTCATGTGTCTGTTTAAGGTTGTCTTTTGAATAAATCTCTGTCCACATTCATCACAGCTGAATGGTTTGTCTCCTGTGTGGATTCTCATGTGTTTTTCTAAATTTACTTGTTGACTAAATCTTTGTCCACATTCATCACAGCTGAATGGTCTGTCTCCTGTGTGGATTCTCACGTGTTTTTCTAAATTTACTTGTTGACTAAATCTTTGTCCACATTCATCACAGCTGAATGGCTTGTCTCCTGTGTGGATTCTCATGTGTCTGTTTAAGCTTGTCTTTTGAATAAATCTCTGTCCACATTCATCACAGCTGAATGGTTTGTCTCCTGTGTGGATTCTCATGTGTTTTTCTAAATTTACTTGTTGACTAAATCTTTGTCCACATTCATCACAGCTGAATGGCTTGTCTCCTGTGTGGATTCTCATGTGTCTGTTTAAGCTTGTCTTGACACTAAATCTTTGTCCACATTCATCACAGCTAAATGGTTTGTCTCCTGTGTGGATTGTCATGTGTTGGGTTAAGCTTTTCTTTTCACTAAATCTATGTCCACATTCATCACAGGTAAATGGTCTGTCTCCTGTGTGGATTCTCATATGTCGGTTTAAGCTTGTCTTTTGACTAAAACTATGTCCACATTCACCACAGGTGAATGGTCTGTCTCCTGTGTGGATTCTCATGTGTCGGTTTAAGCTTGCCTTTTGACTAAATCTATGTCCACATTCACCACAGGTGAATGGTCTGTCTCCTGTGTGGATTCTCATGTGTCGGTTTAAGTGTGGCTTTTGACTAAACCTTTGTCCACATTCACCACAACTGAATGGTTTGTCTCCTGTGTGGATTCTCATGTGTTGTTCTAAATTTACTTGTTGACTAAATATTTGTCCACATTCAGCACAGCTGAATGGTCTCTCTCCTGTGTGGCCTCTCTTGTGTCGGTTAAAGCTTGTCTTCTGACTAAATCTTTGTCCACAGTCTTCACAGCTGAATGGTCTGAATCCTGTGTGGATTCTCTTGTGTAGGATTAAGCTTTTTTTGTGACTAAATATATGTCCACATTCATCACAGCAGAATGGTCTGTCTCCTGTGTGGATTCTCATGTGTTGGTTGAAGTATTCCTTTCGACTAAATCTTTGTCCACATTCATCACAGCTGAAAGGTCTGTCTCCTGTGTGGATTCTCACGTGTCGGTTTAAGTTTGTCTTCTGACTAAATTTTTGTCCACATTCATCACAGCTGAATGGTTTGTCTCCTGTGTGGATTCTAATGTGTCGGTTTAAGCTTGTCATGTCTCTAAATCTTTGTCCACATTCATCACAGCTGAATGGTTTGTCTCCTTTGTGGATTCTCATGTGTTGGGTTAAGCTTGTCTTTTCACTAAATCTATGTCCACATTCATCACAGCTGAATGGTTTTTCTCCTGTGTGGATTTTCATGTGTATTCTAAAATATTTTTTATCACTAAATATTTTTCCACAAACATCACATAGAACTGTTTTTTTCCCTGTGTCGACTCTTTCCTGGATATTTACATTGGGTGTTACTCTAAAACATTTCTTTCTGTTCAAACAGCTCAAAGACCTTTTTGTTAAGTGTCTCTGGAGAGATTGTTGGTCGTGAAACTCTTCACCACATTTAGAGCAGCTCGGTGATGTGGCCGTGTTACACTCCACATCACTGTTTACACCTGATCCATGTGCCTTGTTGTCATTCCAGCTTTTATCATCATCTTCCATTTCAGGTCCAAAATGTGACAAATCTTGTATTTCAGAAGAGCCTGAAGCCTTTCTGTCCCCATTTGGTTGTAAAGAACTGTCTGCATCTGGATTACCGGTTATTTCTGGTCCTCCACAGTCCTCTTCATCAGTTTCTGATTTAATCTGTATATCTGGGTTGTTGGTTGGAGCCTCTACCTCTGTGTTGCCTTCAATTTTGATTTGATGAAAATGGGTTGAATATGACCAAGGCTGAAGTTCTTTATCATCATCATCATCTTCACTCTTTAGAGGAGCCGTCATCAACGGTAAACTGGCCACATTCTCCACCATCCCATCATCAACTGCTTTCCATTCTGATTGGGACATAGTTCCTCTGATTCCTCTTTTACGAGCTAAATCGCCTCTGTAGTCACCAACAGCTGCTGCACATCTGCAGAAAACACTGAAATGAAAAAGAAAGACAAAGTTGGATTTCAAGACCACGCAGAGGCACCATCCCTCCTCTGTGGCCCAGGAGATGAAGATGACAATCTAAACAAAAGCAGGGAAAGTGGAGTGTGCTGCATGCAAAGCTACAAGCTAACCCCGACAGACAGGCTCTGCCCAGGGTCCTCCTCGCAAACGCCAGGTCTCTCATCAACAAACGGAATGAAATTCGTTTGAGAATTGTTTGAGAATCTAACGAAAGACTGACAGCACTGCAGCTTCAGGCAAGACCAAAGACATAGGTTTGGTGCTGTACGTTCACAAATTGTGGTGTACAGCTACGAACATTATTTGAACCCTCTGCTCACCCGACCTGGAGTATCTGGCAGTGAAGAAAAGACTGTGGAATTTGGTTAAAAAAAATTTTTTTTAAAAAGAATTTGGTTAGAGAACTCATGATCATAGCGGCCTACATACCATCGCAAGTCAATCGTCTGTGTTGTCCTGACTTCTGCATTGATACTGTTCTACCCACAAAGACCATCTAATTTTTTCCCAAACAGAAGCCATGGGTGGACAGAGCAGTTCGGTCCCTGCGGCTGGATATCTCAGTCGGTAGAGCATCCGTCTGACATGCGGGAGACCGAAGTTTGAATCCCACAGGGGGGAATCGCTTTAGAGAAAAGTGTCTGCTAAATAACAGTACTGATGCCGGAAATTTTGTTGGGAGAATCTGGGTTCAAGTCCCCATGCTGGCAACCAGTGTTGGGGTAGTTATTCTAAAAAAGTAATTTGTTACTAGTTATTCATTACTTCTGTAAATTGTAATGAAATTACTTTACTCGTTACTGCATTTGAAAATTAACGCCACTACTTATTTTGGTGCGTCATCTTCTGACTGAGCATATTCTGAGTGGAAATGCTTCAGATGGACTGTTGCCTGATGAGCAAAAAATAATAAAATAAAACTAAATTCTTCACTCAACATTATTTTTCTTTTTTAGTTTAATTTTATTAGCGGTAATTTGTTTTTAAATTAGGAGTCTGGAACATGTCAACACTAAACTTTTTAAATACTTTAGTCCACACTCTTTAATAGACATTAATATCTGAAGGTAAGCCAACGAGGGACAAGCCAGCAGCAGTTTTTTATGTTTCATTTTAAGCCTGGTGATGAAACAGAGCTGATCTCCAGCTGAGAGCTGCATCAGGACAAAGTCTCATATGAGTGCTTTTGGACAGGACAAAGTCGCTAGGTTGGCAACGCCGAGCCAAACCACCGAGTTAGTCTTTCCTCTCTTATCAACTATTTTGTCTGCTTTCTCTTCGCTTGTAGAAGCTTGTTCAGTCAC
>JBAMHW010000012.1:4275012-4291402 GCA_037177495.1 Rhadinocentrus ornatus
TGTTGGATTTTGGTTTATATTTAATTAGTAGTTAAGTTTCCTTTTTCCTGTATAGATTATTGTTATTGTTAATTGTTCGATTGTTAAAGTGTAAACGGAGAAGTGCCATAAGTTAAGGACACCTTTTGTTTATTAGATTTTTGTTTATTATATAACCTACCTTTGGACACCTTTAGTTGTAATTTAGTATATAATATTTGTGTTAGAACCCGGAGTGGGAATAAATTGTGTTATATAATTATTTGAGTTGTTCGGTTCATTTTTTTGTTATCAACCCTGGAGACCCTAGACCCAAAAGGGGTCGTAACAGTGCAACATAAAAAAATCGTTTTGATGTAATCACTCAGTCTTTGCAAACTCAGAAAAACCTGAGTTATTTTTGCTGTTGACAAACTGTAGACACATTAATGCAACAGCAATCCTTAAAACTCTAAATATTACGATAAAAGTTACCCAAAATGTGGTTAAGCTGATCCAAGTAGTGCTTCCCAGGGAAGATTGGCCTGTTGGACAGCATCTCAGCCAGAATGCAACCCACCGACCAAATGTCTATGGACTTGGTATAGCCCTGAAAGCGGAAAAACAAACTCAGTTATGACCTGTGCATCTTTAAAAATATAACAATTGGTCGAACCGGTGGGATTGAACTCAGGAAGAATGAAGGCTGCTGTATCTTGGAGTGTTTATTGTATACAGTTTATTTAAAATTGATTCACCTGTAGGTATTCTGTGTAGCCGAACTGTGGTCTTACCAGGTACCTAAATCACTTGAAACTGTGACAACTTTACATATATCCTTACAACTGCAGCTAATGTTAGCACAACCCACTGAGCCACAGCTATGATGGTCCGTTTGCGACATTATTCAGAATTACCCTCAGACACATTCACACATTATACTAAAACCTCTCATATTATACTGAAATCATTCTTACACTATGGTGAAACCTCTCGTATATCGTATGTACGTATATCATGTTAATTTAAAAAGGAACTGAGATCTTTAAAAAGCCCAGATTAAGAACTCAACTGATGGAACGGCATATCTGTGTCAGAGAAATTAATTTATTATTAATTTATGTAAAAAGAAGCTTGAATATTTTCTAAAAGAAGTTTAAACTTAATTTATTGTATAAATATGTGTGTTAATGGTTGATCTGTGGAGTTGTGATGGTTTATAATGGTGCAAGCCTTGTCAGGCTGAGGGGGGGGGGGGGGGGGCTATCTTAACCTTATTTTCTTGTGTATGTATTTCTCTTAAATTTTCATGAAAAAAAAGGGGCCAGTTTATAAAAGATTTTTCTTCTACTTCTTTTTATTGTATTATATTTGGATTATCTTTTATCTGTTTCTGTTGGATTGTATTGAGAATTAAAGTAAACTTTGCCTAAACAATAATCGAACATTTGATAATAATACAAGACATTTTAACCTAGGCGTAGCAAAAAAAAGGAAGAAAAACAGATGAATCAAATCTCATCCCTGACTTGTCTGTGTTTTCCAGCAGGTGGGGACACTCACCTTGGAGTTCAGCATAATTTCTGGAGCCCGGTACCAACGTGTAGCCACGTACTCTGTAAGAAAACCGGTGTGATCGTGGTCGGGATCGGCCACACGAGCCAAACCGAAATCGCAGATCTGTAGGAAGAAAATGAAGGATGTAAACAGCAAATCTGGGCCAAAACCAAATCAAGCAGCCATTTTAAATGGTGCTAGCTACATGACGCCACAAGATCCACAAATTTTAAACTCGATGTAGATACTAAGAATGATGCTTGATACTAATACTATTTTCGATAATTTAGAAAAATAAATAAATGAATAAATAAACAAAAATACTATTATTCCAGTAATCAAAGCCAGAACACCACAAAAATAGGACAATATAAGCAATACAACAAAAATGTATTAATAAATCTAAGAAAAGCTTAAAGTAAATGCATAATTTTAAAGCTCCGTTAGTTTGTGCAGAGATACAGTCTAACAGTGTTGTCATGCACTTTGCTCACTGTGGTGCAAAAATAAAAACTAAAAGAACATTTCAATCACTAGTTAGTGTACTTATTGAGTTATTGTATTTTATTGAGATTAGTGTCCTTTTCTTCACAATGCTTGAGACAAGATCAAGTGAATAGAACGAACAAACGAGTAAGACTATCTACCTTTTAAACTGGATTAATTAAAAGACAAAATAGATTAGCTTTTTAAATGTTTTTGTAAACAGTCTACATTAAAAGGCATTAATATCTGACTGTAAGCCAGGGTTTGATCAGCCAGTAGCAGCTTTGTGCAATTAATTTTTAGGCTGGTTATGGAGCAGAAGACAACGTCTCCTGCTCTTCCTGCAGCTTGTGAGTGCTTCTGGACGGGGAGGGGAGAGGCCTGCGGTATAATCTGCGAGAATTATAAACAATAAGTGTTTTCACATCAGTCTCAAAATCTCCAGTAACACAAGAAAACGTCTCCAAATTGGTTGCTAGTTGCTTTTTTCTTTAAAGTGCTGCTAAAGAGGTCAACAAACTTGTTAATTATAGCGACATGTTGCTAAGTTAGCGACAAGTTGGCAACACTGCAAACAATGGGTCCTCTAGGGAGAGGCTGTAGGGTGGGCCTGCCCGCTGCAGTGCCTGTAAAAATTGGATTGAGACGGCTGTTCTTTTTTTGTTCTTTTTTTCCGTAAACCAGCAGACTCCAAAGTGGCATTTAAGTATCGATACCCATGCTAAATAATATCTAACTAGATATTAAATTTTAGAATCGATTAGTATCTGAGAATCAATTTTTTTTTTTTTTACAACACTACGCCACACTACCTTGAGATCACAGGTGGTGTTGAGCAGAAGGTTGGAGGGCTTCAGGTCACGGTGCAGGACGTTGGCGGAGTGGATATACTTGAGCCCTCGTAGAATCTGGTAGAGGAAGTAGCAGATGTGGTCGTTGCTCAGGTGTTGGGTCTTCAGGAGTTTGTACAGGTCTGTTTCCATAAGATCCTGGACAATATAGCTGCACCAATCAGAGTTAAAGACCTTTAACATCTATATCGTGGAAATCACGTTGATAATTCTGTATGAAGAACTGCTGCTGAAAAGTTTAAAGATGTTTCTTTACCAACTTTTGATCTATTATAAGGAGATTTGTTTCATATTCCAGTGTTTATTGTCAAAAGCCATTTCTGTCAGATGAAGCAGTGTTTTAGACATAAATGGACCGATGACTAATCTGAAAAACAGAATAACTTTGATAACGCCAGTCAGTTTATTTGATTCGCCACTGACGCACACAGGTCAGTATACAATCGAATAATCAGACGACTTAAGGATACACATCCCTCATCTGATCGACAGCTGGTGCACGGATAATGTCGTTGATGCCGATGATGTTCTCGTGCTTGAAGCGCAGAAGGATTTTAATCTCTCTCAGGGTGCGTTGGCAGTAGGTCTGGTGCTCAAAGGGGCTGATCTTTTTAATGGCCACACGGATCTTGTTGTCCCTATCATAGGCAGAACTGGAACATAAAAAGAAAACAAGACAAAAAGCCGTCATGTAGACTTTTAGCTGAAGAATTTTAATCAAGTAAAGTCTGAGACAGAATTAGCTAAATTAATTTCCTTCTTGTTCTGTATAACTTTACTCTTCAGGAGGAACCTCATATTTAAACCTCACCAGGCTTTAATCGCTAAACATTGTCATGGTGAAAAAAGGAAAGAGAAAAATCAGAAAGTAAAGCAGCAGCAGACATAAGTAAGTTTTATCTATTATTTAAGCGCAGATGTCAAGAGCTTAATAATAAAAACACGAACACACAATGGAAATAAGATTAAGAACTGAGTAAATAAAACATATGAAAATCTAAATAAAAAAAAAGAAAAAAGCCAGTGAACATGATAAAGCTCATGATTGTTGAACATGATGAAAAAAAACCCACTGCATCTGTTGTTTATCTACTTTCATTTTAAAAAGTCAAATGTGGAACACATAAGTAGTTACTGCAAATGTTGTCTAGTAAAAGTTGTTGCCTCCAGCAACACAATCAGCTTAGCTGCCAACATGCTTTGCAGCACCAAGAATATCTAAGATCAGTACCCTCCACGTCATTAGGTAAAACTGAATAAACTTAGGTCAGATGTCACCTGTGGCTGTTTGCTAGAGGTAAATGGAGATAACCAACACCATCCAGATCCCTTCAGCCAAAGACGTAACACTGTGGAGAAAGACTAAGTAGGGGATGCATGTTAAAGCAGCACTACGTAACTCTGACCTAAAAAAAAAAAGCGTTTTGATGGGAGTGACATTTATAACGTACATTCCTGGAGGTGTCAATGTCCAGCAGTGTACAGAGGCTGAGAAACCGCACTGTGCCAGCAGAATAGCACCGAATATCAACGTACTGGCGGTTCTGAACGTGCACCGTGGCCGATTCATCAAAGAAACGCAAAAGGACATTAGTGGAGGAAGAGAGAAAGAGAGAGAAAGGGACAGAGCAAAAGACAGGCGTCAACATCAGACTTTTACTGGAGAGATCTCAGAGTACAGGAAGGATGCAAGATGGATGCGGATTTAGCCATTGTTAGGGGTGCCCCACTGAGAATCGGCTAAAATTCAGTAGTGTGACTTTAAAATGACTATTATTATTAATTATTATAAACTACAATTCACAGGACACGAATAGACTCCTCTTAGCCAATCTACTGCAGTAATTCTCCTCTCCAGTGGAAAATGTGGTTGACACAGTTATGAATGAAAACAAAAAACATCAAATGCCATAAAATCATAACAATTTTAAAATATAAACAAAATTATGTAAAATGGCATACCAACAATAAATCAAATGTTTGAGGCTCTTTTTCCCCTTCTTTTCCTATTAGCTGTCAAAATATTACAAACTGACATGAAAGATCAGAAAAATGTCATTTTTTGTTTAGAACAAGTTTTAACCTTCAACAAATCCTTCGTTCTCTTTTAAAAATTGAGTGCATAAGATCAGTGGCAGGTTAAAGACTGATGGCACACATCTACTATCCAACTTGGTCCAGCTGTTAAACAGGCTCATATGACTACAGTCCAGCGTGGGGATACCCTGCTAATCAGCATGCCACATATCATACATTTAAACTATGAGACTATATAGAGGATGAACATTCCCACACATTTCATCACTATAAGCTGATGGTGCCAAGTAGAAATTGAGGTTAAACAACAGCTGATGAATTTAACTTTTATTTTATTGTAGGTTGGCGCATTAAAATTCCCTGAGGTTTCACCTCACCAGAAAACTGAAAAAGGGCAAATCTGTTTGTATACGACAGAAAACATTGCAAACAAAATATTTGCATTATTTTCTGTATGGTTTTTGTTGCAAAATATTTTTGAAGAATTCATGCAGCATTTTGTAGCATTTTTCCAGCATTTTAATACATTAATACATTATTAACATAATTTTTTTCTTTAAATAAATAGAAGAACCTTTAAATATAAAAAGGAAACATCCATCGTTAATTTAAAAAAAAATCTTTAAAACAGATTAAATTTTAATCATGACTAAAACTAAAAAAAATTATTCATCAAGAAATTTCTCACCTGTGTTGTGATGTAAAATCTAACATTTAAGTTAACCTCCTTCCTGCCTGCTATCATTTTTTAATGACTGTAAAGAATTTGTGGAAGTAAAGCTGCACAAGTTATCTGTGTCTACATGTGTGTATACATGTGTGTGCATGTGACTGTGTGAAAGATCTTAATGTGTTTTTTATTGTTACATAATTCTGTTTTGATGTGTAAAGGCTTATTTTGTTTTTAACATGCATGAATTGCAATATGCTTAAATTTCTTAATCATGTAGCACTTTGTGTTGCCTTTGGCATGAAAAGCGCTTTATAAATAAAGCTTGATTTGATCTCTACCAGCTGTTTTTAAGTATGCAAGTAATTGTTTTTCCTATTGTTTCAAGTTTTGACCATTTTAATTTTGTTACTTTATTATTTCAGCCATTTGTTATAAACAGATTATTATCATTGTCCAAAAGAAACTAACAAAAAAGGAAAACCCCACTTTTTTCTTGTTTTTTTTTCCTAGTGAAAAACATTACAAGGGAAGGTTTGCACTAAGAAATGTCATGCTCTGGGTCAGATGTGTTGCCTTATGTTACTTGTTAATGTGAGGATCCAGAGTCCTACCATTTTTTCCCATTTTAAACATGTTATAAAGCTTAAGCATACAGCTAATAAGCATTTTTTTAAACCAAGATTGATCTTTACCCTCTACTTAAACATGTTAAATTTATTATCTGAAAAAGCTGTGGATCGTCTCCTTCCCCAATTTTCTTTTCTTTTTTTCTTCTCCTCTTTACATGGCAGGACAATTGCATTTTTTTGCCTTTTGCTTCAAGGATGCACTCTACAAGTTAAACTAAAGGCATAAATCTATAAGATCAGTCACTGCTTTGCACATGGAAAGCGTTTAAACCCTGAGCAGAGTTACTGGTTAATTCCACGTTAACATCTAGGCCCTGCCTGTGATGCAACACTTCCACACCAACCCAGGTACAGACATGTCTGATGCTGAATATCTGACTCTTTTCAGTGGTTTTATGGCTGTTTTACAATCTTCACGATCACTCAGACAGATGTTTTGAATTCCCATAGCAACCTGAACAACAAAAACTGGTCATCAAAGTATTGTGATTTCTAAATATGTGTTTTCATTTATTGGATTATTAAAGCATTTTTAAGTTTTCAAGCATACAAAGAGAACTTCACCCATTTTCTCTTATTAACAATGAAAATTTGTTGCCTGGTGTTGGGTGTGCAAAGGCTACACACCTTTACAGCACTAGAGCACACCCAAAGCAAATCCAACTAACCTATTAGTACCGTCAACAACTGTAAATTACTGCTGCCAGGAAACATCGGACTACAAACTGTTGCAACATGCTGCCATTTAGTGCCGTCACAAAACCAAAATTGCACATTGCTGCAGCACTTTGAGATGATAAACTGAGGAAGCATCTCTGCTTTTCCAAGGTCCCAGAGCTTCAACAATCACATCCAGCCAAGCGTAGTTTTATTTCTGCACATTACAAGCTACACAAATGTCTGAAAAAACGCCCACTCGGGAGGACAAAATAAGAAATGAGTTGCTATAGTGATGGGGGTGTAAGGGCTGAAATGTAAACACAAGTGTGCCAGCCTTCTGTGAGGGAAATATGAGTGACCTTCCATTCTACTTGTGTGAGAAGAATCTGTGCATGTGTGTGCGCACACACGCGTGGGTTGAAAGCAAATAGTCCTCCATGTAACTGTCCTACTGTGACAGATACACTCATGTACTGACAGCAGGGAGCTACAAGATTTATTTAATGCCAGGTTCGCACAGACCTAATGCATCCTCAAATTTAAACAAACCAAAAAAAAAAAGAAAAGGTTCCTGGTGCAGGACAATATTCATAAAAATACTGCAGATTAATTATTATTATTGCAGATTAATATATATAAAATATCTACTCAGTAAATCACACAGTAGCAGGTCATGTGTGTACAGTCATGGTGAAGACGACTTGCTGAGGTTCAAAGTGAGCATCATGAGAAAGATTGAAGAAAAATGATTTAAGTGACCTTGAATGCAGCATGGTTGTTGGTCTCAGTATTTCAGAAACTGCTAATCTACTGGGATTTTCACACACAACCATCTCTTGGGATCCCAGAGATGGTCTGAAGAAGAGAAAATATCCACTGAGCACCAGCTGTCTGCACCACAATGTCTTGTTGATGTCAGAGTAGGTCTGTCACGATAAGGAGTAAGTCAAAATAATTGCACGGTAAGAAGAAATGAGGGCGATAAATTTGCTGGCCGAAATAATTTCCTTTTTTTTCTTCCTTTTTCCTATCTTACTTTACCATAGACTGTGTATGACACCAGGTTTCACTATGGAGGATCTTGACTGAACGCTCTGGTTCCTTGCAAAGTGATCTCTCTAGTCTAGTGTCATACTTGACAGCAGCATGTTGCAGCACGAGACCGTGGGGAAGCACCTGTGCAAGCCGCCATGCCGCAGTTGTTTACAGGCTGCCAACTCTCACGCATCGGCCATGAAACTCGCGCATTTGAGTGGCTTCTCATGCTCTCGCGCTAAACCTCCGATTCTCACGCTGAATCATGTAAGTTGAAAGGAGAAAAACAGCTGCGAGCACTTTCTCATTTATTGTATCGCTGCTCCCCAGATGTAGGCAGAACACACCCCACTTCCTGGTCTACTGTAATAACCCCCGTAATGCTTAGGTACATTACACATATAGTCAGCCTATATACTACCGTATATGACAAAATACACATCAAGAGCGATGCCGGCTAATCGAGAGGTTGGGGAGGATTCCCAGTGGGCCGCATCACTTTTGGGCCGGTGTCCCGGTATATGTGGAAAAGCGTCGCGAAGCAGCAGCGGTTCATAGATCAGTCTAACACGCAGTGATGAGGGGAGATATTTCAGCCTCAAACAGCAAAAATGCGCAGGATATTTTTTTTCTAGAATTTTTTATTAATACAATGGTACTAACTGGCAGTTTTGCCAGTTTTTCCTGTCTGAGCCCCATGTTTAATATTTTTTAATATATTTTTTAAAGGGGAAATTTGTTTACAGAACAAAGACTTCATTATTCATCATGCTTATTGTTTTTGGTTGTTTGTTTGTTTTCATTCATTGTTAATGAGACAGAGTCCGTTTTATTTGTTTTTATTTTGTTATTTAACATTTCTTCCAGTTCCAGTGTAAAATGTTCTTTAGAAATTAAAGATTATTGATCTTTGAAAGGATGTACTTGAATTATTATGGCATTATAATTATATTAGTTAAAAAATAGTCTTAAAATGACAACATTGTCGCTTTGAGCAATATTATCGCTTATCGAGATAATTTCTGAGAAAATTTATCGCACAGCAAAATTTGTTATCGTGACAGACCTGTGTCAGATGTCAGAGGAGAATAGGCAGACTGATTGGAGAGGATAGAAAAGCAACAGGAAGTCAAATCAGCACAGGTTCCTACCAAGGTCTGCAGAACAGCATCTCTCAACACACAACACGTCCAACCTTGAAGCAGATGGGCTACAGCAGCAGAAGACCACACCGGGTGCCTCCCGTGAGCTAAGAACAGGAAACTGAGGCTACGATTCTCACAGACTCACCAACACTGGACATTAGAAGATGGAGAAACATTTTTTTGGTTTGTTTTGTTGTTTCTTCACTTATAAGTAAATAAACTAAACCAATAATTTAATAGGGAACTGGAGTCTTAACAATAACATTTGATAAATCTTACAGAATTACATAGGTGTCTTTATTTGGTACAAATCCTAGTAAAGACAGTTTAGCCTCATGCTACATGTGACCATGTTTACTTTGGCAAACCCCTTGGCTTGTCAGTGTGTCCATTTATAGCATGAGGAACCTTTCAAGAAAATATTAAGTACACAGATGTGTGTGTGCACTTTTAATATGGTCGTCCAAAATGTACTGAGAGTCTTAACTTGCTCTCATGGCATACTACACCAACTCACCGTGCACATACCCCTGATGGTGACACATGTCCAAAGCTGATTATTAATTCCATTCCATTAAAATTACAGACTAAAAAACATATTTAAAGCCAGTTCTGTCCTCTGAGTGCATTATGTGAACAAATGGCTTCAGGCAGAGCTGAAATTGTAACTCAATCTGTTGATCAACGGAAAATGTGCCACAGTTTCTGCTACTGTTTTTTAATTGCTGCTAAACAGTGAACACCTTTAGGCTATTTAATCAGGAAAATTAGAGCTTGTTTCTTGCTAAATTTTGGACGCTGCTGAAAGCACATCATTTTCAGAGAAGATTCAAACTATGAAAAGAAACTAAATAAACTTACAGCTGCTGTTCTCATAGTCTCTGTAAATTCAGCTAAATGTATTTGTCTTAAAAAATAAATAAATCGTTTAAGTTTAAGATTTCCTTGCAAGGTGGTTCCCTCCTCTTCTTAATAAAAGATCCTCCCGCAGCTGTGCTGACATATTTCACAGCATTTTATGGAGAATCTTCTCAAAGATGACTTTCCTGTTTTCTTTTAACATTGTTTGAGCATGCTCAGTGCTGGTGGGAGATGGGGGTTGTGTGTGTGTGAGGGGGGGATCTCCATGGCAATAGGAATACAAGGCTTTTCTCTGCAGCAGCTGACTTATGCAACAAGACGGTAACCATGACGATGTTCAAGAGGTAGGGTTAGAGAAAGAAGGGGAAAGGTTCACTGTGCTTAAGTGTGCCACGTACTGAGAAAGTGCAGATATGAACCTCCAGGCATTAAATGGACAAACTAAGCAGAGTCAAAGGCCTTAAAGACAACATGAGCTAGAAAAAGACAGGATGGACAGGAGGGGGGCTCAGGAAAATGGCGTATCAAGTATTTCTGATAAACCAAATAACAGGTTTCAGTGCATTTAGCTGACCGGTTAATGATCACACTAAGGCTAAAAGCTGACGCACCCACCTTGGGTAAATAATTTTTCTGCTTCTGCTTTTCTCATTTCCTTTTTAAATAACTATGAATTACTAATTTTAAACTTTTGGATGATAAAAAAACAAGATACCCGCAGAAGTCACAGCTCTGATTAACTGTGATGCAATAGGTGATGCAATAGTTTTACTGTAAGACTGCACAATATTAATTACAAAAATCTTATATAATGTTATGTACAGCTTTCTTACCTTACTGGTCTTATAATAGCTTTTGATTTCTTCTAACACATACTCCAAGGTTTGTTTGAATAACAGCTTGCCTGTTCAGAAACCTTCTGATTCTTCGTTCTAACTGCTGTCTATTGAAAATAAGACACTGATTATTCACAAGCAGGGTCCGAAATTAACAGTCGCCAGGCGCCAAATGCGAGTAAATTTTCTGTCTGGTGACTAAATCTCAGAGGGCTATCCACCAAATTGCGAGTAATCGTTTGTAACAAATTAGTCATGGATTTCTTCTTCATGTTCCTCTGCTGTCTGCATGTATGAACGACGCGCACTGATGCAAACACTCGCACTATTTCGCACTGTTTACCGTTTAGCTCAGGCTAACTAAGTAGGTAAATATGTGGAGATTTTTAGCAGGAGCCGGCCAGCTTTCCAGAAGAAAGCTCGGTGAACCGGAGGATAAATTGGCAGGACTTACAGCCCCAACCAGAAAGCTCAGTGAAAAGTGATGGTTTGGATATAGCGGCGCCTTCTGGCTGCTTCACGGCTCGGTTCCGCTCGCTTCTCACGCGCCGACTGTAGGCGGTAACACCCCTTAACCGTCTGTTATCCTGTTAGCTTAGCTGTTTTCAATCTGAAGGGTGACGACAGCTGCATAACGGACATGACGTGACTAAACAAGCCGATCAACTGATAAAAAGAATAATAATATTGCTTATTATTATATTGATCAGTTATTAATTTCATTATTATTATAAATAAGCTATTATTGATACGCTATCTATATACAATATTACTGATTTATTGTGAATCAGAACAATTCATTATTCAATATGTTCATTTCTAGAGGCGTCATTGCCCTGCAGGATCCAGAGCCTGAGAAATCGCACTTCCCAAAGCAACTGCCTTTAGCTTTATAGCACCGCGTCACACACCAGCAAATGGATATCAACACGTGAAAATGCACCATTATTGATTCAGGAAAGAAATGCTAGAGAACATCAAAGGAGGAATAGAGCAAAAAAAAAGAAAAAGTGACAGACAAGACATCAGACAAGGGCTGCACGATATCAGGAAAACTTTACAATGTTACAATGACAATGTGATCTGCGGTAAATAAATGTGATGTTTTCTCATACGGTGCTCCATTACTGCTGAACTTTATAACTTGTGCTTTAATAACCCTAGTAGCATTGTTGTAGCTAACTCCAGAGTTAACCAATTCTTCTCCTTAATTCAAATTATTTGGTCGGCAACACAAACAGATCATTTACACTACACTTTTCCACTGGATTAAATGGGCGCAAAATACCAGCTATCGTTCTTACTATGGTGTCCGATATGAAAAACAGAATAACTGTGAGATCACCAGATACGACGCAGTTATCAGTAACTGTCTAGTGTCTAACATCATCAGTCCATAGCGCTGTTCATGCCAAAAGATACGAGGTAATTAGGACTCATGGTGACGGCAGCAAATATTTCCCTTGCAGGTTGAGTGAGAGCTTACTATTTTTATTTTTTACACCCGTTTACTTTTCTACATTTTTCAACTGCATTGTCTGTGTAGCAACATGGCCCACGTTCAGCTGCAACACGGTCTGGGTTGCGACACTGTGTCGCAACACAAACTGTGTTCTGCAGTCCTTTAACTGTCTTATGCAACACTGATGTGGTGTAAAAAATCCAAATATAGCATTTACTCTAACCATGGAGTTTAATTTAATTGTTTTGGCTGGTCAAATATTCACTCCACTTATCCCCGCCTTGAGTGGAGCTTTCAGCTCAACTTGCCTGTCACGTAATCTTCTGATTCTCCAAACATTTTGGCTAAGAGGAAAAAGAAGAAATGCCTTCAAGTTTAGTTTTTGTATGAGAACTGATAATCACTTTAAATCCGAGAGGTTTACTTACTATAGCAAGAAACAGTTCACACAGTAAGAGCCTATTCGTTTTGTTCATGTCCTGACAAATGATATAATAATTAAAAATAAGTAGCTAGTGTTACAAATTAGAACTGCAGTCGAAAGAGAAAAACACGGAGAGCTTTTGCCGACATAAAATACCAAACGCTGTGCTGTTGTTTGGCAACTTGTAACTCTTATTTTGAAAGGAAAAAAGCTTGGCAAAGACCTTTTTTTTATACCTCGCAACAAATGAGAACATTTTAAATGATTTTTCCTAATTATTAAGCCATTAAGGACATGCATCCACTTCTGATGTGCACATTTGGTTGCTAAAGGATTTCCTGTTTCAGTGCAAACCAACCACAACAACCAGCTCCATTGAAAGTTGGGTGTATGCTGTTTAGGTTTGCAAGAGTGTTTCCCACCTAGACTTGCATGGTTGTATGATTTTTTTAATCAAGCATTATTAACCTGTTCTGATATGAACAGGAATTTTGGTCCATCTCTCTACCCGCTACAAAACATTTCAATACGAGCAAAGTGTAGTGGCTGTGGTTGTCCTCTGGGAGGTAGAACTATTCTGGGCCCAGTAACTTAAAGCCATCAGAGCACCGATGATAAACCTGCTTTAATGAGCTTGTTTTAGCAGCTGTACCCGGGTTTAAGATGGAAAAACTGTTAAAACATGCTACTTTTGATTTAGAATAGTTTTTTACTTAAAACAGCCAATTATTTGCCCAATCTTCCGGAATATAACCATACCTAACATAAATAAAAATTTTATATAAATATGCTATAAAGTTTAAGAACTCAAAAGCAGAATAACATTCTCCAATTGCCAACTTCTTGTTCCGAAAATGCTCAGCACGGGCCCTGTTAGTAACGGACTCCGAAGAAAGTTTGAGGAAGTGACTTTCCCCTCCTTCCACTGTGCACACCGCATGCCTGTAGCTCTTTATTGTGGTTTAGTGTGCAGTGTTTTGTCACAGGTCAGGGTCCAGGTTTACATTAGGGTCTGGTGGTAGCTAAACAACCACACCTGTCATAAACATTAGCTATGGTACCACCATAAAGAAGACTTTCTATCATATAAATCATTAACCCTAAAAGGACAAATAGAGCAGAGGTGCAGTTATACATAAAGCCAGTTTTTAATGACTGATTAGTTTGTCTGATACAAAACTAAAGGATTACCACTTCGTATCCTGGAGGAAACCATGTGTTAATATGAAACAAATATTAGTGTTGACTAATTTTTCTTACGTGATGATTAAATCCTTGTGTGAAGGAAAAATATACCCCAAAACTCAAAGTAAATTTTACTGCACAAGAAAATGCTCTTCAGTAAGAGTAAACTGTACACTGTAGGACAATAAAAAGATATTTTGATAACTAACTCATAGGGCAGTCTTTGTGCAGCCTAAAAATAGATGTCGACCGTTACATCAGCCAGCAATGATTTCTTTTAGTGAGCCATTAGAGTAAATACAGGCCTGCTGACTGAAGCACACCACTCGTGCTGCAGTATAATCCAAACACACAAACTGTGCACATATTAAAATGTATGTATAAATGTAGCAGTCCTACATAACACATTATTTTTTGTGCTCCTATACATAACCGCTGTATGCAACTTTCAGCTCGAGTGCTGAGTATTCACTCTGCACTTGAGCTGAAAGTTGCATACAGCTTGAACCTCGATATCTCTGTTTGCGGTTCTTATCAGAAAGCTTTTAGATTCCACCGGTGTCCGTCTCTGCAGCCCATCACACTTAAATGCTGTTGCCCTGCGTGGATGAAAATTCTACTAATAAAACCACATTTCCCAGAATCAGAATTATACATACAAGAGCTGAAAGGAAAGTTTTTTTTTTAATAGCTGAGAAATTCACTTACTTGCCACTTTATTAGGTACATCTATTTAATTGATTGTTATTATAAATCACAGCCAATCACAGAGCAATGATCCGTCATTATTGGCTTCAGCACCTCAACTACGAAGATTTGTAGATTAACTGTTCCTCTTCAATATTAAATTACTAAAGACATTTTAAACCTTGGATTTGTCTTTTTTTTATTATTATTCCATACATGAAAGGACTATTTAACAATAAGTGATTTTATTTGATTATTTTTATTCATCTTTTCATCTTCACTTGAATAATCCTTTAACTTCTTATTCTTTATTACACGTTGGATTGAACTAGCACTGTATGCAGTTAAATAATGTGTAAATAGTAAATGGTCGGGATTTATATAGCGCTTTTACTATTTTACTTTACCCATTCACACACATTCAAACACTGATGGTGGAAGCTGCCATGCATGCAGCTCTCCAGGCGTGGATCGTACCAGCAACCAACGGGCTACAAGACGACCACTGAGCTCTCCCAGCCCCCCCACCCACACACACACACACACACACAATACTACATAAGAAAAAGAATAAAGTAGCGAGGAAGTGTTTATTGTGACATGCAACACTCTTCTAGGGACATCAGCTAAACTGTAGATAAATGATGAGTTTCCGGGATACCACGCACTTGTGCTGATTTTAAGACAACTTCAAAACCTCACAAGTAGACCGACCTCAAAATGTAGCCTCCAGATACAATGAAATATATCAAACCACCTCTGTATATTTACCCTTGCATAATATCACTGCCTCATTTTTTCCTCCTTTCTGTTACAAAACAGAAGAATCATCCTTTCAACTGAAGGGCTTTGAGCTAATTTTATCTGGACTTTCTGAGAAATACCTGCATGCAAAAACCTACTGTGCAACAAAAATCAACACATCAACACAAACATCCATGCAAAAAAGCCACAGCAGCAGTGTGCATGACTGTTTTACTTGTTTAACCAGAAGCCATCATGCTTGTCTTGGCAGGCGTAAGCACCCAAATTACACAAATTACATCTTCTGAATTGCACCACGGGATTTTCAGAGTGTCAAGGCTCTCATTCTCTCCCTCCCGCTCCCATTGGCTGTGGAGTGGTGGTACTGATGTCAGAGGCAGAAGGGTTGCCATGGAGACGGGTGCCGCGGTGGCGTTTCAAGAGTACGGCTCAGATGGCAGATTGAAGCAAAAGCCTCAGAAATGGCCAGGAATCAGGCGGGTCAAGAACTTGAGATCAAGATCAGAAGGATTTGAAATCATCAGCAGGAGGAATTTGGGGAAGAAGGTGAAATGCTTGGCAACCAAAAAGAGTTTTTGAAAGGGTTGTCAGTGATGGCAACAAACATGATTATTTTTTCTTGCAAACGGTATAGCATGTTTCCATCTGAGGATAGTAAATTGAAACGCAAATGTAATAATGTTGAAATCAATGATCAATGACTAACGGCACAAGAGCATAACTTATTCTATACTCAACTAATTTAAGAAAGACATTGGATAGTAATGCTCTACAAGCATTTACTCAATCTGCATAATGAAAAAAACAGTTTAAAAAAAAGCCCTAAACCATGGCATTTACAGCCATAACTAAACGCCTATCCCCAATTAATTAATCCCTAATTAATACTAATAATACCGTACATCTGGACAGGTATTGATTCAAATTTATTTTATCCAATACTGATTCATAGAACTCTGAGATTGATTGATTATTTTGTTAGTTTATATACAAACACACACATATATATATGGGGTTAGGCTTTTAACAGGGCTTCCTAAAAAGAGCATTAAACATCTCCAGCTTATCCAAAACGCTGCTGCTAGAGTTTTAACCAGGACTAAGAGATCTGAACACATCACACCAGTTTTGAAATCTTT
>JBAMHW010000012.1:4299833-4323262 GCA_037177495.1 Rhadinocentrus ornatus
CCCTCGACCGGGAGACCATGAACTCCTCGCTCAGGCTGCTTATAGGGAGCTTCAGCTTGTTGGTCTGCCCGTACAGGTCATACCCAGTGTTGACTTTTAAGCTATGCTGCATTACCAGATATGTTTGTACTTTTCATAAATTGCTGCACATATAGTATTTTCTACATACTGTATGTACACAGTTTTACATAGGAACCCCTCTGATGGTCATTCGTGGCCAGATTTCTAAATGCATTACAAAACAAAACATAATGTAGTAACTGGGGCACTAGCCCTTTAAAAAAAACACAAATAAGCTGCATGAGGAATATGGTCACAGAACATTTGAGCTCTGCATCCATTTCATGAATGGATTGCATCTTTCGTTTTCCATTAACCTCAGTCTGGCTCCAGTAAAACCAGTCCAGTCTGCCTCTTGTTCAGCGTAAGCAACAATGAGAAACCTAAATTACTCTTATCATCAATGGCCACACAACAAAATACAACATCTTATTGTCACATATCAGTTTTTAAAGATATAGAGCACACTCTATACCATGCCATAACAAACTAAGATTGGGGTGTGGACAGTCTGAGGCATGATATATAAGATATTATAACCTTTAGTTTACATAGGTTTAGGAAGAATAACTATGATAATGAAGGTTTAGGACCTGCACTTTCATTGTTGTGACGATAAACACAGGGTTGTTTACCAAATGAATTAACACATTACACTGTGTTAACATTTACTGAACAAAGTGAAGCCAAAAGGCAGAAGCAGCAAGTATGTCCTTACTGCTTCAATGAAGCATGAATAAAATCTGAGGAACAAAAAGACACCAGGTCTTGTTTGTTGAAGGTCACACAAATTAACGTTGTATTGGTAACACTACTAAACCAGTAACTGACTTCATAGTTTTCTCTGGAGCCCTGCTAAATATGACCAGTCATGACATGTTTAGTCCAGAAAACATTATGGGCAACTAAACTTAGCACAAAACGTAAGGAAATTAATGTTTGGTTGGATTATCTCTTTATTGCATGAATGCTCCTTGGCAATAAATCTCATACCGTTTAAAAACCTGTTTATTTTCCTTTTAAAATGGTGCCACATTTGGAGGGAAACACATTCGCGGGGTGAGCAGCAGAGTTTAGTCTTTGTGCTACGCCAATGTCAACTTGCCATATCTTCTCTGCCAATTCCAAGCAGCTTCTTCTACTACTTACTCTTGTTCTGGTACCCCTGCAAGCATGGAACCTTCTACAGCGGCTAGTTGGTATCTGCACCAAGCACGCCATGTTTTTAATGATCTGGATTAAGAAGACACTGAGAACACTGATTGCTGCTACAATTGTGCCACAGATTTTGGTGAAAGAAGTGTGATGGTGTGGGGCGGCATCCCCTTCACTTCTTGAATTATGTTGCAACAAACAGACAAACCAACACCACCAAATACATAACCTCCAGTTACCAGTAGCTGCAGACTAGTTACCTCTAGTACCAGGAGGTAACTAGTTTGTAAATTAACAGTGAGTGTGTTTTAACAACAGAGAATCATTTTCTTGGATGTGAAAAAGAAAGGGATGAAACTGCTGAGGCGACTTACTGCTGTTTCATCACATCCACACCTATAGGTGGCGGTGTGGGTGAAATCCTACATATGTGGGAGAAGAAGTGCTCAAATACGCTGTCAGCTATGGTCAAGATGGAGGAGGTTCATGATAACATCTCTTCCTTTAAAAGATTCTCTTTAAAATTGACTTAGTTTACAAGCGGATGGAAAGAGGGTGAAGAAAATGACAAACTAGGAAAAAAAGTTATGTATCTTTGACCATGTGTAACTTTGAATTAAGTTAAATTAAATTTGCCTTAGAAAACTAACTGAAAAAGTATTTCTCATACAAAGCATAATGCTTATTATTTCCAAAATGATTTTTAGGTGCTGCTGATGGAGATCACCAGAAAATTAGCTTCCAACAAACTCAAATGTTCTCCAGTTGGTTTCTTGCTGAATCCACCAAGATCTGAAGCAGTTCTGGAGGGGAAAGGCAGTCCAACCCGGTACTAGTTGCCGTTACAACCGATATTATTATGAAAACTGAAACCGGATACAGAAATCGTTCTGCCACTAACTCGACTAAAGCTCGTGCGCTGCCCTTGACTGTCACTGACGCACGTGAATGCTTGCTAAGATGCAAAGCTGCTAGCTAGCACCATAAACCCGGTTAAATTCAACGGAACTGAACTGTAGTTACATAATCGGGCTGACCTCTATTTATCAGCTTCCGGCTCGATTCGGATAAAATGTCCGGTACCGGTAAATGTCTGTTTATTTTACTACAGCGGGGTGCCTTAGCAACACGGCTAACAGTACCGACAGTGATCAAAACAAGAAGCTGCGTGCCGTCCATCAGATTTGGCTTCGTTCAGCAGCGGACCTGGACCTCAGCGACCCGGCCGGTCTGTCAGCTTCAGGCCGCTGTGAGAAGCGGCCAGCTCGGCTTCTGCACCAAGGTTTCTACACATCTGGTGATAGCATGCTGATGGAGAACTAAAGAAACCTAGAAGACCGTTCTAGATCATTTGTCTTTTACAAAGATTTAATCTGTGTTAGCATAATGTTTTAGTTGTATTGTTAATAGTTTACATTCTTAATTAAAGCTTTATGGAGGTAATTTTTCAGGTATTTCACTGAATATTCTCTCTTCTTGTGCCCCACCTCATGCCTGTTAATTGCTGGGCTAGGCTCATATTAATTGCTGGGAATTCTCACTTCTTATTGTTCAGTGCTACTAATTCAATACAGGTTACATCTGAATATTAATGCTTTACCAGACAGAAACGCCATGTGAGGGGGAGTACCCACCACTGCCGGCCTACCAGTCGGTTTCAGAGACCACCAAGGACGTGTACATAGTGCAGGTGAAAGGTCTACCCTGGTCATGCACATCACAAGACCTCCTGCAGTTCTTTTCAGGTGACAGTATGCAGAAACGTTTTTTTTATTTATCTCTGCCCAATATCGGACATAAACACATTTTCTTTTAAAGGTAGAGACTCTCATGTTAAAAAAATGCTGTTTTTCAGAGTGTAGGATTCGTGATGGGGAGAAGGGGATTCATCTGATTATGGACAAACTGGGAAGGCCATCAGGACAAGCCTTCATCGAGCTGGAGCATGATGACGACGTCAGAAAAGCTCTGGAGAAGCACAGGCAGTACCTCGGTCCACGTTATGTTGAAGGTGCGACTGACTATCATACATGGGCTCATGTCAGCCATATTTAGAGCTGTGCCTGCAGTCCTCTGTAGAAGCATACTGATCTTTTTCTAAAAACTTACAAAGGACACAACATGAGTTGACAAACATCTAATAAGTTAGATGTGCAACAATGTATTAGGGTTGTCACCATAATAAAATTTAAAACTCTATAGATACTAAAAATGATGCTCGATCGGTTGACATGATTCTAACATTTCAAACATGATACCGATTCTAAGGATGGTGCTTGATAATACTATTTTGGATACTCTATAGGGGGAAAAATTATTATTCCTTTAATCAAAGTCAGAACACCATAAAATAACAACACAATATAAGCAGTACACCAAAAATATATTAATAAATTTAGGAAAATACATCAACAGCTTAAAGTAAATGCATAAATTTAAAGCTCTGTTAGTTTGTGCAGAGATAGTCTTCATACAGTCTAACAGTGTTGTCAGGCAGTTTGGTCACTGGTGCCAAACTAAAAACCCATTTCAACCACTAGTTAGTGTACTTATTTACATAAGTGTCCTTCACAATGCTTGAGATGAGATCAAGTAAATAGAACGAACAAACTAGTTAAGACTATCTTCTTTTTAAACTAGATTAATTAAAAACAAAAGATTAGCTTTTAAATGTTTTTGTAAACAGTCTAAAGTAAAAGGCATTAATATCTGACTGTAAGCCAGGGTTTGATCAGCCAGTAGCAGCGTTGCGTAATTAATTTTCACGCTGGTTATGGAGCAGAAGACAATGTCTCCTGCTCTAAGACGAGCCTCTTGTGAGTGCTTTTGGACGGGGGAGGAGCCTGCGGTATAATCTGCGACAATTAGGCCTGTCGCGATAAGCAATAAGTCAATTAAGTGCACGGTAAGAAAAAATAAGGGCGATAAGTTTGCCGACCACGATAATTTTCTTTTTTTTTTTTTTTTTTTCTATCTTACTTTACAATGGACTGTGTATGACATCAGGTTTCACTATGGAGGATCTCGACTGAATGCTCTGGTTTCTTGGGAAGTGATCTCTCTAGTCTAGTGTCATACTTGACAGCAGCTTGTTGCAGCACGAGACCGTGGGGAAGCACCTGTGCATCGGCCGTTGTTGAGCTACTTGTCAGCCTTTAAGTTATTATTTGTGCTATTGTATTCTTATGACTCTTCACTTCCTATGTGAGTTTATTAAGGTAAGGATGTTTTTCAGTAGTGTGTTTTAAACATGTTTTAATATAGTTCACTAGTAAAAAACAGTAGCGATGCTCCCAAACATGGTGGACAAAGCCCCAGTGACATATGACATGGTGTCTCATGAGGTTTGACGTATAAGAAAAGAGAAGCATGGCCTTCTTTAAGTCTTTAAATCACATTAAGAGCTATAATTTCCAAGAAATTAATTAGTTGGAGTATTAGAAGTGCCATATTTTTTCCACAATACTTGCACATTAAATGAAAGCGAGCTACATATTGATTTTGTATATTGGTGGAAATGCATTTTCATTTGTGTAAAATGTCTTAATTTTAAACTGAGCAGTTCATTTACAGAGACAGCAGCTGTTGCCCTTTTCGCCCACTTGTCATGCACCATCTAGAACGGGTAAACTGCATTGGTTGGAGGGTATTCATTGATTTTGGTTAGATGTTGCTACATCTTTCACACTGGACTTCTTCCATCTGGTACCAGTGGGGCTTTTTGTGAAGGTTTAATTTAGTTGCGTCTGTGATTCTATGATCCTGAGATGATTGATTTTTCTTTTTCTTTTAATAAAAGAAATTCTCCTGGAAAACATTCCTCTGATAAACCAAGGTACTCTGTGGGCATACAACATTGACACGAGTCGATTTAAATAATAAAAACAAATATTCATGTTCCGTTTTCAGTGTCTGAAGTGACGAACAACATTGCTGAAGCCCTCCTGAAGACCACTGTCCAGGCTCCTGAAGACGATGGGGTGGTGATGCTCAGAGGGCTCCCCTTCTCCTGCACTGAGGACGACATTGCCCACTTCTTTTCAGGTATGCTAAGAAATATCTTAACTTACTCTAAAAGAACCAAAAAAACGTAACAGCACTCTTTGTATAAATTAAACAAATTGTTCTATCCTGAATAAACTGTTAAAGCTTAAGTCAGATTAATTCTGCGTGATCACCTGTTATTTTCTGCAAAAAAAATATAATTTCTTTAAAATACCATGAATGAAGGAAAATGTAGGTTTTATAGACGGCCTGTGTTGTGTGTTTTTGCAGGTTTGGATATAGTGGAGAACGGGATCATCATCGTCACAGACTTCAAAGGAAGAAATTCTGGAGAAGCCTATGTTCGGTTTTCCTCTCAGGAAGCAGCTGATAAAGCTTTGCAGAAAGACAGAGAGCTCATTGGACACAGGTAAGATGCTGCGCAAGCAATCCTGCTCGCAATATCTCAGGAGATAAATGAAAATCAGTTTTATTTAATCTGAATATCGTAATTGTTTGATAGTTTCATAATGGAGAAGATGAAAAATTTCTGGTTGCACAAAGATGAAATAAAGTAATAAAATCTGTGATGGCTATTGTAGATCGTGCATCCCTCTGCTCCACTCAGCCCAAGCAGAGTAAAGGAGCTTTGCATGCAGTCTTTATAAAAAAATCTTTACATTGTTGATGAGTTTTGATGTTGAGCTGGTGGTCAGCTTGAGCCACGAGGGGCTGACGACAGACAAAGAAGACAGAGCACTAAAAACCACAAATGGAAGTAAAGCCCAGATTACAAAATCTCCTTTATTTTATCTTTTAGTTTCACTCGATCACAAAGCAGATCTTTGTCTGCTTTGACTTTTGCACACTGGAGAAAAGCTAAAGGACCAACAACAATCCTAGATGATCTAAATCACCAGGGCCCTGTTTCACAACGCGGGTTCAACAAACTCTGAGCTAAAAGCGCAACTCTGGGTTGACCAACTCTGAGCTGTCTAACTCAGACTTTTCGGTTTCAGAACAGGTGATAACTATTAGTTCAATCAACTCTGAGTTAACTTGCCCCCGAGTCCAGCGCGTGCATGAGCAGATAAAAAGCCTCATCAATGGAACATGGATAACACGATTCACCATGGCAACAGGTGGAAAAAAGAGTCGCTCCTCCCGTTTTGCTCCAATGGAGTCAGAAATATTAATGAATGCATATGCAGAATATGAGCATATTTAGTAAAAAAGCAGTAGAGTAGCGGCAGCACAAGAATGTGAGCTGACAGAAAATAGCTCACGAGTCGATGTGTTAGTATTATTTTTTATCTCGAATGTTCCACTTATTAAACATTTGTATCTCTGCTTCAATGTATCTTAGTATTAATATTCTCAAAAGATTTTTTTTTATTTGGTGTTCAGTGATTGTTTCTGCTCTGCAACCCTACTAGAACGTCCCTGATTGTTCTCGTTGACAGTCTGATCACATCCTACAGTGACAGTTGGAAGAGTTGCTCTTCTTTAAGCTCAGCATCACCGATGTTAGAAAGAAAAATCCCGTTGGTAAAAAAACAAAGTGCAACACAAAGAACTTGCTCTGAACTGAGAGCATGTCTACGATGTGTCATATGACCAATATGAGGTCTGAGAATATTGTTCAGACACATCGATTACAATCGATTGTGCAGAAAAACGCTAACGCTCAAATAAATAACCATGAGGGAACGATAAAGCATCCAAGCGGGGTCTGATCCCCCTTTCCCGATGTAGATATCTGCGGAGTAATTGTGCCTCGATGTCAACTGGCTCTTCAAGAAAAGGACACGCGATGTCTGACACGTCCTTCAGTCTGCACCTAAAGAGGAGAAACTCGGGGTTAGTTGGAGAAAACCTGCCAGTGAGCAGGTTAGCTTCATGGAGTCTGTTGCCGTAGTAACTGACTCAGTTACACTGAACTCGCTTTGTGAAACCGGAAACCCAGTTTCCCTGAACTCGGAGTTTTGACTAAACCCGCTTTCTGAAACGGGCCCTGCTCGTGCCGTTTATGGACATCTACATTCAGAAATGCCTTCAGTTAGCCAGATATGGTGACAACACGTCCCTTAAGAAATCACAGAGGAATCACTTGTTTCATTTGATGTATATCGACTATAAACAGTCCTGAAACGCAGCTTGAGCTTCTCTTCCTCCTGGTGTTTATTCATGTTGGTTGTTCTTGTGCTGCTTGTGATGCCTGCAGGTATATTGAGGTATTTCCCAGCAAACGTGATGAGATACGTTCTACTTGGAGGAGGAGGAAGATGAATCAAGATTCTTCCCAGTCGGCGAACAGGAGGACAGTTCCGCCCTCACAGACCAACCACAGAACCGGTGAGGGAATTTCAGGATTGTTTATTTAATCATTTATTTACTAAACTGTCTATCTTTAACTATTAAATAGGGGAAAATTTAAAAATTGATGATGATTATCTCATCAGTCTCCCCTGAAAGCTCAGATGTGCCGATGCACTACGTCCACATGAGGGGTCTTCCTTTCCAGGTTTCTGGAGAAGACATTGTGAAGGTAACAAAACAAAAAATGGATGACCATGTCAGATGTTACACATAATGTTATTGCAACTCGTTTGTTCTCTTGCAGTTCTTTTTTCCTCTAGTTGTGTCCAAGATCCTGCTGGAATGTGGACCTGACGGCAGGCCGAGCGGAGAGGCTGACGTCTACTTCCGCTGCCACTCAGACGCCGTGGCTGCCATGTCCAGAGACCGGATGGACATGGGTACATGAGCAAAAATAAATGTTTTTTAAATAATAATAAACAAATACTTCCAGCCAGCTGGTGGTTCATTAGATAATTTTACATTTAGTTATTTTAAACAGTCAAACTGTAAATCAATAAATGTTAGAGATCAAATCAGTCTGATGTCTTTATGAGACCAGTTTCAGATATGAACCAGTTGTAAATATTTTCTGTTTATTGATCACTGAAACTCCAGGATTTCTCTTAATGTTTGATTCTGCTTTCATTTGTAGGACAAAGATACATCGAGCTTTTTCTGAACTCTCTAGCAGACTGACGGTGAGAAACACCCCATCACACACAGAAGGTCACAAGATCTTAACGAAAACCAAAATTCTAAATGTTAAGATTGTGAGATCTGTTAACCTTTGTCATAAAAAATACAGAATCTTTCATTTAAATTAGTATTTTATTAAATATTAATATTATTATTATAGATGTTCTAAGTCCAGCAGGTGGGAAGTTACTGTATGTCATTCTGTATTTATTCTCTTTTGCAGGTGAATGTTGACACAGATACCAAACCACGCAGGATTGTTATTTATTCTTCAAACAATTAAACAAATATGAATTAATAAACATTCCTGTTGTCAAAGAAACAATCTCTTTTGTCTTGATTTAATAAAATTTATGAGTTTGTTCTACGGAGTCATGTTTTTCTGAGGGGAACATGTGGAGACCTTACTGTCATGTCACAAGTCTGATATCAGCCAAAAATGCCTTTTTTTTTTTTTGTGTAAACCTGGTGGAAGAAATTGGGTGCTGAATATGTGATATAAAATGAAGTATTGCATATTTTTCCTTATAAGTTAACACATTTCTGATGCTGAACATAACAGCTTTCTGCAAAAGACAAAGTTCTAGAACGGCCTCTTCACATGGATCAGGAGATAACTGCGACTCAGTCCAGGTTGTAAATGTGGCCGTGTTTCCAGCTTTTAGCAGAACTTTGCTGTTTAAGCGGGAAAGATGGCATAAAGTGTCTAAAGTCAGCTTGTTTAATCTTTGTTCAAATCAGGGCTAGAGTTCAGTTTGTACACTGACGAGCCACTTTATTAAGTATAATTATTGTCTGATTTCTATTCTTTCAACTGTTTCCAATTACTTAAAACAATATACAATCAAATACTGGATCATCTGGAAGCCTTTAACCTGCTCAGTCATTGACAGCATGGTTGTCGGTCTCTGTGGCCGACTGTGTCAGCTCTGCTGCTATTCACATATACATGTGTACTCCTCAACAAGGGCCATATTACTGGAGCTGTATACATGGATAGAAGGCCTTTGATACAGCCAATCACCAAATTCTTATAAATAAACTTATTAATCTGATTTTAAGCCGTCTGTAATAGACATGCTCACCTAATGTTTAAGTAGCATAACCCAAGTTGTTAAAATTAGTTCAGTAATAGAGCCATTTAAGTGTTCAATAGGAGTTTCTCAGGGCAGTTTCTTGGTCCCCCTACTTTTCCTATTGTACAGTATATTAATGATCTTCCCCATGTGCTCAGTTATTCTAGCTCATATGCAGATGACACCTTTTTTTTGTATCTGGTCCAAATATTGACACAATTAACCATGAACTCAGTGAAGATCTGCAATCCTTACATGGATGGATGCAAAATAATAGTTTAACAATCAACGTAAAAACAAAAAACAATGCATATATTTCTGCTTTCCAAGAAGTGTTTCCATTGCAAACCAAAAACATACAAGAATCAGGGAATCACGCTGGATTATCATCTTCCATATAGTCAGCATGTACAAAACCTTACCCAAAAACTGAATTATTTGTCCATAGTAAAATCAGATTACATCTATCTCTTGTTAGGTTATAACACATATATGCATGCAATACTTCTCTCTACTGTCATATTGTTCACCTGTTTGGACAGATCCAACCAATAAAATTCTTATGCCAGTGGCCAGAAAACTATAACAGAGCATTTAAGATCCACCACAGGCTACCAGGCTGGACTCACAACTGATCTGCTCTGTCACAGTCCAATGCATCAACCTTTTACAACTTTATACTGAGTCATTGGACTAAATTGTATTTCCATTTGCTCAGTAGATGCCCATATGCAGTGTTAGCTGCCTTAGTGCCAAGACTCAACCCCAGATCTGATCACGTAACCAGATCAGTAACACATGGACTTCTGCCAGTACCACTCTTTAGGAACTGTTATGGACAAAGGTCTTTTTTTTTATGTGCTCACCAAAGCCTGGAACAACCTTCTACATCACCAGGACTATTTAAAACACCTCACAACCTCCATTTGGTGGAAAGTACTGCTATGTGGGCCCCACAGCTTCCTCCAACCACTGCTTTCTCCTCCTGTAAGATTGTGTGATGGTTCCGTCTCTGAAGATGCTTTGCATGTCTGCCTATGTTTCTGCAGAGCAGGAACCTTCTGAAATCAGTCAGGCTTTTGTTCCTTTTCTGCATAAAAATAAATAAATAAATGCACAATCTGCACAGACTCTCAATAAATACAAATATTTCCAAGCCTGTCTTGTATCAATAGTTCAGGCTGCTGCTGGTGTAATAGTGTGGGAGAAACCTCCAGAGAAGCAAATAAAAGGATTAAAATAAAACCTTAAAATTAACTGAAACCTGTCAGCATGACTGGTTTATCCTACTGCCTCAATTGTAACACATTACCACATTTGTGTCTTTCTACAGAGTTTTTACACATTTTGGTTGCCATCAGTTTTCAGGATCGGTGCATCCCTAGTGTTTGGTGTTTTGGATCAAAAGATGAGATGAAATCAAGAAAGTGCTTCATGCTCCTGACTCATGAAATGGACTAAAATAAACAGTCATACACTGTTAAAATCTGGTAAAAGTTTATTGTTGATCTAAGGAGCAGTTTCATCTCACAAGGTAAGGAGCTCAACAAGAAAGACGTAAAACATGAACACAGCAGCTGCCACATCAATCCTGCCAGCACAGCGTCGCTATGTGATGCTGAGTTCATCCAGAGAAGATGACTAAATGGTCAAAGATCCACATGTTGGAGGTTTTTTTCCACACTGCTTTATTAATGCCACTTCTAACTGATGCAGATCAGCAACAGAAAAAAAAAAAAATCAGCTTTGTAAAGTTCCAGCCTTATGATTAATTAGTAAAAGGTGCTATCAGATTAGCCTAGCTGAGCATAAAAACGGCAAAAAGAGGAGAAGCTCAATCTTATCTGGCATTTGTTCAAAGCATGCAAACGGAAAGTGCAACAACTTTCTTGTATGTGATCAGTAACTCTGTGGAGGCCGTTTTAACCCTTAACCTGCGTTTCCCTCTTTCTGTGCAGCTCATGACATGGAGTTTTAGTGACTTTAAAAACTTGCAGTTATTTGCTCTCAACTTTAAACAGGTTTTTGCTGCATTTTGCTTGTTGAAAACAAAGTCTGGCTAGCTGTTCCCTCCTCTTTCCAGTTGTTATGCTAAGCTAAGTCATGAGTATTGGATCAATTATCTCCTCCAACTGTCAGTTCTTCTGTATCTGATAATCTGTTCATCAGATACTAACACCGTGATACACTAGATATAAAGCTTAAAGTACTAGGATTTCAATGTAACAATATAATACGACTTACATATTTGCCCTAAATTCTGCTTCACATGCTGAGTTTTTTGACTGAGAAATAAAACAAGTCATTTATTAATTAAAAAGCTTTCTTACATAGTTTTCACCAAAATACTGCAACTTTTAACAGGATTGCTTTTGGTATAAAGTTTGTCGTGATCAATTCTGAGAATTTCTCTGCCAGTTTGAGTACAAAAGTGTAAAAAAGATATTCATAGAAGCTCAAACTCTTTAATCCTGTTTTTCCATGTTTTATCTTTTAAACTGAGCTTAAAGGTACTGTTTCTAAACTCGCCAATGACTGAGATGATTCAAACTACCTTTTATTTGGTATAGGAGGGCAGGTTTTTTACTTTAAGAGCCACATGGCAGCTAAACTTACTGATAAACACTGAACCAGTAAAGGCTGCAGCTCCAAGCTCGTAGGATCTCTTACGACGTTTCAAGTCATGAAGTCATAAGTCATGTTTTTTTCTTCTTCCATAAATCAGATCAATGCTTCTTCATCCAAAGTGTCTCATCATCATCATAATCATTATGAAAGTTCATGTTGGCGTGGAGGCGTACTGCTGGAGTAACTGTGAGTAGCAGGAAGTGCACACCGTCTCTGGGAGGATGGAGGAAGGCAGCGGCAGCTCGTTGGAGACGCAGCCCTCGCAGAAAACGCCGCTGCAGTTCTTACACTGTCTCTGAAAAGGAAATCGATCAATATTTATTCCCTAAATCTCTGATCCCGTTCATCCAAAAAGGAAAAATGTCATTTGAATAACGACATGCTAAAAAAAGCACCAACTTAAATCTTTGTCATTAATGGAAGATAATAAGTTAATAAAGTTAATGGGAGTTTTGCAGCTCAGTGGTTCAGGTCAACTCTGCACAGGAATAATGAAAAGCTGCAGAAAAGACAAGAAATTAGAGACTAGTGGAAGAAATCTGATTTTAAGTCTTGATGCATTTTTGGTCAATTTCATCACTGTGCAAATACCAGCATGGTTTTTTTCCTGATAACTGGAGGTTTAACTCCACAGCATCACACAAAGAAAGAAAGCAAAAAAAGTTAATTTTTAATGGTATAAAAACAGAAGTAAAGGTGCCATTAATGCTGAAGGACGCAGGTTTTGGAGCAACATATACTGCCATCTGTAATCCTGTCCGGGTTGTTCATGAACACGATCTAAATCCGTAGTTTAGAAGAGGGGGATGTTGCATCCCTGCTCTTTTAGATCTCGGCCTCCTCAGATCAAGATGTTCAGTACGCTCTGAGGTGGATCGAAGCTAAGCATGAAGGTCTGAGGCCGTGCTTTTCAACTGGAAGAGGGTGGAAGGCTCCCTACGTGTTGGGAATGAGTCTTTGCCTCAGGCAAGTACCTCAGGATCTAGTTCCTGAAGGATGGTAGGACGGAGCATGAGATGGGCAGAGGGACTGGGGCTTCACCAGGAGTAATGGGGGATCTGAGGGACCGGCGCGTTGTGGTGAAGACCAAGCTAAGCCAACTGGTGTCTATATGCTCCAACCTTCACCTGCGGTCACGAGATTTGTGGCAAAATAAAGTTCCATTTTAAAAAAAGAGATAGTGGATACAAGCGGCAGAAATGAGCTTCCCTTAAATGGTGTTTGGGCTCAGGTTGAGAGATCAGATGAGGACTTCGCACATTTTTTTTTTTACTCTGTAGCACTTTAGGTTGCTAAAATGACCAGTCCTCTGTATCTAAAGGAGTTGGCTGCAGTGGTTCAGGCATCTGTTTACAAGGTTGCCTCCATTTTGACTGTTTTCTATGGATGCCCTACTGGGTGGACACCCTAGACCTGGGATGACAAACTGGGCCTGCAGGTTTTAGACGTTTCCCTGCTCCACCACACCCAGCTCAAATCAAATGGATCCAACAGCTTGTTGTCAAGTTCTACACAATGACCCATTAATTAGAGTTAGGTGAGTTGAAGCAAGGAAACATAAAACCTGTGGGGGAGGGAGTTTCACACCCCTGCCCTAGGTCCATCAGAGCAGTCTTTCCCAAGCTTGGTCCTCAGGAACCCTTGCCCTGCAAGTTTTTGATGTTTCCAACTTCAGCACACCTGATTCAGATAACGAACCCCCTCATCAAGTTCCTTGCAAGCCTGTTAATTATACATTTATACAGGAAACCCAAAAGCTTCATGCACCTGGCCGGACATGCGGGATAGACCTGCCTGCAGTCCAGACAGGTCACCCCAATAAAAAAATTAAAATAAATTTATCAAACGTTGCTTAAAATTGTTGAAACTATGAATCCATCAAGACTTTCACAGGTTTCCTCAACCTACAGGGCGTTGGTGGAAGAAATGTCGTCTCTCAGGGGGAACTAAACACCGAGGGTCCCAACTTCTTACAAACGTCAGCTTTAAATAGAAAATGAGCAACATTGTAGATAAATAAAATCTGAGTTTTAACATTTAATATTTATATTTGTACCATAAATACGTCCCAGCACGCAGGGTTTAATTATCCCTTACTTTGTACACAAATTCCCAACTAGCTTGAAACCAGTTGTGATTCAGGTCCAGGATGATCCGCCTCAGTTTGTACCTTTGTTTTCAGGAAAGTGTCGTCCTGTTCACACATTGTACACATGGAAGGCTGACTGGTCTCCGCATGGGACACCTCCTGAAGAAAAGAAAAAAATTAAATAAACAGCCTTATTTAATACACCTCTAGATATATTTCTGAATCAAATCCAGAGATTTCAAGTATCACCTGCTCGTCTTCGGCTTGCGACAGGGACCTTAATGACAGAGAGATGAGACATGAAATCAGTTTTCTCTCCATCACTGTTGAATCAGAATCTGTGAAATGTGAACTCACAAGCTGGAGCTCAGACTGGTGTTGTCCTCCTGTCCACTCTCTAACTGGTCATTTTCCCTTTTGATTGACAAGGATTCTGGAAGATGCTGTTCAGAGAAATACAAACATCACATCTGAAGATGAAGCTGGAGGCTCGGCCTTGACCTTCAGCTGCTTTTACTTCAGGAAAACGGGGGATTTACCTTCGGTGGGCTCTCCGGGAGCTTCTTTTCCCTCCGGGTGGAGCTGGATTGTCTGGATGCAGCAGCCAGATGCTGCTCGTTCCGCCGCTCGCGCTCTTTTCTCAGCTCCACCTCCAGATTAGACCTGAAACAGACGGCACGATGAGCTAAATGAGCCGTCCCCGTTTACTGTTGATAATCTAGTTTTTACAGTCACAATTACTTTTCTCGTTTTCTATTATTACTACTTTTATTATATTTTATTAATTTTAATTGTTTTAACTATTTTTTTTGCCTCTCTCTTAAACGTACAGCTTTTTGTTCAGGGGTGGCTGGTGTTAAAGGATAAATATTACCTGAAAAAATCATCAATTTTTTACATTTTTATAATTTCCAGCCCAGTAAATAAAAACTAAAAATTTCTGCTATTTCAATCACAAACTCAAAAACAGCAAATACTTCTAATTTGATAGAAAAGACGAATTAACCAAACAAACTGATATTTATTTTATTTTCCTTCACTTATGAGTGAGATGCGTACTATATTCACTCTTTTTTAATTAGAGACATTTTACTGGTTCGAGCTTCGACTGGGGCGGAGGTTGGAACCTGGGGGGTTGATGGCCTTTCTGTGGGGAGTTTGCATGTTCTACCTGTGTATGCGTGGGTTCTCTCCGGGTTCCTCCCACAAGACATGCATGTTAGGTTAATTGGTGACTCTAAATTCTCCCTAGGAGTGAGTGTGTGTGTGTAAGTGGTTGTTTGTCACTATTTGTGTTGGCCCTGCGATGGACTGACCTGTCCAGGGTGTCCCTGCCTCTCACCTGTTAAAATGCTGGGATAGGCTCCAGCTTACCTGTGACCCGTAATGGACTAAGCGGTAGACAATGAATGAATGAACTTTTTAAAAGTAAATTTAAAAAAATATTTATTTTCAGTTTTAATTTTTCTGAATTTACAAGATTTGTTTTCTTCTGAAATTACAAAAATAGTTTCTGAATTAAAGACAATTTTACTGTAAATAAATAAAAACTGGATTAGCTTGATTTTCTGAATTTGGATTTGTTTTCTTTTGTTTTTCTGAAATGACTGGATTATTATTATTTTTATTAAATTATTACTCATTAGTTATTTATTATTATTATCTCAAAGTCTGAGAAACTGAACATAATTTCTTTGTTTTGTAAGATTGTCAAGTTAATTTAGATAAATCATGTTTTTTTATTTTTCAAGTGAGTGCTTCCTCCACCTTAATAAAGTACAGGGCCGTTTTCAGGCGGTCTCCACCCCTGTAAGAATCTTTACAAGTTTTTTTACTGAGGGGAAAAACCAACAAACAAAAAACAGAAATGCTGTTAAACCTGGAAAAACCCATCATGAAAAACAAAAGTGCTCCTTTCAGAAATCCCCCAAACACGTCAAACACCAACGCAGCTCGTCACACACACCACAGATGAGCTAAAAGATGAATAAAAGTACTGCCACCTGCCTTAGTAGATAAAGAAAAAACAAAACCAAGATTTAACGTACATGGTGCCTTTTGAGGGAATGACGCGAAGACCAGATTTACTGAGGAGAAACTTAGACTTCTTGCAGCATTTCTTAAATTGAAATTTGGAATTCCCAGTTTCAAACAAAAGAAATATCCTGTAAGATCCATTATATTAAACACTCACATATGACAAGACTGGGCAAATGGGTACAAAGGTCGAAAATGTGGGTTAGGATTAATTTAAATAAGTTCTGGCTGTCAAAAAAGTAATCAGATTCCTAGTTTAAATGTTTGATTCTTCTTTCTTTACTCTGATTTTATTCTTTCTGCTTCACGAGTCCACAGGCTCTCTGGTATTCAGATGATTCAGAAAAAAGCTAAACAGTTTCTACTTAAACGTGTAACAGTTGCTCAGCGGAGGATGGTGCATGTAGGGTCATTTTATGATACAATATATGTTTATAATGAAGAAGAAATGCACCATCCAGAGGTTAAAAGGTCTGGAGACAGATATTCAGAGGACTTATTTACAGTAACTAAAGCAACGAATAACGAGTGGAAATTATTCTTAATAACCACCCTATCATCATTTCCTCTAATAACTGTACCTGTGCTTCATCAGCTGCTCCACCTCCACCTGAAGACTCTCGATTTTATCTCCAAACTCCTGTTTGAAGAGCCGGTTAGCCTCCAAAGCCAGATGTCGCTCCCTCTCGGCCTGTTTGCATCTGGTTTGGGGTGAGCGGGTTAAAAACAAACTCATGATAAAACAAAAGCCCGATGAAGACAAACATGATTGGTAGAAAATGTCAAATTAAGCTAAAACTAGGAGACAAATGTAAAAAAAAAAGCAACAAAAAGGTCTAAAAACTAAAACCCAAAGACGAAACTTTAGCCAAAGAAGATGAAGCAGGCTGTTTTATTAGCTTAATGATAACTACAGTTTACACCAACGTTATGATCACGTACAATTGAAAATTAGTAAAATCCTTTCGCCCTTTTAGCGCTTACTTTCTCCTGCTTCTGTGCTGGCTTTCGACACTCGTGCAGATCATCACATGCCAACAAACCCCTTAAGTTTCAGCCCACAACATCACTTTTCTCATTTATTCTCTGCCTCAGTTGGTCAAAAATATACAAGAACAGTCTCTTGGAGGGGCTGAAATCTTTAGAATAACCTTCTTGCAAGTCTGTTACCTCACAACTATCCAGGTTTGTTGGCTTAATAATCATCAGTCCGTCAGATCTTTCAGACTTTCACAAACGTCTACTCGCCTCGTGTTTGCTAAAAAAAAAACCTGTAATGGGGGAAGTTGGACGATCAAATCAAAGCGTAAACCTGATGTGGCAACACGTCTGTTGGATAAAACGGGGATAAAGGGCAGCAAACGGACCGGTTCCGTCCACACTAAAAGCTGAAGCTGCAGGGCCCCTGCAGGAAGTGGGAAGATGTTTTTTTTATATCATCAACAACAAAGGGGGTTTGGTACAGAAAAGATAACATCCTAGTTTGGTTATGACTATATTAGGCAGGGTTGTATGTTTCTGGGTCTCTACTGCTGCAGCAGCTTCCCTGCTGAGGAGTTCAGGTTCCTGGCCTGCTTCACTAAATGTTTGTCACTAACGGAGATTTTTAAACCGAAACAAAACAGATCAACAAATGGCGAAAAAAATGATGATAATGAAAGTGGAGGGAGAAAAGAGTGACACGATGGTGAGAGGTTGGAGCAGGTAAACGCTTCCATGAAGGAAAACTGTCTGCTGTAAGCGGGAAACTGGGCTCACCTGGTCTCCAGCTGCTTTATGGTCCCCGACATCTGGTTTATTTTCTCCTCAAGGCGCGCAATGACTTCACTTTTCTGTTTAGAGCTCGCGTCAGTGCTCTGAGGAAAATGAGAAGTGATGGTCAGATGAGCTCCTTACAACAGGAACATCAAAAACCACATGAGGAGAATTTAACCAAATGAAACTGCGCGGCGTGGTTGGACGAGAACTGGAATCTCTGATTCACCTGCAAGGCTGTCAGTATTTCCTAACATCTGACTAGCTACAGACAGCCGTCCAGCAGCTAAGTTTAGTATCACCACATCAAATTTAGTCCTCAGGCCTCATCACATAAGAAACACACGATAAATCTAACCTGCTTCGTCTGCTACAGTCTGCCATGATGTGATGGGGAGGACTGGAAACCTCTCCCTCCAATCCGTCTGGACTTTAATAAGACCAATCACACATCCTTTATCCTAAATATGAGTCATTAGCTTCTGGTTGAAGGTATCGAGCTCCAAAAAGCAGACTGAACCGCTTAAAAAAATGTTTTCCCCTCATTGTTATTAACAATTTAAATAATTTTAAACAATGTCTTTTATGGCCACATAGACTGTGAAATATCCTTTATTATATTTATATTAAAATAGCTTCCTGTTTTATTTGTGTTGTTTTTCCCCTGATTTACGGTGGTTTGCTATTGTGTTGGGTATTGATGTTGACAAGTAATGTAACAGCACTTGAGTCCAAACCATATTTCCTTATAGGGACAATAAAATCTAACAGTGATAAGTGTAGCATCAACTTTTCTAGAAACTTAAAAGAAACGAGTGTCACAGATATGTGCATTTAAAAGGACAACCAATCATTGGGGCTTAAACGGGTTGTTAATAGACGGATATATGACTTTATTAATCCCATACAGCAGTGGTTCTCGGCACTCACAGAGTTTTAATTTGCACCAGCCAATGATTTCATAGAGAGTTCTGGGCTGTATACAGGTTCCCAGCAAAAAGTGTTTTATTTTTTTTGTTATATGGATTTGTCTTAGAGTGCAAACACTGGTTTAGACAGCTTCAACGTGGTGCATTGGGAAACTGTGTGAAGGGGACCTTTATCTCTGCTGCACCACTAAACATGCAGCAGAGCAGCTGCGTTACTGGAGATACGGAGCGGTGAAACTGGACTGAGGAAGTTTAGAATGTGAAGCAAAGAGATGAAGATGTATGTGTCTGGAGATACTTGGGTGTGAAAAGGTCGGACATGGACCAAACAGCTATTTACTGCAAATTATGACAAGGTAAAGCTGTTGCCAGAGGCAACGATACAAGTATTTTGCTTTGGAGAACATGAAACTGAAAAGCTTTTATGTGGTCAGCAGCCCAGACAGTCGCAGCCTCACCTGTGATTTGTGGCTGAGCTGTTGGTTGATGGTACGAAGGTCTTCCAGCTGCTGTCTCAGCTCCACCAGAGCATCCTGCTTCTCACAGATGTCTTTCTCCAGCATCTTCATGGACAGCTCCATCTCCTGCTTCATCCCAATCTGCACCTCTAGCTCCTTCTCCACATCCTGCAAACACACACACCTTCTCAGTCAGTAAGAATAATAACTTCTTTCCACATAAAACTGAATAAATTCAGAAAGACCCATCAGCATGAGCAGCATACTCGGATCACTAAAGCCACGTAATAAAATTTTGAGATTTAGTAACTAAATAAGAAACTAAAAAACTCTCAACATTAATGATCTCACACATTCTGCTCTGCCAAGTCTCTCCCTCTAAAACTGGCTGAATAAACGATTGTAAGACCTTGTTAGAGAGACAGTTTTTCTTTATATAGGATAAAAAAAACACTTGGCAAGATTTTCTGAAATAAAAAATAATGTCTAGACTTTATACAAGTGAGAAATATCCGAGAACTGGTGGTGAAACATTCTTTTATCAAGTAAAAACCCTTAAAATCACCTGTTAAAGACACACTACAGAACTTATGCAGCCACATGCGCCTTGTCGACGGATAATTTGGCATCCATCTTGCATCCTACCTGTACTATAAGCTCTCTCCAGACAGTAAATAACAGCTTTATCTTGTCTTATCTCTTCCTCTGTCTCGTTCCTTTCTTCCTCCGATTATCAGCCAGTTGGACGTTAAACACGTCCGGTGTGTTTATATCGATTTGCTGGTGTGTGAATCGGAGCATAAAGCAAAACTCGGCTGCAGCATCATGAAAAAGTTGTACAGTGCGGTTTCTCAGCCGTGGGACGCTGCTGGACAGTGATGGCTCCAAAGGTGCACATATTAGACGCCCCTGTGCTATTAAATGTAAGGTTGGAAAGTTAAGTAACGTGTCTTTAATGCTTCCTTTCAGTGTAGTTTCTTACTCACTACGAGAGAAAATATCTTAAAACAAGATAAACTAAACACGAGTTAAAGGACTGGTGGCGCTGCAGTGCACATGGAATAGTTGGTGCTAGTGGTTCAGGTGGTAGAGTGGGTTGTCTAGTAAGTGGAAGGTTGGTGTTTGAACTCCCACTTCTGGTCATTCTGGCCTTTCACCCCCCTCCATAGAGTAATATGAGTATTTGAGGATTGCGTAGTGCTGCCTCTGCCCCTTCAGCAGGGGTTTTGCAAGTAAAAAAATAGAGAGCAAAACTATTTACAGCTATTCTTGAATTAAGAAGAACTGTTCTGTGTTATTGCTGGTTTTAGGATCTCAAAGAGAGAAAAGAAAGCATTAACAGGCTGGTTTTGAGTTTGCATTTTACACTTAATAAGGACTTGAAATGAGTGCTTTACAACTCTTTTTAAAATGTTCTTACTCATTTAAAGTCTGGATATCTTCTCGTTTAAGGAAATCCTACAAAGTGGAATTCTCTCACTGCTCTGACAGGTTATTTCACTTGATTATGGTCATTATCTTCTCAATTTAAGTGTTTTTTTAAATCAATGATAAGCTGATTTCATCCTGCTGCTGTGAAGAAGCTGCAACGCACCAATCGAAGTTGAGTTTCCTCTTTGAGCTGCTTGCGTGTTTCACCCAGCGCCTGCCCGTCTGCTGCCGAGTCACTTCTAAGTGCCTGAAGGAAGACAGGAACATCTGTTTTATTACAAATGGACAGATATTTAACATAATATTGTTTTCTTAGCTGCCTTTATGTTTAAGAAATCTTTATTTAGTCAATGTGCCGGGCATCTGTCTCTCAGGACAAACATTCAGCCTATATATTATTGTTTTTATGCTGTTTAGTATGTCATTTAAATCGTTTTTAGACCCAAAGCTGTGTACACCACTTTGGTCAACTTTGTTGTTTTAAAGTGCTTTATAAATAAAGTTAGATTGGATCGGATAAAGCCCAACATGATGCATACAGTTTGAGACATTTTGCATCAATTTATGGTAAAAACTTTGCTCAAAATCTTGTTGAACACAATCTGATACTTGTCTTCTGCCCCCTAATAAATACTAGGAAGCAGAAGATTACACTATAATAATTTTAACATATCACAAGTGGTAAATGGTAAATATCCCCCCCAAAAAAGTTTTCTTTGTTACATGTTGTTAAAGAGCCAAATAAAGACCTCACATAGAAAAATGTGGACTTTTCTTACTATTTTACATGGGTCAGGCCTTAAAGGGTAAGTGATGATGTCTTTACACCTCAGTCATAACTAAGAATCATAATCTGAGTTGCTCATTACATTCATGGTATGACTAGCTAAAATAACAAACATAAAATGCATTGAACTAACGTGTTCACCTTTCTGGACTCCAGCTGATTCGAGCTCTCTTCCTTAACTCGCTCCACATCTTCTTGTAAAGTGATGATCCTGTTATTTGCGACTGCAAGCTGTGGAAGCAAGTCAACAAAACATTGTTCTACATTATAAAAGAGAAAAAATAGTAACTGCAAGTTAAGAAAGTTAAAGACTCACCTCTTCTGTAAGCTTGGTGTTGGACTTTTCCAGAGCGTCCACCTTGGCCTGGAGGTTATTAACTGACGCACTGTGAACAGAAAAGCAGGAACGTGAGGAGAAGGATGAAGTTTAACGAGAAGAAGAGAACGATGTGAGACGCAGATCAACCTTAGATGTCTGTTCAGCTCTTCCACGTAGTTCTTCTGATCGAGGATCGCTGTGATCTGACCGTCGCTGAAAGAAAACGTCAAATCAAAATTTGTGTTTAACACGATTCAGAGTCAGGTACCGATAGAGCTATGGAAATAAATAATTAGAAAGTGATTATGGTTTATGAAGTATGGAAGACTTCCACTTTCCAGCCTCTTAAAAGTAAATATTTTCTGTTTTGATTTATCTCCATTTCTTGATATCTTGAGCTTGTTTGTTCTTTTACAGTAACTGGGAAATTACCAGGAGATTAAAGGTTAAGGTTAAAAATACTAATATCTCCTTAATTATTAACATACAAGAAAAGCTACAAATATTTAACTGTGACGGTATGAAAATAATTTAAAACCAACAAGATCTGCAACTCTTGCTTCAGCCACGCGCTGAGATCAGGACCGAAGGGGCTGAAAAGGGTTCAGATCTGTGTTGGTGCTTCGCCAAAGCCAAGTCTACATGTAATCGTGTTTAGCTGCCATTTGGGTCTTAGAATATGTGCGTTTCTCATAAACTGTTGAATAATTTCAGATCCTCTTCCTCTACATCTCACTGTCCCCTCCCCCCGCCTTGTTACCATGGGGATAGGGCTTTTAGCTGCTCGGCTCCCAAACTCTGGAATTTCCTTCCTTTTGACCTCGAATGTTGACTCCATCCCTCTCACCTGTTCAAACTTGTTTGACCCTTCTTCAATTTTATGCATGACTGCTGTATTTCTACTGCTTTTATGTTTTATTTTACGCCTTTATTTTGTTTTGTATAGCGGCTGGTTGGCTCAGCTGGTAGAACAGCAGTCTCTCATGTGGGAGACCAGAGTTCATACATTGGGTACAAATATAAACACCTTCCAGTTGGGTCCTTTGGCAAGACCCTAACGCTACTGCCCAACCACTGTAAGTTGCTTTGGATAAAAGCGTCAGCTAAATGAATGTAATGTATTGTAATTACTTTTGTTTTGTATCTATTTACTTTGATTTGTTGACATGAATTGTAAAGTGACCTTGGGTTTCTTGAAAGGCAATTTTAAATGTATTGTTGTTATTTATGTGGTATAATGTGGGTGTTGGCTGCTCTTGGTCCTTTAGTTTTGCTCTGCTGTGGGAAAGACAGAGCTCACAGACAGAGATCTGCTTCGTGATGGTTTGTAAAAACAGTGTTAAATTGAAAGTGAACTTTTTGCATCATTACATCTTTGGAAGGCTGTGAGAAAATCTGTGTGTTGGTTGAAAAACCAAAATCCTTCCCTCTTGGGGAAAGATCAATGCAGATGGACTCTTAATTAGGTACACACTGCTAGTAACAGGTTGAACCCTCTTTTGCCTTCAGAACTGTCTTGGTGTCATATATTGAACAAGATGTTGAAAACCTTCCTCAGAGGTTTTGCTCCATATCACCATGACAGCGTCACACAGTTGCTGCAGGTTTGTCGGCTGCATCCATGATGAGAATCTCCCGTTCCACCACATCCCAAAGCTGCTCTA